>JBCAUJ010000089.1:10009119-10019340 GCA_038406275.1 Cataglyphis albicans | reverse complement strand
TTTTTACAGCCAATCCACTGCTTATCGTTATGCTCGCCATTGCCTCGCCTTAACACGGCGTTCAATGATCCTAGCCCGGTACATAAAACACGTTGTTCAGATTCGCCGCACTATATAACTGAAAGAAAATCTGGCTCTACTTACCGCATTCTATTTACAGTATTTTTGTTGCGACTAAAATGGGAGAATTATATTTCAAGAGAAAAAAGAAAAGCTATAAAGTATAGTATTCGCAAAAACAGGATAAATTTTTCTCTTAACATTTTAGTCTGTTTATTAATACGTACCTATATATAATATAGATTTTTTGAATTTATTTAACGTTTTTTTGCAATTTATAAATTACTTCAAAGCAGGAGCGACTCAATGACAATCAATCAAAATTTATACGTATAATTAATATTTTATATATAAAAAACTATTTATATTTTATATATATTTTATATATAATATTTTATATATAAATTTTATATATAATAATTTATATTTTATATATAATAAACTTATTCTATAAATAAGATAAAACAAAATTGTATAAAGTATATAAGTACCGCCATATATTTATACTATAAAATGCATGCCTATTTCCAAAAAGGGAAATGCACACGTTATAAAATAACGTTGACAATAGAATGACTATGCAGTAAAGGCTTGCGGTTTTCTTTCCGCATCGTTTACCTTACTCACTTATTTTTAGACCGCGTGTTATTCTCACAAATGCATTTTGAATGGACCGTAAGGGTTCGTAGGCTCGAACGTCTCTCGCAACTTCGAACGAGCGAAAATACGAGGGGCTGCGCGAGACGGGGGGAAGGGGAGAGCGGGGGGGGGGGGAGGGAGCGGCGGCGACGACGACGACGCGTTCGAAGAGCTAAAGCAGGTCGGTCGGAAATAAGCACAAAGCCCACTGTCAGCTGCCAAAAGATTTAATCTTCCTCAGGTCGCATTGTGCGGCCCTGCCCAACTTCTAAAGGCTGAAGAGTACCGTGAATACCCATATATAGAGCACCTTTTCTCTAAAGCAACACAATATTTGACGGCTTGTGCGCTATTGTCGAAAAAAAGTCCATGAAAAAAAGATTGGAACTGCTAAAAATAAAAGCACCAGAAAACGCTGCTCTTTCCCCCCACCCCCCTCCCCCCTAAACAATAATTTTAATTAATTTTAATAATAATAATTTTAATAATTTTAATTTTAATAATACTTTCAACAATCTTAATTATGCACAAAAACATAGGAAGAGCTCTTCACATTTGCGCCAATATTTCATAGATTTCTCGTAAATTTTATTTATGAGCACTTTCAATTAAACAGCGTTTATAAATAGACCATGTTTTATCGAAAAGCAATTTTGCATGAATGTAACACATTCACAGTGTGAATATATTTCAAATTTTTTTTTGCACACAGTCTTTAAATACAGTTCTATGTTTACGTTTATTGCATGGTGCTCAGACAAACATGATATTACTTTAAGAAATTTCTCTCTCTCTCTCTCTGAAATATATAAAATATATTTAAATCAAAGAAAACAAATATGCATAGAGCGGCATGCGTAGAGATATGTATACACATACATGCTTTGTGCATTCGTAAAAGATGAAATTAACCGGATAATGTGTTAATATGAATCGTAAGAACAGGGGCTCAAACAGGCGGTTAAAATATATATCTCTCTACGAGAGCGGTCCAAGGCGAATAGATTGTGCAAAGCGATCCCTCGTATCTCGGTATTTAAATAAGAATCGACTATTCAGCCATCTCACCGGCACGGTGAGAAACGCGATCCGCGTAGATTGCACGGTGGCAAAGCATTACGCGTTTAAATCGAGCGAGCAGTTGGCGAGTACCCAATCGTTGATCCGATCGCCTAATGAGACTTTAATCGCCGGTAGATTAAATTTAAATTACGACTTAGTCGTTCAGGTATTCCGCTGCACTGTCTTTTTTCTTCCCGCCCCCCCTCTCTCTCTCTCTCTCTCTCTCTTTTCTTATTTCCCGCTGTCCGCGGCGTCATATTTATTTTTCTTTTGACAAAGGTTAGCTCGGGTCCATCTAAGTGCATCCGTTGCACGCCGGAATGTGGTTCAATCTACCAGTGTCACGCCAAGCGATACGCGGTTTGATTTATGCACGTTGATATTTAGTATTAAGAGAAAAAGAAAGAGAGAGAGAGAGAGAGAGAGAGAGAGAGAGAGAGAAATAGATTTCTCGTAAACTAGACGCGACTGCGGACATATCGAGCAGTTTGCGTACATTTCTCTGAAAAGTTATCTCCCGTTAGAAATACGAGATCTCTGTCCGATCAATTTCAGAAATTCAGAAATTTAATAAAAGTACGATAGAAGAGAGAGAGAGAGAGAGAGAGAGAGATACAGAGAGAGAAAGCAAAGAGATTCCGTAGGATTACATCGTCGAAAAATTCCATCCCGTTTTATTTAGTTATTTTTTTAATATATATATATATATTTTTTTTTTAAATATATATATATATATATATATATAAGAAATTGCCTTAAAAAAAATATATATATATATATTTTTATATTATATATCTATATATCTAAATATATCTATATATATATATATATATATTCTTTTTTTTTAATAATCACAAAGTTTTTTTCACATAAAATACGTGCATGATTGTATACGTTTTCCTCGATGGTTATATGTGAATTAGAGAGTAAGCTTGTATTTTTAATGTGATTTATTCCGGTCAATAACGTTCTTCTCGTCTCAATCGCTAAAGTCTCACAAAGTCCTATGACTCTACGAGAATCGCAGCTTGAGAACCGCTATTTTAAACTCTGACAAGGCACAATGCACACACGCAGCGTATAAATATAGAAGAAAATCGTGTGATGTATTGGCGCTGTTATATTTTTGCGCATTCGCAATTAATATTATTTGTAAGAGAAATCAATTATTTTATTAACTGCCGAGCAATTATTTTCCTTCATGCGTAAAAAAAAAAAAAAAAATGACAAATCAACGTTAAATTAATAAATATCTCTATACTTTTTTTCTGGCAGCAGAAGCCAAGAGATAATTAAATCATGATTGTTGATAAGTTAAAGAATTTCTTGACTTTTTAAAGGTTAACACTTTCCATGTTAGGAAGCGCAACATGAGGAAGGTATCGATGTCACTTTAGAACATTGTCAATAAAACGGGCAAGGCACATTCACAGCTGTCGTTCAGCAGTTCTGTCTGTCTCCCTCTTTCTCTGCATTCTCGGAGTACCCGGATTCCTACGGGCGTAATAGCCGGCGAAAGGCCGATGACTATAATTATCGTATCTACGTGTAACAGGTGTCGCACCTACTCGACTGTGTTTTTATCAACACACTTTTATCGTACACGACTGGAATGTAAAGATATGAAACCAGCCAATAACCGTCACGTGCGTACAGTCGAATGCAAATTAATTAATGGCGCTGCAGATAATCGTTTATTTAATCCGCCTATGACAATATATGTCGCAATGATACGTACCAACTCGTCGAGACACTTGCACGCGTGCACTTATTTTTCCGTCGTTCAATTCGAATGGATTATTCTCATCGTCTTGAGAAGTGCAATTTAATATATCTATCTATCTATCAATTTAATACATCTGTCATCGCGAGATGAGATCTATAAAAGACGCTTGAAAGATAGCAACATCTTTAGGACTCTGTTTTTGTGTTGCCAGAGTATTTGCATAACACAAGATAAATCACATTGTAAAGAAATAAAATTGTGAAGTGATTTTTTATAAAATATAAATTCTTGAAAAATTAAAAGATACTCTTTGGTATCAAAGAGAGAAAGAGAGAAAGAGAGAGAGAGAGAGAGAGAGAGAGAGAAGAGGGGGGGGTAGAGAGAAGATACTAGGTTTTCCCAGATCTTATTTCGTAGCTAAACAAAGAGCTTCGCGTGACAGAGTAAGTTGAGAAGCCATATATTTGAATAGGATGTGTTCGCGCGCGCGTCACACGAATGTAAGTTCGTGAAACTCGGTTGTGTCTCGGTTTTAACTCCGTTTTCTATGCATGTAAATGCGCGTGAAACTATTACGAATACAACGGACTTAATGATGTCTACATCCGAGCCTAGTTTACACCGATATATACCTTTAATATGTACTGAATAATACTGTACCGGTTAATCGCAGCCGTTCCATACTTTGGAGGAATGACTATGATTGGCCGGTAATAGCACTTAGTGCGCATTAAAATATATCGGTGTAAATTAGGCCCGAGGCACGCGTATCAGTCCATCTAAATGTCCAAGGGTTTCCTGTTTCCTGTGCGTTTAATGGATACGCAAAAAATTAGTCTGTTAATATTATGTATACGCGAACGAGAAGAGAGAGAGAGAGAGAGAGAGAGAGAGAGAGAGAGAAAGGATTAAATATGAAAACTAATATAAAGACCTTTTATTTATTTTTTTTTTTGTTTTATTATGCGATTTTTAGTATATAATAAGGAGAGTGAGAAAAATGATCAGATTTTTTATTTAAAATATCGAGAGAGCATCACTAACACTATTCTATTCAGAGAAATCATTAATTTTGTTATATACCTGAAGCCGAGTTCCCATGTTAGAGATAGAGGTCAGAAGAAGAGAGAAAACGCTGCGAAAAGAGAGACAGACTGCGTGTGAACGTTTCTTTTTACCTCATTGAGGGGATTTCCTCGCAGTCGGGTAAATAGTCACCTATGAGAAGGGGGTCATTTTCACAAAAACGAGGGGAAAGCTCGTTTGAGGTGCAACATCGCGAAGGCGCGTCGTACGATGCTCACACTTTGGTCAACAATTCTCAAGCTTATCTTGACTTATTTGTATTACTTACCTCAAAAATGGCGCGGCTTCGTGCGAAATATCCTAATCGCGATAATTGTGCACGATTCAAGTTAACCTTCAAAAACCGTTGGTTTACAGAGATAAACGAGTAATCGAATACGGTTTCCTAATGAAGGATAAACGTGACGCGAAATGATGACTTCACTCTTTCATTACGCCAAGATCCACACTTTATCAATGTGATGATTAGACTTGCGTGATCTATGAAAGAAACTCGGAGTAATGATACGTTAGGGACATATATACACACACACACACACACACACACACACACACACATATATATATATATATATATACAGGGTGTCCAATTCGCGATACGCCCTTTAAGGAAAGATAGAGAGTATTACTTTGAACAGAAAAATCCTGTACCATTTTTTTCTATAACGTTTAATAAGAGAGCCGTCATAAACATCTGAGTGCTCACGCACACTACCAGGCGCGCGGCTCACCGACCGTGCGTCCAGCTAAAGATTGGCCAGACTTCACTCAGTAATAACTCTTTTATTAAGCGTTATAGAAAAAAAAATAGTATATATATATATATATATATATATATATATATATTTTAGGAAAGAGTGAAATTCTAAATTATAAATCACGCGTGACCAGAATGGACATTATTTTCATTCAATTCCGTAAATAAAGACTTAAGAATTTTAAAATGTCCAAGAGTTATAAATTCTTCGCTCTAACGAATATCTTTGTCTGATAACTGCAAAGGAAAGATTTGAAAAAAATCTTAGCTCCTTTAATTTGTTATCAAAGTTATTATTGAATGAAAATTAACTCCGTTAATTCCTGTCAACCCTGATTATTCATCAACTCACTCCTTGCTCGAACGTATCGCTCTATTGAAGTTGCCGAAAATCATTATTAGAGTAGTAAAGTTAGACTGACAGAGAGATCAATTGAAAGGGTCACAACATCGCCAATGATTAAAATGAAATATTAAGACAAAAATTATCGCCAATAATCGCCAATGATATTATCTCATTACGATAGAAATACGATAGAAATGTCACGCATACATATCTACGATATATTATAAGAGAATAAAAAATAAAAAGAATAGCCGAGGAAGAATCGCTCCGCAGTCTCTTTAGTAATCGCAAGATGCCTGGGACTCGCGTGTCATTGTCCAAGAATTAATACACAATACACGCACGTGTACTGGATGGAAACTTGACGGAGAAAGTTAGTCGCGATGCGTACACGCTAATTTTTTCATCATCTTTCGTAGCGCATGTCGCCTGTCGTCGGAGACAGCCCGAATCGGGCTTACAGCGGTAACAGGAAAGTAGACGAACGCGAACTCGCGCTTACCGCATGGCTTGTGTGTGTGTATATATATATGTGTGTGTGTGTGTGTGGCGTTACTTGGGCGACGATGGACCGGTTTTCTAAACCGGGAGAAAATGGCGAATGCAGATGCGAGTGTAATTACGGCGACGGTATAATTTAATATGTCGGTCGACGTCGATTTAATCTACACTCGCTCGAATCAACTATATTTATAGACACATTCCGCGATATTTTCGATCGCTTGCTCGTGAATCTTTCCCGGCACGCAAATAATATCATCGAGACAATTATGCTCGTGAGTAAGTGCCCTTTATCTCATTGATTCGCATTAAAAAATAAAAAAAAGAAAAAAGAATGTTGAATTATTTTGATATTTGCACGCAACGACTCTTCGAATGTAATCATAATCGCGCGGATGTAGGGCTGCCTCGCTAAGAGATCGCGGGGCAAGAAGAAATAATTGCCAAGTGCATTAAGTATATTATAGCGCCTTTGCCGGCCAGGAACCGACGAGTCACTCTCCCATCCGTTTTAATTAATTGCCTTTTTAATATTTCGCCAACATCCCTCCCCCCCCCCGCCCTCGCGGTCATCCTCGTGCATCGACCTCTCCCTTTTCCCTCTCGCGATCTAATGATATTACAGATAAAGGTATCGAGGCGCATTGAAGGATTACCGAGTCTGAGGGAAGTATAATAATCGTGAAAGCGCGACAGCCGACTTCCTTCGTTACTATTAAAGCGGACAAATAAGCGGTTAAAACGAATCATCGATTTCTACCGGCCGGTCATCCTCCCCCCTCCCTGTCTACCTGTTGGCGCATTACGATTGTTGGCGTTTCCGCTATCGAGCTATGAAAAAAGAACGGGAAGCGACGCGTTTCCTCCACCTGTGTTCCGCATGTAGAGCAAAATCACGTCGATTACGTCGTTCGATAAAAACGTATGATTCGTTCTTAACGATGCAATTGTAGCGACAAATAGTGTGGCGACTACGAAATTTTTATCAAGCTTATTTTTTTAGATTATAAAAATGTATGTTATACACGCTACGCGTGTAGAAAGATTTAATATATATATATTCATAGGTTTTGAAATTTTATAAAAGCTTCGACACATTGTTATTTACCTTTTCGAATTCTTTACTTTGTATTGTTATAATTAGCTGAATATTGGAAAAAAAATATAAACGTAATATATAAATTCTAATATGTAGCTTATTATTAAAACATAAGATTAAGAATTGAAAAATAATAAATAATAGATAATAATCGAAACTTGTAAACTCGAATAAAACTGCGGGAAAACACAATTTATTTGTGTATCGAGTCGCGGATCGGCGCGCGGCTTTCTAAATTTGCATCAAATAACGTCACTTTCACCAGCTGATCGGTAAATTGCGCATCACAACATACAGTTGGGCCCTGCATGAAAGAATATACTTGCGATTTAAAAATCGCTTTACATCTCGAATAAATTGCAAAAGAGATAATCCCGGAATATTGTTGGAAAGCAAGGAAATTTTATCGATATTTCTATCATGAGTCGAAATGTAGCGATAAAATCTCAAATTTTTTTTTTTAAGTAATATTCTGCGGAGAAATTCCGCGTGATATTGATCGTTGTAAGCATTAATTCGATGATAGAAGCGTGGGTGGTCAACATCGTAGAGGCTACTTCTTTCATCACGGCGAGAAAATGATGAATGACCCTGGATTAGCATTTATATTCTCCTATTAAAAAAAATAAAGCTTTTGAATCAAATGTCTGCAGGCATGAGTAATTATAAAAAAGAAAAAAATAAATTTTATTTAATAATTTTATATATAATTATTTTAATTATTAATAATACTTATTTATAATGTTTATACTTATTCTCGCGGACAAAACTTTAACGCGCAATTCAAATCAAATCAAATCAAATTACAAGCAGTTTCGATAAAACACAAAAATCTAACAATAAGACATGCCATTATTTCCGAAAAATTACGAAGATATTTCTCGCGTGTTTATGCAACATGAATATTATATTTTTAGATAATGTGCGTATATATATATAATTCTAAAGAGATTTGACTAGCATATGGATTTCTATGTATGCGTGAAACTCTTCCTGATAAGAAAGAACATAAACGAACGTGCTGTTTCGCGTACCGCTGTTTGCGAATTTATTTCGCAAACGCGGCGTTATAAATCAACCCGATTTAATGGCGTCTGTTATGTAACACGCCAAAATAACACGCGAAACAGCATTGGATGTGTTAATGGAAACATGTTCGCACGAACATCGCGCGACGAAAGCCCCCTCCCCCCCTCACCCCCCGCCCCTCCCCTCCCTCCCCCGTGCAAGAGACACCCGATCAATTTGCCTCGCCAATTATCAAGTGCGTAATAGCGTCTACACTCATCCTCAAATAATTTAATAATCCAATCGTCGATCGAGTCGAACAAAGCATTCCTACAAGCAAGGATCAAGCCCGCAAGTTGTTCGTATTAGCGTTGTTTACGTCAACGTGTTCAACATCGAGACTTCAATTACGAGAAAATTTTCTCTCTCTCTCTCTCTCTCTCTCTCTCTCTCTCTCTGTCTATGAATTTTTCTATGTAGTAACAATTTAAAGAATTGCTAAGGCTTAGCTTAATGAGAATTGAGTTGACGCAACTGGCAATAAAAGTGATTAAATCGAGGCACGAAATTGTGAGTGTCTTGTTTCTCAATTTCTATTCGCATGCATTTCGTATGATTCGTCGGGAAAACGCATAAAAGAACAATCGCTCTGTCGAGTTAATCATTACCTACACCGCACGATTTTTTCTTGAAAGATTTTCGACGGATCATGGTTTCGCTTGCTTGTAAGATGTCTCGGTGTCAATTACGCAATCTCAGTTCGCTAAGAAAATCTACCTGTGCTCTTTTCTACAAGCGATTCGAAATCGTTTGCAATTAAATATTTACGACATCTTTTATTACGTCTTTAAATCTTACGCGATCTCGTGCTTTAAGGATTATCCTTATTGAAAAAAAAAAAAAAAAATATTTCGCAAGATCGCGTCATTTGATCGCGAAAACAAGTATATATATATACGGTAGTACGGAATTTACGCGTGGCGAATTAAAAGTGGATTTGGGTCAGACGGAGACGTAGCGGTAGCGCTAAGTCAAGGAATCGCGATCTCTCGCGTTTTACGATCTCTTTCCCGGGACGCAGGAACGCTCGTTATCGTAAGCCTTTCTAAATTCTCGCGTGCGAGAACTCCACGCGTCCATCTTATCTCAGCGTCTCTTACCTTGCGCGAGTGGGCTCCCTGTGGTTCCCTTCGAATAATATCCACAGACAGGAGAGGCACCGATCCTCCTCCACGCGCGCGCGCGCGCGCGAGAGAGACAGAGACGAAGACAGAGAGATGCCGCCGGGGTTGGAAGGAGAGAAGCTATGGCGGGTGGCTGCTGCTGCTGCTGCTGCTCACCCGAAGGCTCGTCCGTCCGTGCGCTTGTCAAAACCAACTCTTATCGATCGCACTTGAATCGCCGTACACGAGACGCGGTACGATCTCGCCACTCGACCAGGAAGATTATCTCACTGCTATCGTTCGAACGTTGCGTTAGTCATGAAATCCGAGGTGTGCTCGCGCGCGCAAGAGAGAAAGAGAGAGAGAGAGAGAGTGAGAGAAGAGAGGAGAAGAGAGACAGAGAAAGGGAGAGAAGGACGTCAAGAACAACCAATCGGGCCGGTTTACCGAGAGGAACTGACCGGGCAGGCAGGACTGTTTGATACGCAAGCGCGTCATCGGTCGTTTCCGTCGCCACTCGGCCAGACTCGTGTTCGCTGACTGCTCGGGTCGCGTCGGCCGTCCTCGGGTCGACTCGGATCGACTCGCGGCAACCTCGACGAACTTTTGCGCGCGGGTCGAGGCCGAACGTGAAAAGAGAGAAGAGACGTTTCTTTTGTACAGAGTGTTTCAGGAGAAAATAGTAAATATTTTAAGTAGAAGATTGTATCTCAAGTATCTCTTCTGTGACTAAGATATGTATCCAATTGTCAATGGATGTAGAGACACTAGATG
>JBCAUJ010000089.1:9987071-10003388 GCA_038406275.1 Cataglyphis albicans | reverse complement strand
AATCGATAATTAACGGGAAGAGAAAAGGGAAAGTATAATTAAGAAATTCATTTATATAGTAATAGCAATTGTAAGATAAGAGAGAGAAATGTCAGTTACAGTGAACAGCTGTCAGTCAATTTCATCAATGTTGGATAACTTTAATTGTAACTTTGATTTCTCTTGTACACCGTTAATTCTAGCCTTAAGAAGAGGCGAGGACTCAGTTGAATTAAAGTTAGAAATAAAGTCAGTTTCATGTTGGCGATCTTAAACAAGAAGAGAACGGTATACCGATCAGGCCTTGCGGTAGGTTTTTACACCGAATTTATGTTCGTGAACTCGAATGAACCTCTGAACTCTCGATTCCCTCACGAAGAACGACAATGATGAAGGAATATGGGCATTCATCGGCCATTCGTGCGTGTTGCGTGCACGGCGTCATGCGACCGCTATTAAGATTACGGGACTTCAGAACATTAGATGTGTCATTCCTTTTCCACAAATCGTCGAAATTTTTCGACAGCAATTGACGTTACGCGATGCAAAATATTTTGATGTCAAATAAATATAAAAATCTAATGTTAGAGAGAGAAGACCCGTAATATTCTAAATATGTTTCAAAATTTTTTGAACACATGCTAGTAATAACTTATAAGCATTTCTTTTCTTACAATAAATTTAAACAAATTACCTTTATTAGGTTACGTACTATTTAATTTTAGGTGTTTTTCAGATCTACATGTTTCAAAATTTTTCTATAATTATTTTTTACGAAGCAAAAAATAATCTAGCAGAACGTGGTTTCGATCCACGGACCTCTGGGTTATGGGCCCAGCACGCTTCCACTGCGCCACTCTGCTGACGCGTTACATCCCTGCATGGGGTGAATAAGTGGAAATTATTTTTTTATCTACAATTTATTATTTTATTTTGAAATAAATAACAAATATTTTAATTGAAAAAATTGTTGTGTTGGATGCAATAATGTTATATCCGCGATCAGGACTTTGAAAGCAATCGATTTTTTAAAGAAATACAAGGCTATTTATCGAACACCTTAAATCACTCTTTTATAGGGATGCTCCCAACAAGCAGAGTGGCGCAGTGGAAGCGTGCTGGGCCCATAACCCAGAGGTCCGTGGATCGAAACCACGCTCTGCTAGATTGTTTTTTTTTTGTTTTTTATAGATATGTAGTATATTTAGAAACTATAAAAAAATGTTTAGTCATTTTATGTCCTCATAACTCCGAATTCCATAAGAAGTATCCTATTATTACATTAGGTTTATAAACTTAAATAAAATTTATAAACAAACTATCTTTTTTGTTGAACTATCATTTATTTTGTTGAAAGATTATTAGTTTTTATTAAAATCTTTATGTACATATATTAATTAATCATCATGCGAATTTTCAATAATAATACTATTTGTTATTGCAGTGATTATGGCGATTGAGTAGTTTCTGAATTAACTGTTAATACAAATTATTATAATTTGAAATAAAAATCTGGAATAATTTATAAGATCAACTGATATGCACAAGAACAAAGTAAAGCAAAAGAAATAGCTTTTAATTTGAAAATTTGTTAATTTTATAAATAAAAATTATTATCGAATAAATTATAAATTGCTTATCTCATGGAGTTGCTTTGTTTTATCCTCTCTTTTCTCGAAATTCTTCTTTAGTACATCTTTTATTATTTTTTACTCATTCGCGAAAATACGATTAATTATAACTTAGAACTAATCAATAGAAAACGGTAGTCGTGCGGTCTTTTTAGTAACTTGTCATGCACATTTTATTGTATGACAATGGAAGAACAAATACAAAAATTACGATGCGTTGTAGCAACTCCACGAATTGTTAAAGATGTGACGTATATATCGAAATAACGAAAGCATTAAAATTTCATAGATTGTTATACTATTTCTTCTGAATATTTGTGCAAAAACTAAGTACAATTCTCTTAACGGTTTGAAAGTTATTTAAATTTGAAGTTAGGTTATTAATTCTTATGGAAAATCGCCTATTGACAAATTTGACAAAAAAAAAAAATATTACCAATGAAATAAAAATTTTCACATATATTAAAGAAATTTTAATAAATATTTCTGCAAAACTTGATTTAAATCCACTAATTCATTTAAAAGTTATTTATTAAAAATTGTAGAAAAATATTATCTATCTCTTTTCTCTTTCTGAAAATTATTCGTTTTTTTGCAATTGATTTTAGAGGATATTCACGATCAAAAGTTTTTCATAAATCATAAATTAGGAAAGATATTACAACTATTTTCTTTTACGAAGACATGAAAATCCATATTATTTTGTAATACTTAAATTTTTTTCATAACCCGAATTTATTTTTAAAATTTTTTAAACAGTATAAACGTAAGAAACATGTTTTCTTTTTAATTTTGACAATATTTTGCTACTATTATACATCCTTAATTGCTTATCGCATTTCGAAAAATATGCTATCTATTTGTTCGAATGTCATCGTGCGAATCATTTCAATGCTACATGTAGGTAAATAATAAAAGGTTATAGGAATAAGCATCGTATATCGTACACAACTATCTTAATTATGAAATTAAAATTTAATATAGCAAGTATGACATCATGTTATTATGAATTCCGTGATATATATATATTTATAATTAATAAACGACACATGCACAATAAATATATAATGCGGTACATCTTTTTGTTATTTTGATCAAATAATTTCCGACACGCGATATTTTTACATATCATTTATTGCAGAAATAATTTAATGGACGGATAATTATAATAAGTGATATTTAATTAATAATAATAGCTACTTACGATAATTGTACAGATAATCGCACTTTAAAGAAAGTAATCTACGATGATGCACGCAGCAACTCCCGCAGTTATATGACCTGCTGGAAGTCTCGCCGCACGAATGACAGCAAAGACTATGTAAACAATAAAGTGCTATGTGACAGAAAGAACGCCGTATATCGTGTGACAACTAAATCATTTTTACTGTGCAATATTTAACATTTTACAAAATAAAAAGCAGAATATATTTTGTTTCTTGAGTGATGTACTTTAAATTAATTATTAATAAACAATTGATTAATTTTCTTTTCTCAATCCTACCACTTAATTAATTGCACGAGCTGATAATCTTTAAGTATATATGTATATATATAAAAAATAATCACATTTGGCGTTGCCCCGCGTATTATCTAGGCTGATTCAAATCATTTTGCACGTTATCAAGATAAAGCCGATGTCATTTTCGAATACTAAGCGGATTATAGTTTTCGTATTTATTCTTCTATCGTAATATAATAAAATGCGTGTCGTACATAAAGTTGTTTATATACAAATCTTATGGTACACATAAATAATGATTTTTGTTTGACGAATTTTGTGCTCTCCCAAAATTAGGCGTATGTGTATTAAAAAGAAAAAAAAGGGTAAAGTCAGAATTCTCATATGGTGGAGGATTTAGATTATTTTTTTTTTTATGATACATACACACACGAACATTTTCTAATATTAGAGAAACATGCATATACAAATCGACGACGATGTCGAGTCTGACCTTGTTGAATCGTCCGTATTTATGCATCCGATTTCGTGACTTTGAAGTCATTCTGCTTGCAAAGCAACCGGAGATATTCTGCTTTTTTATCGACGTGACATTTGATTTGAAAGAAGAGCAATTTGGCGGATGGTTGGGTTTTATCTCACAATCTTATGGCTCTTGAGTTAAATTTTCTCTTATTAATATACCGGCTTATATTGCTGTCACCTTGAATGCGAAAACGATGGAAACTATACGTTTCGCTTTGATGTTTAATGTTTCTGAAATATGTCAATAATATTCTGACATTCAAATATACTATGCTATTTATGAGAATTGCCAAAAATACTTATAACTTAAACATCAGAGAAATGATCAAAACATTCAAAAAATACCTAAAAGATATTCGAAAGAATAGAATTCTTTCCAGACGTTTACTTTGCATGGCGCGCTGCTTTATGTTTCATTTGCGTTTGTTTTTCTTCCATCCAGTACAGAACAGATCTTTCAAATAGTTTCACAAATTTTTCATCTCTTTTTAATTTTTTTAGAAACTTTTTCATTTTACTTGATGTTTAACAAATTAATTGAATGCATCGAATTTATGTTTTCGACAGTGAATATATAATATTATTTGGAAAGAAATCATAATATATATAAAATTCTATTTTTTTATAAAATAATCTTGTGTAAACTAATTTTTTATTTAAATAAAATATATACTTTATTTAAAATTTGTAATTTTTATATCAACCTTCTAAAAATTTTATTAGAAATTAAATTATAATTTATAAATAACAGATATCAAAGAAACATGGACGACTAGATGCATATAAAATCTTTATCAAGCCACTATCTAATTTGCGGTTATGCTAAATAAAAATCATCACACTTTCTCTCGATTGCAGCTGCATTAATCAAAGTACTACGAGATTCTCATTTATTTCTACGTAAGATCATCAGAATATTCTTCACATATAATTTTTGCAAATTAAACTTTAGCGATAAAAATAAATAATAAAATTTTACATTTTATTTATTCTCAAATAACAGTTTTCGAAATTAGAAATTTAATCTTTAAAAAATTATTAAAACCATAGCATTTAATGGAATTTTCATCAAAAAGAGTAGTATCTGTGTGTGTCTGTCCTTTGAAAAATTCGTAACAAAGAATATACTTTGTGACGTGCATACTGTATATATTTTGTTTTGGCGATCATCCATTATTTACTCGGATTATGTACTGAAAGTGCTTCCACACCCGCGCATGTTTCGCGGTTACGGCGTAAGTAACGGCGATTTACGATACACGCGGAATGTGCGGTCGAGGACATTGTATTGTCAAGGAGGCTCGCTCTTATTAACATTCCACGCGGGACGTATCGACAATTTCGTCGTCGCGTATATACATTATCTCGAGATTTACCGCGTGATAGCTGCTTTTCTCTGTTCGAGTCTTGCCAATGAACTTGTGTCAATAAACTTCTTATAAAATTTTTATAAAAAGATAAGATTTTGATCTGAAGTATGAACGATTTTGTGTCATCGAGGTATTCAAATTATTATTTTTTCTTTTATCAGATTTTTTGTTAGCACATTTATGTAATTAATTGCAACTTCTTTTGTAAAAGTAATTTTTAAATAATTTTCGAAAGAATTTAAAAGAAATGTAACATGTATCTAATTTTGATAACTATAACTTAACAAGTTTCTTGTCAAGAGAAATAATTATTTTAGTCTCTATCTTTGCATTTAAATCTAAATACATTGCTTCTCAGTTCGATACAATATGCGATTTTTAAATGAGATAATACTCCGAAGCTCAGAAGTGCATGTTTAAATGTGACGTATAAATTTGTATTTTTTGCAAGATCTCTATCCGTTTCTTCCCTGTATGCTTATCAAGGCTGGGTAATATTTGAATTGGTTCCATTTTAAATATGTATTTAAAATGAAAATGTCATTTTGCATTTTGTATTTTAAATGCTTTTTGGAAAATCATTTTCATTTTACATTTAAAATAAAAATATCTATACATTTAACTATTTAAAATAGATAAATGTGATTTTCTAAGCGTATAAAACGAACCAAGTCCCGTGATTGGCCAAAACACAATTTTTTTTTATAGCCACATTGAACTTAACGTTCGTGAGTGTCACTTGTTCTTTAACTTTCGATAATAAAATTATCAAATTATCAAATGAAACTATAAAATGTATGAATACTTCAATAAATTACATATAAAAGGAAAAGTCGTTTTACAATTGAAAAGCATTTAAAATAGATTCGAAAAAATTCATTTTACATTTTGCATTTTAAATATATTTTTTAAAGAATTTTGGCATTTTAAATGCAATTCGAAAAGCATTTTGCCCAGCCCTGCTTATCAATGCATAAAGTGCAAAATGCGGCTTCTGTCTCGATAAGATAACAACGGTGGTTGACGGTAAAAATTGAAAATTCACTATACTCAGCTGCAAGAGATTATCTTACATAGAGACTAAAACTAATTTCCTGTCACGGTATCGTGACTCGTGTCGTCAACTTATGGTGTGACCGTTATGCAAACTTCTCTTAGAGTTACATAAGAACGTACGTTGCAATTTTTTTTTTTTCAAACTCGCCGCATAAACTGTGATCGATAGTGCCAAAGCTACGGTATTTTAATTTAATCGGGCAGGTAGACGCGTGTCATAATCGTCTAAGCAAATGATTACGTAAAAGTGGCAAAGTAAAACTGTTTTTCGCGCGTGGTATTTGCCTTAAGATCGTGTGATTATCAAACTTTACTCACACTATAATTATTAATTAACGTTGAATACTCTACTTTGCTACTTTGATTATTATTTTAGAAAGTGTAGTTTAATCTTAATTATAATTAATTATAATTAATTATAATTAATTACAGTGTTAATCACTTTTTGTATGATGTTGTTAATTATTATGCGATAGCAGATACTCGAAGAGTAATAAAGAAACATTGAAATTGATCACGGTAATCAAAGACACACCGCAATCCCCGAGTTCTTACACCAAGGTTGCCCGCAATAACCAGCATTACTCGTTCGCGAATATCTATTTGCTCTCAACTGTCAGTCGATCGGAATTTATTTCATAAGCGGAAGAACGATTCCTGATTACGATACCGTACCGTTATGCACACAACTTAATCGCGGTTGGGATGTGTGCTTCTCAAGCGTAAAGTATTTGTTTTTAGACTTTTTACGAGATTACGGACTTAAGTATTCCAGTCAATGATAAGAAGAACGTGTACGAGATATAAAAAAAAAAAAGATGAAGTTTCGTGTCATCATTAGCAATAATAAAGTAATACGAAATGGATGTTAGAGAGTGATAATACAACGTCAACAGTAATCGCAAGTTCCTCTCAGCGAGCTCACCGAGACGGGTATGCAAAAGCTCGACGAATTAGTCGATAGAGTGGGCGGTGAGCGTAATGATCGCCGGCACATAAATTTAGCAAGGAGACGAGGCGAGAGACGAAATGCCGGGCGAATAATCCAAATGTGATGAATGCTGGTCAGCTTTACTTTGGAACGGCTCCACGCGCGAGAGCTCGGCGTGGAGCTCTCTCTCTCTCTCTCTCTCTCTCTCTCTCTCTCTCTCTCGAGGACTCTCGCGAGAGTCGACACGCAACGTCAAGCTCGGGGACGAAATTCTCTAACGCTTTTCGACGTTTGACATATTCGCCCACACGCACCTGCCGACTCTCCCTCAAATCTCTAAACCGCGCGTCTCGTTTCCGTTTCATTGCACGGCATTCGTCCCCTTCATTTTTCACGATTCTTTGCCTCTTCGTTGATAAATGCATCTTATCTTGTATGAGATCGCCTGATTTGCGATTTGAAATATTTTTATTTCAATAATCGAGAAATGATTATTGAATCATTCGATATTAATCTAACGAAATGTGTTGTTTTATCATCTCGATTAAGGATGTTCTGGATGTACAATAGTAGCAAAATATTGTCAAAATTAAAAAGAAAACATGTTCCTTACGTTTATATTATATTGTTTGAAGAAATTAAAAAAATAAATTTGGATTATGAAAAAAATTTTAAGTATCACAAAATAATATGAATTTTGACGTCTTCGTAAGAGAAAAAATAGTTGTAATTAATATTTTTCCTAATTTATGGCAAAAACTTTTTTTTGATCGTGAGTATCCTCTGAAATCAATTGCAAAAAACAATGAAAAACAAGTAAGTTTGCAGGAAGAGAAAAAGAGACAGATAATATTTTTCTACAATTTTTCGTAAATAACTTTCAAACGAATTAGTGGACCTAAATCAAGTTTTGCACAAATATTTATTAGAATTTCCTTAATATGTGTAAAAATTTTTATTTCATTGGTAATTTTTTTTCTTTGTCAAATTTATCAATAAGTGCTACAATAGATGATTTTCCATAAGAATCAATAGTAACTTCAAATTTAAATAACTTTCAAATTATTAAGAGAATTGTATTTAGTTTTTGCACAAAAATATTCAGAAGAAATAGAAGAACAATCTATGAAATTTTAATGCTTTTGTTATTTCCATATGTGTCACATACATCCTTAGTTGTTTTTCTATGTTCGAATTATTATCACGATATATTTTCATTTATTATCTTTACTGTCAATGTGACACAATTGCGTTCGATGATTCCAAGATAAGAGAGTCTGATCGCGTTGAATGACATCAAATTTTTCTAACACGTAGAGAGATATAGGCATAGCTATATTTGTCTTTCTCGGCATATGTGCGCATGTATAAAATTCGCTAATAAAATTATAACTTTGCGCACAGCGTAAGATCCCCCCCGCACAAAGAGGCTTTGAACGCCATGAACCGATCGTCTGTGTGGAAATGCACCTTTAAGTATTTATAGCACGTGACGTGTGTATCTGAGCGCGACGGAAGGATTTATCGCGCTGCCGAAAGCTGCGTCAACTATTCCGCGAGATAAACAGATTCGTTGTTCCCACCTGATATATTCCGGTGATGATAAAGAGGGACGAGGGAAATCCTGGCGAAATTATTAGCTCGTCAAAAAATTTTAACGTTACACCCGAGATATCGCCATGAACGGCTTTCACTTACGCGCTACATACTCAGCATTGCAAAACTGCG
Source organism: Cataglyphis albicans (assembly GCA_038406275.1). Classification (NCBI taxonomy): domain Eukaryota; kingdom Metazoa; phylum Arthropoda; class Insecta; order Hymenoptera; family Formicidae; genus Cataglyphis; species Cataglyphis albicans. The sequence continues at coordinate 9,994,706 of JBCAUJ010000089.1, read as the reverse complement.
GAATGCCAGGGGATGAATAATTCCTGTGATTTACCACGAGTTCATTGTGATGCTAAGAATAGGTGTTACACATGCCAGTGCACCGGCACTTACCGTATTCTTTCATTTTCACGATGCAAGACGCGTGCGTTTCTCTATCGCAGCATTCGTATCAATCAAAGTTATAGACATCATTTTCTGTCATGAACACAATTCTCATGATCGTTAATCCTTTCGTTGAAAAAGTAATTCTCGTGCTCAACCTTACCCTAGTCTTTCTTTCGTGCGTCATAATCATAAATATTAGTTAAAGTTAACAGACTTTAACTGCTCCTCTTTTTAAAGACGGGATTGGAAAGTGAGTAAAGCTCCAGTTGGCTTAGTTAGCGAATGTTTATGGGAACGGCCCTACGGGAGGGATGATGGTTGACTAGGTCCTCCGGAGATCGCGCGATAAATTCTCGCTCGCAGACATCACGAAGAGAGAGAGAGAAAGAGAGAGAGAAACATAGTCGACCACGCTAACTTACTCACTTCGCAATCCGCATTTTCCGCGACATCGGATGGCGTGCCGGACAGAAACGGCCGTAAAACCTCCACCACTATGGTGATTAAGGCGAGGCCGAAGCGATTCTCTGGGTATCCCGGAGATATTAGCTTGTAACCAGCGCCCGATCATACTCGACGAGGTACAAATCGCCGTGCCTTAGCCGCGTGTATCGCGGCCATAATTCTTTCCCTCAACGAGCGCGAACGCGCGGTGCATGCTATTTAGAGTCGCTATTCGGAGGCGCCCAATATGTCGTACCAACACGAGAATTGGTCGCCCATTCGGTCGGTTATTTGGGGACAGAGAGAGGCACTATCACGAATATAAACATCCAACGACCGCGATCCTTATGGTGGTACGGAGTTAGCAGGCAACTCCGCCCGGTTGCCAAGAATCTCACGTCCCTACAGCATCCGCCTTGCCGTAGTGCCAAGAGAACGCATTCTCTTTCTTCGTCTTGCTCGCTCTCCTTCGTCTCTCTCTGTCTTGCTTTCTCCATCTTTCTTCCCCCCTCATCTCTCTATCTTCCTCGATCCTCTTACTATGCGTTTTGCTCACCTTCTCTCTCTCTCTCTCTCTGGGAGAAGTTCCATCTTAACCTGGACTAGGGCGTGCTAGTAACCATTTTTCTTCGGACACCCGTTGCTTCGCTCGATCGGTGATCCTCAGGCCAGAAAACATGGAACGAGAGATTAGTACAGCACGCAGTTTATCCACCTTCTCTGTCTATTCTCCTCTCTGCCACGCCGCTTGCTCTCGCGCGGAAAATACACGCGGTAGGGCAGGAGAGAGGTAACGACGGCCAGCGACAACGCCGTCGACGGCGTGTCCATTTTCAATGATAGAATGATGTGATGCATCAACATGATTTTCAAAATTGTCGCAATTTGTTTTGCCTAATAGCGCTCACCCCTACTGGTTATTTTCGTCAACGCTTGACTGATGAATCGATGACTGCCAACAGCCAGTGTAGCCAGAGTCGTAGTAAATTCTTCTCAGGCATACCTGTCAAGATATTTAGATAAAAATAACATAATCGCCAGTAAGTTACAGGGCACGCTTTTGCTTCGCCCGAGAAGCATGAGGGAATTTTTTTTTTTTTTGTTTTTAATAAATTGGAATAACTCCAATTAACTGTACATACGTTACTTCAAATAATCTAAAAGCTTTATTTAGGTATAGAAGCATAGCGGACGGATATACATCGCCAGATTCGATCGACTTCATCATATTGTTCGGTGAGTACAGAGGCATTATATATTCGTGCAATTTTGCCGCAAGGTCCGCAATATCTCCTTGCAAATCTAGTTTAAGTATCTAATTTACATAATTAGAGTGGTTCGAATACCGGCGATTTTCCTTTTACAATGCACGCGCGCGACTTCGTCGCGGATATTATGGACGGCGATTGGAGCCACTTTGAATGGTTTTGGTTTACGTGAGTAAAAGACTGGCTATTAAATTTATTATTGGTCGACACGAGAATATACATGGCGGAAAAGATCGAGATCTACTTATCGCAAATGTTCGCAAAATATCTAGGTGTATTTAACAAAATTTAAAAAAAGAGAAAATGATCTATTATTAATGCAGATTTATAATTCTACTTGCGTACATATGTAATTTACATTACAGTGAACTGAATATGTAATTGTATTATTGAATAAATAACTATTGTATACTTAATAAATAAATATATTATTTTTAATATATTATTTATATTTTTAAATTTATATTTTAATTTAATTATATTTATTAATTTAATTATATAATTTTAATTATATTTTAAATATATTATTTATATTTTTATAATATTTAATTTATATATTTATAACATTTAATTTATATTTTTATATATAATATTATATATAAAAAATATTATATATATTTTTAATTTATACTATTATACTTGATATTTTTTGATAACAAATAAAGTCAGCTTTATAGACAAGCTTTAAATTAATATTATAATGATCATTTTATCATTATCATGAGATTTAATAAATTTATATTAAATAATACATAGTTAAGTAAAAATTTGTATAGCAATATATCACTATATAATATATTCCCATGTGTTTACAAGACACAGATAGTTTCCAAATTACTTTAGTTCGATAGAGCTATTATAATGATTTTTGCTTCCTCTCTACAATAATTTTGATTAATAGTCAATAATTCACAATGTGGATGGCGATTCGCGCTGATTATGCATTCCACGTAAGGGCATACGAGGCCACGAATATGCGCTGCTGCAATCGCGTAATTGAACCATTACAAGTGTTGAGGAAAATGTAAGACTTGGGTCGCGCCGTCTCCGTGAATCGCTGATCGATGTTTTACGACCCAAATGATCTACGATCTAACGCTCAGTCCTATTTTGGACTGAAAGATTGCGCGATGACTGTAATCAACGATCGTGCGTTTCTACGATAATACAGTGATGCTTTTATTTATACTTTTACGTATACGAAATAATAAAATCACCAATAGAATCAATTCTTATAACTGTACTTACTTGCACACGAGCGTATCTGAAAATAATTTTATCCCCCAGAAGAGAAAAAAGATATTCCTTTGAAATCTTACGTGATCTAAAGTGTCGAAAACACATTCGATTTAACGATTTTTGCGTGCGAATTTGATTGCGTGGATTATTTATGTCGATATAATTCTGAGAGTAATAAATTTAACTCGAGAAACTCGGTAATCGTCAAAAACGGCGCAATGTCGCAAACGTTTTATGATATCGTCTCGTTTGATCTAAAAAAACTATAATAATTTTATCGTTTGGTTCGCCGCGGAAATTATCACATTAATCGAAGAAAAATGCCGCGGGGATCTTTTTTCACTTTTTTTTTTTTTTTTTTTTTTTTAAGACGATTTAACAGAACGAGACCACGATACGGCGCGTGAAGTATAAGTATTTATAGGCTGGAGCTTCTTGTGTGAATGGAATCTGGAGCGAACTCATTCGTCTGGGACGAACGATCGAACGCCTAGTATTTATCATATTGTTTTATTCGTCCGTCGATTATCATGTTCGTCGTTTTACAAGCATCAGGTAATAAACGCGCTTAAAATGCTTGTGGAGAGAAAAGAAAGATGCAGGTGTGCTTGTTTTGCAAATGAGGCAATTCGTATACACGGTGAAACTGAGAGAAAATTATTGAGCACGTCATTAAAGAAGGAAAAATATCAAACAATTAATTAATCATTAGATCTAAATAAATATTTTGTTTAGAATTTTTCTTTTCATTAATCGCCTTGACAATTAAGATAAATTGATATTAAATGAAACTACATGAACATTAATTGTGCGTAGCAGAAATTTCCATACTTTTTTCAACTTACAAGCATACAATAATAAAATACGATGGTGTCTTAACTGGTATAACGAAGTTGTATATAATATTTTCAAAGGACAAAAGAATTGTCGCTTCAATATAACGCTTACATCACATAATTAATCACTTAATTTCGACAAAGTAGAGTTATTGCCAATGTGCCAACTAGATCTGAGATTTCATCTGTCGATGATCACGATCTTTTCTCAATTGTAGATCGATTCAGGTATTTCGGCTAGGATAGATTATTATGACAATATAAACTGCCAGTCAGGGCTGGGCAAAATGCTTTTCGAATTGCATTTAAAATGCCAAATCCTTTAAAAAATATATTTAAGATGCAAAATGTAAAATGAGTTTTCTCGAATCTATTTTAAATGTAAAATGGGTAAATAAATATTTTAAATGGTTTTCAAATGCAAAATGACTTTTCCTTTTATATGTAATTTATTGAAGTATTCATACATTTTATAATTTTATTTGATAATTTGATAATTTTCTTCTCGAAAGTTAAAGAACAAGTGATACTCACGAACGTTAAGTTCAATGTGGCTATAAAAGAAATTGTGTTTTGGCCAATCACGGGACTTGGTTCCTTTTATACGCTTAGAAAATCACATTTATCTATTTTAAATAGTTAAATGTATAGATACTCTTATTTTAAATGTAAAATGGAAATGGTTTCCCAAAAAGCATTTAAAATACAAAATGCAAAATGACGTTTTCATTTTAAATACATTTTTAAAATGGAATTATTTCAAATATTACCCAGCCTTGCTGCCAGTATTGCAATCGAATACATGGTGCATTTTACACACGCGTGATACAATCGCGTGCACATGTTAATGTCACAATGGCGTATGTGCTCAAGTCCGAAATACCGCTCAACAATCGCCATCCTACGCGCCATTCTTTGAGATCTTCAGCACGGATAGAGGCAAGAACTAGTTTTGCGGATCAGCCAAGGTCTAGATCACCGCCGTCGATGTCACGGCGATTCGTGCTCGTAGATTATCAATGATATTCACGTTGACGTGCGTGACCTCGGCCGTCCGCTCTTGCGCAATCGACGTACGAAAAATAATAATGGACATGCCTGATAATAAATAAAGAGAAGTAATTGCAAATATTCGGAATTTAAATTTGTTTAATCAGGCAGAATATTAATTGTCATAAATTATAAATATTTTCTACTTTTTTGTGTTAATAAATAAAATATTTTTACCTCACTATTCCTACATTATTGATAAATTTTCGTCATCAGTCTCCAATTTAGAATTCTTTCAATAAAATGTCAGAATTGAAAGTTTGAAATTCATCGGAATTTTCATAAAATTAATTTTAAATCATAATTTTAATAGAGTTGAATCAGAAGAGAGCTACCTTTTCTTTAGCTATACTGCCTCTCTCCGAATCTGATTAGTGTATATATCCATATACCCGGCCATTGATCCTCGGGCGTATCTGATACGCTCTTCATGACGTTTAAGATGTAACTCGAATCGAGCACCGGTTTGTTCTCTAGCGGATATATATTTCTTTAACCATAACAAAAGCTTCTATCAGAGATATAAATTCTTGATGATTAATGATGAATGCAAAATTGGAACAACGTTGCTTGTGCTCAGTTATTTCTGTAATTGTTTTATTAATGCCAGTTATAATTTATGTCTATGCTATATATCTATTGCATGTAATTTATCAAATTAATACACGATGTATCTATCTAAAACTTATCACAAATATTAATGATACCTAACAAATAATATTAATGATGAATTAAAAAGATAAAATAAAACCACCCGTTTTATTACTAAATAAATCGTATTAATATTTATTATAAAAATGGAGGAAAAGTATAAAGAGAATAGGATCTCTGTAATAATTCAAATGAAAAAACATCAATAAAATTTATGATGTATCAATATTTAATGTTATATAAATATTAAATTGAATCTATTTTTTGGAATGTTAAATAATTAGATTCAGTATATAGGTACCTAATTATTGATAAAAACTTACAGTAAATTTATTTGACGAGGCTTTTACAAAATTGTCTTAATAAGATATTTGCAATAGATTATTTATAAGAGACCCTATATAAGACAGAAAAATTTGTTCGCCTATGGATACATCGTACACAAGAATACACCTACGTCTTGCAAACCAACTATCTAGAATATCGATGGTCTTGACTTGCTTGGTCACCTACATTCGATATCTTAATCTCTGTTTGCGATTAAACTCACCACCAAAGTGTTTTTATTTGCTGCAACGAGACGCCACACCGGCTGATTCTATCCGATAGTCTCTTTGTGTCGTTTCCTTTTAAGATAGCGTCGACAATATTTCTACCATGTGTTCCTCCTTTTTTCTTTTATTATACATATTCATAGAGATATATATATATAAATATATATAAAATATACATAACATATTGACTTTATTTTATCAATTATATATATTCGATAATCAAAACATAGCTATGTAGAAGGAAATTGATTGGAAAAGTTGTCTTGGATTAATTACGCGAGTCGCATGTTTATACATAAAAAAAAAAGAAAATTGATTTTAAAAAGTTGCATAAAAAAATTTAAAAAATTTTTAAAATATCTGGAAAATTAGGAAATTTTCTGGGAATTTTCTTAAAAGATTTGTGAGTAGATACTATTTTTTATGTGACAATTAGGTCTCATACATTTTATCGTTATTTTTATTGGCATAAGAAATCAATTTCAATCCAAGAGATATGACAACAAGAAATTTTTATATAGAATTCTCCAAAATATATTAGCACAAAAATGAAAATTATTTGTATTCTACAAATTAATGTTTTTCTGCATTTTATTGATTGTATATATATATATATGTATATATCAATTTTTTACTGTCTCCAAAAAAAGATTTTTCATGCATGCTTGTTTGCAAGAGTACTTGAAATTTCTACAGCTAAGGGGGACAAAGATAGCACCGGATGTGGGAGATGACATGTAGTACCATAACGTGTGCTCATTTAGGTAGATCATTGCTATCACGAGATATCTAAATGGCGGTCCGTGAAAAAGCGACGCGCTGTGCAACACCGCTCGTAAATTTACGCGGACGAGCGAAACGCCGTTAACGCGAGGTTTACCGTCAACGGCGTGAAATATTCTCGGTAAGTTGCGGTATAATTTACGCCGGTAATTTTGCGGGATAAGGCGAGGCAAACTATGCTGTGGACCGCGGGGGACATGTGAAGCGCCGGCTTTTTCCGTCCCGATGAAAACTTTAGTAGTGTAGTCGTTGCGAGTGCTGTCATTGTGTACCAGAAATTTTCCACGAAGACGAGAGCAATTAGGGTAATATGTAGAGTTAAACTTACTCGTCTTTTGGATCCGGTGCTGATTTAAGAGAGCGCGCTACTTCAAGATATATTAAGAGAAACTTCTCTCCCAGAACTGTCTCGAGAGATTTCTCGGGATGTTGTTAAATAATAAGATTTATATACAGTTGGAAGGGGCACACGCGCAACTTTGTTTGAGAGAAGTAAATTTTAAAGTTAGTTTTAAGATCTACACGAGTCGAAACTTTTCTTTTATCTTTGACATTAACGTTTAATCTGACATCTGTTCTGATAATTGAAGAATAGTCAGGTCATTCTATTTTTGAACTATTTAATCTCTAATTTTGCCGAAAATTTCCTTTTCAAACATCGAAATGAAAAAATTATTTACTGCCCATATGAATTACAATACAATTTCTATATAAATAAAAAAA
>JBCAUJ010000089.1:9954312-9984655 GCA_038406275.1 Cataglyphis albicans | reverse complement strand
GTAACGATAAATCGCGAATCTGAACGCATTGCAAATTTGTCACTCGCATATTACATTAAAACGTCAACCAGAGCAGGAGCTGGTTAGCCGCGAGATCGATTTTGGATAACGTCCTAAGGTGCACGCCGTAAGAAGCGCGAGACGCGAGCGGCCCGACTACCGGATATCTGACATCCGGACGTTAATGGATTAACTTGACAAAAGGGCGATCGCGCCACGATAGAATCACCGCGGGGCGGTACCAGCCGTACATTCAATGTTACATCTATCGCTATTCTGTTAGCCCGACATCCGCGGGCACTTCGCGAATCCACCACCCTTGGGGATTGATAAATGCGTAACGCGCGCGCGTAAGATCATAAAGCGTCGATTTATGGTTTCGCGCCGTCGCCATCCACCGTCGCGACGATTCTATTTATAATTGCGCGGAAACCAAAGAAATCCCTCCCTCTCTCCCTCTCTATCTTTCTCTCGAGTTGACCGTCGCTGCTAAGGTGGATCGTTTCTCGATTCGCAGAGAAGCTACGAGTGTTCCTTGGCTTGTCGAGTAAACTGATAAATGTGCAGAGATTATTTACATGTAAATAAATAATGAGAGCAATTGTAATGCTGGAATATTTTTTTGATATACGAATTTAATGAATTTATATATTTAAAAAATAATCCACAAATACAACAATAAAGTTTGACAACTAGTTAAACTTGCTTTACATGATTAGTGTCTTTAATAATCAATGGATTAGAATTAGACTTTTTTTTTACTAGCATGTAACATATGTTTAAAGATGTTTTGGATGTACAATAGTAGCAAAAAATTGTCAAAATTAAAAAGGAAACATGTTTCTTGCGTTTATATTGTTTGAAAAATTAAAAAAATTTAAGTATCACAAAATAATATGGATTTTTTCGTCTTTGTAAAAGAAAATAGTTGTAATTAATATTTTTCCTAATTTATGGCAAAAACTTTTGATCGTGAATATCCTCTGAAATCAATTGCAAAAAACAATGAAAAACGAGTAATTTGTAGAAAGAGAAAAAGAGACAGATAATATTTCTCTCCAATTTTTAGTAAATAACTTTTAAACGAATTAATGGATCTAAATCAAATTTTGCATAAATATTTATTAGAATTTCCTTAATATATGTGAAAATTTTTACTTTATTGATAATATTTTTTCTTTGTCAAATTTGTCAATAATAGGCGATTTTCCATAAGAATCAATAATAACTTTAAATTTAAATAACTTCCAAACCGTAAAGAGAATTGTGCTTAGTTTTTGCAGAAATATTCAAAAGAAATAATAATAGAATAATCCGTAAAATTTTAATACTTTTGTTAGTATTTCGATATACGTCACAATATCCTTAATAAAGAACTGTAGAAGAAAATAGCATACAATAAAGAACAATATCAATTTTTTATTACTGTTAAAATTGAAAGAGAGACATATATTTTCCAATTCTAATGTATTCTAAACTAAAAAAAAAAAGAAAAACACCAATCAGTTTCCTAAATCTGAGTAATCGTGTAAATGTGAGGATACTTTTGTTTTTGATTTTATATCCGCAATATAACTAGATCCTCGATATTTTCACAAATAAAAAAAGACAGACATTATAACAGAGAAAAGATAAATTCTATTTTTCCAAGTAAAGTTAAAGATATTTTACGATTTACCATCTAGGTTTCCATAATAATACAACAAAATCGTTGAGTCCAATGCATTATTGACGGCCTTGTTTGATTTCGCAAAATATAGAAGATGTCTGTAACAGCGATTCGTAAATTTCTAGAGACGCACCTTTCAGCTTTTCGTTCAAGAGCCTGATTTGTAGCCTCCTCACCTCATCTCGATTATAATGTTCGTCGCAAAAAGAAAAGTCCAATTGCAAATCTTTCCATTCTTACGAGCAGGCCATTCCCGAGATTTCCAAATGCGATTGATATTACATTCAGCGCTGAGAAGGCTGAGAACACAGCGAAAGACAATGCGCTGTAAAGCATCCGATATTACATTGGAATAAAAAGGACACGCGCGTTCATTCTCTTATTCGTGTACTTATTCGTTCGGAATGTCGCGTCGTTAAAATCGCTAAACGACGTATTCTTTCAGGATTGCTCAATTCGTTTTCACAAGCTTCTCTCTTTTGTACGGTTCATATTCGTACCCGGATAATCGGAAAAAATGTGAAACTCGATTAGAAATGCACGGATGCGCGAAGTAAAGGACACGCACATGTGAATGCGCCATACATTTTATCGCGAAACATCATATCGTATAAATCGTGCAGGGCGCGGTCGGACAAACTCGTTTTGCTCATACGCGTCTCTTTTGATTCTTCAATGTCGCGCCGCTTCTCGTATTTCTATCTCGTATGGTCACTAGAGTAAAGAAACTCAATTTTTTTTTTTTTTTTTTTATAAAATAGGTCTTTCTTCCGTAAAAAACATGTCTTGTCTTTTTTAATTTTTTTTTCAGATATATATTTAAGAGTTACGTCTTTATATTTTGAATATTGCAAATTGATTTTTTTATATTATTTTTTTTAGATAAACTACAACTATATTAAATGTAGATTGTATTTAAATTGACTATATAATTATGTAATTATTTTTAATTAAATTAAAAAAAAAAAAATCAAAATTGAACTTGAATAAATGGTAAAAAAAAACTAGTTTATATATATATATATATTTTAATTTATCTTTTTTTGAAACTAATTTTAATGGATTAATGCGAGAATTCTACAATGATATATTGCGAGCATGATAATTTAAAAGATTTTCAATTATATACATTAAACATTTTTCGTTCACCTAACTGAAAATTATCCGTTGTCTCTCTGGGATTATTTTAACCGCAAATACATCTCACAGTAATTTATTAGAATTACTTTGAAAAAAAAAATTAATTAAAAATGTAAGAACTTTAATATTTTTTATTATATTAATGAAAAATACGACAAAATAATATTATATTAAAAAAATAATGAAAAGAACTTTTTTTTACATTTTCTTTAATGCTCACATCTAAGTACATCAATCAGTCCAGCTTCTTGCATTGATGATCAGCAGTCAAGAAATACAATAGTCTAGCTGCGATTTTGTGATCAACGGTCGAATGCGATTGGCTGGATCTATCAATATGCGCCGATCATCGGATTCAATTTGCTATCCGAGCTCCAGTGCAACAGTTTAATTTCCCGAACGGAAAACACCAATTATGGAGATCACTGAACCCAATTTGTCTTGAAATTATCCTTAGTCGTTCGTATAATAATCGATCCTTGTACTCGGCAATTTTGTTTCTATCGAAAGAAAATGTTTGACAGTAAAAAAAAAAAAAAAAGAAAGAAATCGGACAATTTTGGAAGAGTGTAATTTTGCTTTACGATCAAGAATTCGACTTATTCTGCTGTCAATGCATTTCTTAATCCGCGATTGAAACAGACCGACAGTACTAAAAAGAATTTCTTCTTACCTTATTACGAAATTCTAATCATTCCCAGACTCTGAAACCTACCGCGTGAGAAACAAATGAGAGAAAGTGGACGCAGTTATTGAATCAACTCTAAAAACCAGTTTCTTTTTTGACATTTTTGGAATAATATAATAGATAATATTTTGCTCTAACGCTATATCAAAAGTAGAGAGTTTACTGGTTTTTTTTTTATTTTAGATACATCTTCTGGATAATATATTAGATTCTATCCCTTCTTCTCTTTCAACAGACGAGAAAAAAAATTTTGCACCGGGCAAATCTAAAAAGACTTCAAAAATAGTTGCAATTTTATAATTAATTTTTTATAATTTATTATATACTATATATATATTTTTTATTTTTTATAATTTATTATATACGTGCAATCTTTCAAAAGATTGCCCGGCAAAATCTTACTTAGCTGCATTTGAACGAAGAAGAGCGTCGTTTCCGGGATTATCGCGCGGAGAGAGTTAACAATCAATCGTCCGATTCATCGCGGCGTAATTTTTCGCGAGATCGTTCGAATTCCAAATGAAATTCAATTCAATTGGCGCCCCGTCATTCCAGTGTATCATTTCTGGATCCGCGTTACGCAAGTACCTTTCACTAACTGTCACCTTCTTCTATAGGGAAGCCACATTGTCCGCGTCCAGCGCGTCGCATCGCGATGCCTCAAGTCCATCCATGCAGCTACACACGGCATGCGGACCGATGATATTCTCGATGCGATGCGCGGCCCCTCTATTTTCGTCCGGCACTGGAATCCGCGTCGAATTCTATCATCCGCGTCCCTAAACGTCCGCCTGGCTCGCGCATGAATATACGATGATGAAATTAAGAAAGTCTCCCCTCGAATCAAGCATCGAAGATCGAGGACGATTGTATCGAATAGCGATTGTTATCGGATAGCGACTTTCGTGTATGTATTTTTTTTTTTTTTTTTTGATGTCTACTCTTGGAAAAAACATGGAAAATATGAGATTCTTTATTAGAGATTTTTTATCTATTTGATAATCAGGGAATTCTCATGGAGTTTTCTTGGGAATCGGAGAATTAAAAAAAAAATGCTTTTTTTGATAATTTTGCTCTTTGAAAATATTGTACATATTTGGCAAGCTAAGAGATTTGTGCGTTTTAAATATGTTGGAATTATATATTCAATATGTAAAGAAAATATTGAATGCGCAGTACACATTATTTATTGCAGTTTTCAGTGAAAAGAAAATAATGCAAATAAAAAATGCTTATCTTACGAAAATTATTCAGTTTTTTTTCAGTACATTTACAAATCTAATACTTGACATTTAAAAAGGTCAGTCTTTTTTTCATAGGAATAAAAGAAATATTAGAAAACGCACGCAATAAAAAATTTATTTTTAAAAATTGCCCCTATTGCTCCAAAATTTTGGAGCTTTCAAATTATTTTTATCTGGAATTTTAAACAAAAATGCCTGGAAGATCAAGAAATTTTCAGGGAAATTTTTTACAAGATTTGAGTGAGAACTCAATTCTGTTTACATAAGAAAGAAAATTAAAAAGATAAATTATCCTTGACAAGTTGAGATAAACAAATAGATGAGAAAAGAAAAAAGAAAGAAAATAGGAAAAATATACGAAAATTTAATAATTAATAAGAATTATTGATGAAATACACTTTATTGATGAGTTTTTCTAAAAATTGTAGATTCCTTCTTAGACATAAAAATTTGAACAATATAATTATATTGGAAATAAATCTATGATGCCAAAAAAAAAAAAAAAGATGCTAAGATCAGTGTGCATTTCCAGATTCAACGAATTAGGCATAAGTAAAAGCTGATAATTATCAAGCATGTTCTACAACACGAGATAACGAGACGTGCGGTTGTAATGAATATTTCTAGAGTAATTTATACTGATTTCCTGAGAAAAGCCGAAACGAATTTCTGTCATCTATCTCTTCCATCTTTTGATCTCTCTTTCCGATGATTCACATCCTTCATCTTTATGCGCATATTGTGCTTCGTTGAATCTTCGCGAGAGTATTCAAGTACTTTGCATTACGCATCTCATGATTGCATAATGTACAGTGTACCGTTATTACCCATAAACGCAGCTGGTAGCCGGCCAATCTCTTATAATAAATCACTTTCCTCAACAACACGATTAGCTTTGGCAAGCTGAGAAGAAAAATGCATATTTTAAAGAGAAGAAAAAAAAAAAGGAGATTCTACTCATTCTACAATGAAAGTTCATTCTACAATTACAAGTTCGGTTATAACTAACGCTAGTTTTGATGGGTTCTCATTAAGATTCATTAATCATTAGATATAACAAGTCGCTAACGATTCGAAAGAACCCACGAATTAATTTCAAATTAGTAAGAATTAATCTTGGGAATGGAGACTATAATAAATTAAACGCTGCTGTGGATTGTCTCGCTAAGGCGAGATAAGCTATTAAGCGGTTTACAAGAGTATACATCATTTGTATCCCGTGCACTCTACTTCGTTCCGGAGATTCCCTTCCTCAAACCTACGCTAAGGAGGTGGCGCGGGAAATAAAGTAGTAACGAGCGTTAACTCTCGTCGACGATAACGCGATAACGCTATCCAGGAGATGACAGGTATTAATATCAGTATCCCGAGAAACGGACGACTTGACGAATGAACAGCTCGGACTAATGTGTCATGGCCTATATTAAGGAAGGAATAACTTAGGCATGCCGCATCTTCCGTTCAGCACTGAACTGTCACGAACTCATCACCTTCGTACCCGATGAAAGCCGCGCGAACTTTCTTCGTGTAATTAACATCTTCATTAATATTATAGGATTGTCGTGAAATTATGAGTAGACTCGCTAACTTTGCGAGACCATGGCACACTGGATAGGACCGTGATTTAATGGCTGGCTAAATGAATTTTAGCCGCGCTACTTAATTGCGGTCGTAAAAAATCGAATTTAAGGGCGTGGTCCATCCATAACTGTCGCCGACGACTAACAAATTGCCGTAACTGAACCGAGCGGTGGATTAAGCGCGGCTATTATCGAGTAATTTAAACACCACAGTCGTAGAAAGACGCGTTCTAGTGTACTAAACATCTCGCTATGCGATGACATGCGCACGACCGCTATTTATTGTCCTATTTTAGTATGTTCTTCCTTTATTTTAAAATATTTTTAACGTTCTAAATCGAATATTCGCTCGGCCTGTTCTAATTTCGAAATCGAATATATCGAGAATGAAATAGATTGCTATAAGTATTGAAAATATTGAACACACCATAGTTGCATAAAATTAAATATAAAAATTCTAAAAAAAAATATATATATAAAATAATAATTAAAATAAATATAAATAAAAAAAATAAACATATAAAATAATAATAAAAATAAATATATCAAAATATATCAAAATAAGATGACATATTTGTAATTCAAAAATATTATATAGAGGCAAGATTATCAGTGGTAATCTAGCATTCCAAACTTACTCGTGCCAGATGGTGAAAGTACTAGCAGCAACCTTTAGATACTTTGGCCGCCAGCGTCTCTTCCGTTTACGTACTTAAGAGGAGACCTGGGAACGCTCACGGAAAAATGTGATTGACCCTTCTAGCCTGAACTACCAAGGGTCGTAATGGAATTACACTCCAAAGTAATTTTGCGGCCACTCTACTGTAATTATCCGTAAAACTTTTCTACGGTACCGCGTCTCACACGGTGCGCATTAACATGTGCGTATAAAAATTATTTTTTTGAAATTTAAAAAACTGCTTTGAACGCTGTAGAAAAGTGATAAATCCATTTTCGTCATTTCTTGGTGTATCGTCATTCTGATACAGTCTCAATAAATATGCTATGACAATAAACATTATTTCATTTGAGATTGCAATGAGGTTGCAAAACTATTTCAAAGAAATGTCATTATCTTTCTTAAGTAGTAGAAAGATTATAGCGAGAGATTTGCGTGGAATGAGCTTCACTGCAAAAGCATTGCCGCTGGAACAATGCCGCGATTTGTTCTTTAGGAGGTACCGTTAAGTCACTAAGAGAGGTGGTGCTCGTTCGACTCGGCGTGAGAAGAAAAGTGAGAACCTATATGAAAACTACTGAGAATCTAGTGCAGAGATAGATCGAAGCTGAAATGCATCTCAATAAAAAGGCTTTAACAATTATAATTTTCACAATATCGGATGAGAAGAAGAATGAAGCTAATGGCACTATAAATCGTCCACACGTGATGTATAGGGAGTCATCTTTAGTTATCTCTAAAGTTTTGAAACTTAAAGTATATTAAGAAAGACTTTCGCATCAGTTAATTACAAGCTCAAATTAAGTTTTACAAATCTTTTTTTATTTATAAATCGATCAAGAACATTTTATAATTGTAATATAAACAAAGAGATGATGAATTTTGTTGCCATAATAAACTTTGCCATTAAGTTAATCAACTTTTCTCAAGACTTCTCAAGAGATTGTCAACAGAAACAGAGAGAGAGAGAGAGAGAGAGAGAGAGAGAGGGAGACGATATTCGTATACAGAGTGTCCTAGATTACCCATACACCCCTTTTTTTTCAAAAACTAAGTATTTTAGAGAAAAACGTTTTGAACAAAAATTGTATGGTTTTGAGGGGAACGTAAGATGGTGTCATTGGTTTGACCTTGGATGGCATCGTTAAGGTCAAATCAAGGATATCTTTAATTTCTTAAATGGAATCCCCTATTTTTTATTGCATATTCTTATAGTTTATGTCGAGAGCTTTTTAAAACATTAATAAAGTATTTTTTATTAAGAATTTTTTGAATTATTTTGTATTATCTTAATCTGGCATATTTTAGTATAAAATATAAAATATCTCGAAAATTATTTAATGTTCGATAATTGTATCCTAATACTTTTATGTACAGAATAATAAGATGAATCAAATGGTGTAAAGAAAAAATAAATAATTGTTATAAAAAAATATATTGCAAACAATTGCATACTTTTTTTTAAAAATAATTATTTTCTGTACATTATTTGATTCATCTTATTATTCTGTACATAAAATTACGATACAATTATCGAAAACTAAATAATTTTCGAGATATTTTATATTTTGTATTAAAATATGTCAGATTAAGATACAAAATAACTCAAAAAATTCTTAATGAAAAAATATTTTATTATAATATTTTGAAAAGCTCTCGAGACAAGCTACAAGAATATGCGATAAAAAATTGGGATATCCATTTAAAAAAATTAAAGGTGTCCTTGACTTGACCTTAACGATGCCGTCCAAGGTCAAACCAATGACACCATCTTACGTTCTCCTCAAAACCATACAATTTTTGTCCCAAACGTTTTTCTCTAAAATGTTTAGTTTTTGAAAGAAAAGGGGTGTACGGGTGGTCTAGGACACCCTGTACATTTATAACGCGTTAGAGTTGCGTGGTGCCAGTCTAGAGATTAAATCGCCGAGAGACTTTTTATAAGGATGCAGTTCACGTGGGTTTAAGTAAGTGGGTGAGCGAGAGCGGAGAGAGAACGTCGGAGCCAGAGTCGGTTGGGGATGATTAGGGCGGCGGGCGCCACACAAAGTACGCACTCGCACATCGTCCGGCAAAGCGATCGCGTACGCGGATGCCATTGGGACTTACGTCGTCGGATGCAAATAATACACAAGTGTGTATGACGCGGTGGGAGCGAGAGGCTTTACAGAAGTCGAGCTAATGACCGAAGGAGTATGGGGTCGCGTCCTCGAGTTTCCATGACGTGAGAAAAGAGAGTGCGAGTCGCCTGGTGACTCTATTATAATATATAAGCGAACATACCTTTTCGTATATAATGCTGTAACGTCCACCCCGTTTGTTCACGGATGCTGAGATAAGTTTGATTTTTTTTTTTTTTTTTTTTTTCTTAAGCGAAAATGATCGCTTATCGCAGCTCTAATTTTCGATGTTAAATATATCTGGATGATTAAGTCTCGAATTTCTGTAAGAGAAAGTTTATGTTAAACGTTTGTAAAGTTAATATTTAACAAGATTACTTTTTAAGTAACTCTTATTAATACCTTGGATGTGTGAGAAGTATCGTTTGAAAACGAGACTGTCGTAGTTCAGTCATCTACTAAAATTTGCTGAGATAATTTTCCTTATATTTAACATTTACCGTAATAAGGAGAATACTTATGAGAGGCCGGACTTTAGCGAATTTTGTCTTCGAGCGAAATGAATTCGCAGGCAAGTATCGCAAGTTTGAAAAACGCAATTAGGATCGTTGCATTCCATTTTTATCGCCTTACACGCCGGCATCGGCGCCCGACTAATTATCCGCAATGGCAGATAGTTTCGCTGCATTTCGCACCGCCGTGGCGCAATTAATTTCCGTCCGCGTGCTTGTTTATTGCGGGTCTCCGGCTACAAGCAGTGTCGCTGACCGCGCGAATACCGAGCGCGAGTCGAGCGTTGCCGCTTTTAATTAATAATCATAAGCCAATGCTGATAGGAGAACGTCGGCACATCCAAGGATTCCGCTCACGCATTCCGTCCTCCAATGATTTGACACTGATTTCCTCACTCGACTTTATCTCCAGTTTACGTCACGCAGTTCCGCAATTACTTCAACCGATACTTGAAAACTTTTATCATGAAATAATTTTTATTCAAATGTGTATGTATATGTGTATGTGTATAAAATAAAATTATATACATACACATACATATATAAGATAAGATATTATATTATATGAAAAAATTTATTGTAAAAAGCGATCGCGCGCTTTAGAATTATATTTAGAATGAAATAATTTATGTATAATTATTTTATTAATATATATTATTTTTTATATTTAATAAATATAATAACTTATATGTATATTAATATAAAATATATTATAAAATATAATATATAACAACACAATAATAAATAATAATATATATATTATAATACATATAATAAATATTATAACACATATTATATAAAAAGTAATATATATTATTTGAATATGTATATAATTTATTATTTAAAAAAAAAATGATAATCAAACGCTTCTTTTCTTATATTATACGTCACGTAATAGTAGGAATTTAGTGTGTCCTTATGCACTAGTATTCGTTCACGGATGTGCGTGGCGCATTGCGAGGTTTTTGCCGCGTGCGAGTCGATGACCGTCGTGTAGCCGTGACATGTTGCTCATTGCCGGGAAGCCGACCGCAGAAACGGTTTTGTAATTGGCAGGTATGGCGATGTGACACCGCGACGCGATGCCGCACGATACAGTCGACTCAGATGCATCCCTCACGAATACACACGTGGTACATTCCGGTGGCTCGCGTCATCGCTCTTCGATCTCTTTGAGAGCGCTGGAGCCTTTTTAGGTCCGGATTCTCTCGGCGTACGGTATCGCTTCGCATCTTGTCACGATGGATAAGAGCGCAAGGAGATTTTTATTATAGTAACTGTGTGTGATAAAAATGTTAGAAAATCTTAATCGCCATTTACTTTTGCGTTTTGTCATTTACTTATAGGAAAAAAAAAAAAAAATGTGCGAAAATCACTAATTATAATTATAAAGATTATTTCGATTATTTTTAATACTGTAGTCGTTTTATAGAATTTGTAAAGAGACGGTAAAAAATATTTTTAAAACTTCTATTGAGCAGGACAAGAAATGTGCAATCCTCCTTTGGGGAGGCTTGTGCGCAAGGTTAATAATTTGCAAACAAACGAAAGAAAGAGGAGAGCCAGGCGCGCGAATCGGTGCCGCGTATTCCGCAGCTGTCGTGTTATTTAATATGTTGGCGCGAGGGAGAGCGCGCGTGTCGAACAATGCTTTTTTACATCCTCTCTCCCTGTGTCCCGCTTCTCTTTGTTTTCACTTCATCCAATGCTTTTCGCATGTTGGGTCGCATCTGTGCGCTCGCACGCGATGTCGGCGTAAATTTCGCTTCGTTTTGGGTGGATTTTATTTCGCCGAGAGTATCGGATCATCCCGCAATTTATCACTTTTATATTTTTTTTACCTTCATTATTTTACAAAAAATCAATACAAAAAATTAATTCCTCGATAAAAAGAAAAAAAAAAAAAAAAACAAAATTAATTTCAGACACATAATGAATAACAATATCATTTGGATTATATTTGTGCATGATTTATTATCGTATCCTCTTAACAGATATTATCATGATCTAATTATTGGCGACTTATATTATTATACACTTTTGCAGAGTGGGTATATAATTATTGCATGCATATTAGTTATCGATGATAGTACTATTATGTTTATTTCTCTCATCGATCTTCCATCGTTCGTGTCGGCTATCCCCGAACGTAATGAACGTAATTCATATAATAGAATATAATAGGTAAATACACGTGTCTCATCACACGCACACGTACACACTATTACCGTGATCTTGAACAATTTTTTGTTTTTTGTAGTCGAGATGGTCGACAGAAGCGCATCGATCGATAATAATCACCGTGGCCGCTTTTATTAGAATGCGCTTCCGATTCGTATTTATAAATCAAAGCAGTATATTCTTGCGAAATAGAAATGAATATGCGCGAGTGCATATAGGGTGCATGATTAGGTAGATAATTTATTTTCTTATCTCTCGCTCTCTTTTCCTTTTATATAAATCTTTTATCAGCGTAAGATATATATTACATAAATAATAAAATTCCAAGATGTTGAAAACTTGCCTGCATAGGAAAAATTGAGCGAGAAGTAAGGTGAAAGCTGCAAGATATAATGATAAGGACAAATTAAGATTGTTATTAAGATAAATATTCAAGTGGTGTTGAGAATAATTTTCAAAAAATTCTATTACTATTATCTTAATAATTTTTCGACGATATGTGCGATAATTGAATAACATATTGATAGTTTGGGTCAACTATAAATATTTCTCGTATTTTAAATATAATATGTAGATACACAGATCTACTTCTTGGGAAAACATGAAAAATCTGGAATTTTCATGGATTCTTTTTATGAAAAAATCAAGGAATTCTCGTCGAATTTTATCGAGGGAAATTAAAAAAATATTATCTCTTTAATAATTTTGCTTTTATGTGTACTATAAGGAGTCGGCAATCTGCTGATCAATTAAATTGTCAATAATACATGTTTAAAATATATTATAAATATTAGAAAAATATTAGAGAAAACCGCATACAATAAAAAGAAATTTATTTTAGAAAGTTGAATAAAAAATTTTTTAAATATTCTTTTCACTAGAATTTTAAACAAAAATATCCGAAAGGACAGGGAATTTTTTTACAGCCTCTCTCTCTCTCTCTCTCTCTCTTTCTGGTATATATTTTAAAATATTTATGATTATAGATACGATATTCGATGTATGCATATAAGATATTATACAATGTAATCAGGATTTATGATAAAAGAAATATCCTACAATCACACAGCTTTATATTATAATCGCAATGATATACTAAGCATTCTTGGACTTCTCCACACGTGGCACTCTATATTTTCTTATCGCAAAAGCCTGAATATTCGAGGATCTCTTGCTCACGTTGTAAGGATTCGAACCAGCGCCAATTACCGCCTCGCACGTAAATCTTCTTCCCGTGGACCGAATGCAGCCTTTACTCGCGTGACTGAAATCCGAAAGAATTTTTATACCCTATAATTGTGGGAAGGAGAAGATCCGTGGCGCGGGCGGCTCTTCGCATCGATTTCGCGCCGAAGATCGTCTGATGGCCGTCTTTAACTCTTTGCGAATCTCGCCGGCCAATTTCGTAGATTGGCGAGCGATCTGTGTGTGTTCGAGACTTTATTAACGTTTTCAAGACCTTTCCATTGTTGGAGCCATACCTTTGATCAATTTTTCTCTCCGTCATAAGAATTTCAATCGATAAATTAATGTGATATAATTGAATAATTACCTAAGAACAGACATGTAGTATATATATATATATATTTTTTTATTTGTTAAATATTTTTCGAGATATTTTGTCTTTTCCCGAATCAAATATATGTGACCATTTTGATAAGATACGTTGCTGAGTTATTAAATTATTATTATGTTTGAAGGGAAAACTGTTTTTTGTTATTGAAAAGTCTAGATATGAAAATATAAAGAATTAGCTTATATCAAGAGCTTGCTTAAATAGAATAAAGATTATTTAAAAAGGCAATAGGTATGTGACGTAAAAGGTCACATTTAATCCTTTCTTGCATTCCACGCTACTGATAGATACTTAGTCCGAGCAATTCTCCAGAAGGCCTTCGGAAGGTTGTGATCTTGTTGTTCGCTTTCGCTTTGTGTAACGTGCGTGCAAAATGTTCTTTTATCGCCACGAGCTACACCTATAGCAATCTATGCGTCACACTATATGTATACTTGTTGTACGTTCATTGTAAATTCCTTCACGTCTCCCGTCTTCCGGTTCGGAGTCCCAGTATTCCGTTATTGCGTCTTGGAAAACTCTCTTTGTCACATACGTCAAATAGAAATGCTTATTGACGTGATAATAATCTGATTTTTCATTTAAATTATAATCTTTTAGAAATTTATTAATTATTTTCGAGAAATGTTCTTATGAGCATTTACATTAGCATAACATGTTGTAATATTAATTATTATATTAATATGCAAAAATTTCTGATGACGCTTCACAGAAGAGCAATGCCATTTAATGTCTCTGCAAACTCGATTTTAAGCTCTTTTGCTTATAATAATTTCTACAGGAAAAATTGAATTACAAATATTTCTCTTCTTTCTTGAATGAAAGGAGATTCTTCAATATCTATAATGAAGGGCAATTTTTCTTTCAGACATGACTCGATAATCCAGCAATGTATGCACCAATTGCATCACATCCATTTGCCTTACCTACCTATCCACTCGCATCCTGTTGCAGCGATATATCTGTTTGCTTTTTTTTATTTCTTTTTTTTTTTTTTTTTTTATTCTGGAACATTTATTTCATCCCGATATTTCGTGGACGATCGCATAACGCATATACGCCCACGTCGTGGCGTAATTGTATTGTAGCCGAAGAAATCTTAGCAGCTTAAGGCGGAAGAAAAGTCAGTTCTAAAAGGCGGTCTGTCTCGGGCGAAGTATCGAGGCCCCTTAACGGGACCTCACCATTGGCCATCCGCCATAAATTACACATTATATCGCGTAAGAGCCAACCCACGTGCCGGTAGATCGTAGAGTGCTCGCGAGATGCATTTTTCTTGGCCGTTCGCATGATTTACGGTTGACTGTAACCATCTGAGAGTCGGAAGTCGGATATCGTTGCGTATCTCTCGTTGTTTGTACATCTGCGTGTTTTAACGGATTTCGATTGAAGAGTTCATTGGTAAAAAAAAAAAAAAAAAATAAATAAACAGTTTACGAATAACACAAAGTATTTTAATTTCACGCTATCCATCTTCTATCTTATAACTTTGCTCTTTACGGAAATATTTTTTTAAGTTATTTATATGCGCGTCACGTCTTTCATTTAAGGATGTTTTTAAGAATGTACAATAGTAGAAAAAAATTGTCAAAATTAAAAAGAAAACATGCTTCTTACATGTTTGAAAAATTAAAAAAATAAATTCGGGTTATGAAAAAAATTTAAGTATCGCAAAATAATATGAATTTTGACGTCTTCGTAAAAGAAAATAGTTGTAATCAATATTTTTCCTAATTTATGGCAAAAACTTTTGATCGTGAATATCCTTTGAAATCAATTGCAAAAAACAATGAAAAACGAGTAGTTTGTAGAAAGAGAAAAAGAGACAGATAATACTTTTCTACAATTTTTAGTAAATAACTTTTAAACGAATTAGTGGATCTAAATCAAGTTTTGCTCAAATATTTATTAGAATTTCCTTAATATATGTGAAAATTTTTACTTCATTGGTAATATTTTTTCTTTATCAAATTTGTCAATAAGTGCTACAATAGGCGATTTTCCATAAGAATCGATAGTAACTTTAAATTTAAATAACTTCCAAACCGTTAAGAGAATTGTGCTTAGTTTTTGCACAAATATTCAGAAGAAATAGTAGAACAATCTATAAAATAATCTATAAAATATTATGCATTAATAAAATATTATTAAAATATTAATGCTTGTTAATATTTCGATATATGTCACATATATTCTGAAACTAGAACGTTGTAGATACGTGTTTTTTCAACCCCCCCTTCCCCAAAGTTTTTATTTTTTTTTTATGCATATAAAATCGATCTATATAATATTACAAATTTGACATCTATACGATATTTGTAATATCTCTTTAAATACTGTTTCTATATAATTATTATATATTATTATTTGATTAAAAAAAGAACTTTGTTGATTTGTTATACATCCTCCCATAACATAGAGAGAAGAACACGTATACCATGTATTCTAAAAGATGGGAATTAATTATCAGTAATTCCTTATCTTTGTTTCCTCGTCTTTATCATTTATTATCACTTCGTAAGCCATGTCCAGGGATAGCCATGTCGACTCTTGCACCAACTAATCGAATATATTTGAGTGATGTACGGGTTGTTTTAGAGTCTACAGCGGTGTGGAGTCGTTAAAAAGTCACGCCCGCATGTCCGAAGATAAATTTCTCATCTCGCAATATAATAATACGGAACAAGTGGCGCTGACCCAGCATAACGGTGCCAACATCGTGGAACATGATTTGCCGGTACATCAGAATCAATGTCGTAAATTTTTCGGGCGCAGTCGCGTTTTCTGTCGACTTCGTCGGAAAATAATTTATGTACCTTTTCGAGCACGATCTCAGCTGATGGGTAGAGGATACTCCATCGGAAGGGTCATTGCGATACAGGATCACTGCGCGAAATAGAGTGGATGCCTCTCAAAGGCGTGTACTCCCTTTTTTTTTTTTATATCATGCACTTATCTAGGGAAAAAAGAATTGACGTACTCAGTTGCTTCTAATGAAGCAGAACGATATTCGCAAAACTGAAAGCAGTGTACAGTCTTTTGAACGCAACAGCGTTAGCATATAAAACAGGTTTTATATAATATAGATAGAAATATTTTTCGCGACAATGCATATAAATAATTTCTTATGCTATGATAAAGAAAAGTTTTGCAATCTGACATTTATGATTTAATTCAAATTATACACAAATATTTTTCTTCCTTAAAAATTATCGGACAAGAGAATTTTATCTTAATAAAATTTTAATTCTAAGCTATTCTAATCTATTATATGTATATTATAATGGATATATAGTGTGTTTGGTTTAAATGTATACACTCAGTTGTTTTTTTAAATAATAGAGTTATATGTAAAAAAAAAAAGTGTTTCAAATAAATGTTTTTTTTTTTTTTTTTTTTTTTTAAATCTTTAACGATTTAAGCGAAAATTTTAAATTATTTTTAAATGTTTTTTATGACAGTTTTTATTGGAGATATTTTGTTTTTTCCTTCGTGCGTAATAAAAATAACAAGCGACAATTATTGAAGATCTCACTTTATTGCACATTATCGAATTTGTCATAACAATAAAACATCTTACAAAACTAAAAGAGATATATTATTCCATTTGACAATGAAATAGATATATTTTGTTTAAAAAAATTGAACTATCATTGGATAATATGTACAAAAAATAATTTAAAATTTTTGTTTAAGTCATTATATAGATATTCTTAAACAAAATAACATTTATTTGAAATATTTTTTATATAATTATTTTATAAAATTATATAATTATATAATTATTATTTAAAGACGAGTTTATTAATTTTTAACTCTATTTTTCAAATAAAATCTCTTCATTGCTAAAATCGACGAACGGTGGTATTCTTCCTCTCTTTATTATGTTTAGTCCAGATGGATAATAATTAAGTCGCGTTTTTATCAGTAATTGTAGTTTTGTTGATGGTCTCTTGGCAGGCCGATTCCTGCGAATCTGCGATAAATCTTTTGTTAGTTTACTCAGTGGCAGAGAATTCGGATAATTGTTTATGTCAAAGTGCATGCACAAACCTTGTCTGGAATATTTCCTCGACATATACATGCGCATCCTTCCGAACCAACTCTCGTTGAACCTCTCACGAAATTTCGGCGTGGTAAAAGTATATAACAACGGATTAATCGCGCTATTCACTGGCAGAATGAAGATCACTACCCAAGCGTGCAAATCAGCTATAAATTTTATACTCAGTCATTAGTGTGTATCACTTTAATTTAGAATCATGCTACTGTATAAATAAATAACTGAACTCTCCAAGTGTCAATATTTTTTTTACATCTTTTGCATGTTCTAGTTTTATATACGTTTCTTGTACCCAAACATTAATAAATTTAATGATAATTTAATAATCCTTTAAATCAAAACAAAATCAAATGATAAACAATATATTTAGGGTGTCTACTCTTTAAAGAAATACATGAAAAATCTGGAATTTTCAAGAATTTCTTTTGTTAATTTGGAAAAAAAATTAGAGAGTTCTTATGGAATTTTATTAAAACTGAAAAAATTAAAAAAAAAAATTACTTCTTCAATAATTTTGCTCTCATATTGCAAATAGTCAGCAACCTAATGAATTATATTTTTAAAATATATTATTATAAATGTATCTATACATATATCTATCATTGTTTATATACTATCCAATGTCTTCGAAAAATATTGCATATGCAGTACATATTCTTTTTATTGTAAAATAAGTACATAACATAGGCTTAAGGAGCACGCAAACAACGTTGTTTGTATAAATATATGCAACTTGTATATTTATGATATGTAAAAGTATAAAAAATGCTAAATTATAAGAGAAAAAGCTCCTTTTTAATCGAGCAACAATTGGTCAATGAATTTCTACTTACGTGGCACAGGATAGTTCATCATGGCGAGAATCTTCAATCCTATGATCGGTGCCCAACACGCCGCATCTGTCAATACGATTAGAAAGAATCTGAGAGCAAACTCGGAATCGCCGACCGATAACGGTGTGGCTTGGCGTGTTCTCCAAATGCTGGCGAACATGGCAGCGTAAACGTAACCAATAATCATCAATCTGCAAATGAATGCAATGATTGCTTCGAAACGTTGCCTACTTCCAACGCAATATTAAGGCAATCGAGAAATGAGAGAATTGATCAAGCTCGCGCAGTACACATTGATTAAATTTTTTTGTTCAATGCTATATCATTCCAACGTGATGAAATTTGCTCGAAAATTCCAATATTAATAATTAGAACAATATGCGATGTAGAACTATCTTGAAAAAAAATAATTTTCTTTTTAGAAAGATATTAAGAATAAAATTTTGCGCTCTAACGTTGTAACATCGATAATTAAAACGAACTGCAATCTATTTTGAATGCGAAACAGCTGATTCCATAACTGATCGCATAACTACGTTCAATTTACAAGAATGTTGCAATAACGCGCGTTTTACCCGAGGAGATTAAGTCCCAGGAAGATAAAGGCCGAGTATTCCCAGCCTATTAGATATGGATCGTCTATGTGTAGAGGAAAGCACATTCCATTGACACCATAGTATCTCGTGCTGCTTCTCCAGTGGATAACTTTCAGATTCGGAAAAGATAATCAATCCGTCAGAATCGAAAAGATAATAAGAAAAACTTTCTGCTATTCCCCTTATTTTTTCTCGAAAAGATCTTGAGATTTTTTCAAACAGTGCAATAATTACAGGCACAAATATATATCCCACTTAAAATAATAATGAAAATTCTATGTGTATGAGAGATATTGAAATTAAATTCAACAAATAATAAATAAAAACGTTGTCCTCGGAAACAAACCTGGCATAAGAGCAAGGATAAATCCGATAATCCAGATGACAATCATCGACGAGGATGCAGCTTGAAAAGTCATGGTGCGATGGCCTTTCAAAGGTGCTGCGATCAAAATAAATCGCTCCACGGACATGAATGATAGGATGAGCACGGAAACCTTATCGAGCAATTTAAGAGATCATGTCATTTGAAATTTGTGACATCACCGATGTTTTAAATATTTATATTCTCTCTTCAAATTAATTAAAAACCCTTTCAAAAATTTAAATTCAAATTATTTACAGCAATATTTTTTGGTAATAACATAGATGGTTATTAAATAGCAAATTGTACGTTGCAA
This sequence comes from Cataglyphis albicans, assembly GCA_038406275.1. Classification (NCBI taxonomy): domain Eukaryota; kingdom Metazoa; phylum Arthropoda; class Insecta; order Hymenoptera; family Formicidae; genus Cataglyphis; species Cataglyphis albicans. The sequence goes on along the minus strand of JBCAUJ010000089.1, from coordinate 9,965,094 downwards.
ATAGAAAATTGTCGGATTCGTGGTGTTTGTACCTCAGATGACATCATGGCCAGCGCTCCAAGAAACGTACAGGACCACGAGGACATCCACGTACTCGCTTCCTGTTGGTAGTTATCGCGGAACCTTGCGTCTTCTATAGCGATTATGAAGAGATATATTCCCATCAACATGTCGGACACTGTAAAAGGATTGCGTGACTTTACCGCCTGGTGATTTATGGTGAACACAACATTAATATGCTCTATCGATCATAGTGTGTTGCGCTTTGTTGTTAACCGCAACGATGATAACTCGCAGGCACTTCGTGATTCGGTACGAATCTACCACGAGTCATTTGAATAGGATTATTTACGTCGTCGTCATCTCTTCTTTATAACGGTTTATGCGATGGCTCTTAAAGAGCAACTTTCTTGTGTCTAGCTTTCAGATTTTTACGAAAATCTCGGCGAACGAAATATATGTATCATTAAAAATACACAATCAATATTCAGAACCACAAGATGTCAAGATGACAAATGTCAAAAAATTATTTTTACCTCATTTTTATATCTTTATGTCATCATTTTCTTTATTTTTTTTTTTGGAGATTTTGAGAAGTGAAAGAAAAATGATTTTATTTCCTCGTCAAGTTTATCGTTTAGATACATGGTTGCACAATTACCTGCAAGATTTCTGATAATAATACTTAAAACACGGTTTTCATCCTTGGCGGTGAACCTTCCCCAAAGAACAAGGCTATTACCGAGACAAGTGACACAAGATATGCCCCAAACAGCAGCTCTTAATAAAGATTTACTCAGCAAATGGGATGTCGACGACACACCTTGAAAAAAAAAGAAAGAAAGAGACGGAAAAAGAAGAGACACATTAAAATTATTTTTTTTTTGTGTGTTTTGTTGCATTTGATTGAATGCCAAATTAATCAGTTTCTATTATAATTTAGAAACTTTGTATACAATCGCGATATATCTTACCATCACTAATGGGTCTGCATTTTTGTACCTTTGGTGCATAGGTCATGCAGTAGTGAAATTTTTTGAAGTATCTGAAAAATTTAAAATTTTATATCACGATTTATTTCGATAGAAATTGTATTATATAATGAAGACATATATATAAATAAAAGTTATTAATTAATTAATAATTAATTACTTTTAATAATTATTTAATAATTATTATTTATTATATAATAATTAAATATTATTTAATAATTATTATTTAATATTTATTAATTAATAATAATTAATATATTCTCAGCTAAACTTTTTAGTTTTTATTTATAATGTTAAACTAATATAAAAATTTTGTCGAAATAATATACAAGATAGAAAAGTTTTCTGCTTGTTAATAATTTGCAATTTAGTTTTTTTTTTATAAATTTAAGATAGTCATTGCATGGGTTTTAAATAATTATAATAGGAACGTACACGAAATCAAGTTTTGGAAATATATCGAATGCGTTCTTTTCCATATTGTCCATGTTTATATCCTCGACACCTCTGAAATTCAAAGTCCCAATATAAAAAAGTGGTTTTATTTGATTCATTTTATCTCAATATATAAATTGATATAAAGAATATAAAATATAAATTATATAAAGAATATAAAATTTTTTCTCACGATATAAACGTTACAAAATATGGATATATCGATATCTTTAGGCGCATTGACATATGGGAAGAAATAGTACAAACTACGCTTATCATTGGAAAAAAGATCCAATACTTACAGAGAGCGAAGATTGTTCAGTGGATTAAAGAGCGTCATTGGTAATTCGACGATAGGATTGTAACCGATTAATCTGAAAGGACGGAAGATTATATGAGAATGAGACAGAGAGAGAGAGAGAGAGAGAGAGAGAGAGAGAGAGAGAGAGAGAGAGAGAGAGAGAGAGAAGAAATTTTATTTGCTAGAATAACATGTTTTATTTTACAAACAGATTCTAATTTATATCCATGCAAGCTTAAATTATAATCAAAAACCGGTTGCACAAGCACGTACGTGATGTTTCCACAGTTTACTTTCGTCAATAGATACTTTTAAAGATAAATACTAGCGAATAGATCTCAAGCACGTACGTAGCTGCAGCATTTTGAGGTGAGACTGATTATCACGCGAATTATATACATTACGGATATTTGCACTTACAACTTCGATAGATTATTTACAGGCTGGAATACGTTGGACGGTATCATGACTATCCTGTTGTAGGCAAGGTTCCTGAAACAAGACCGCGTGCATTTTAATTACGTTCGATCTCTGGTCTAGAGCAATCGATTCATTAAACGCGGTTTGAAATTAATTGCGTTTGAAGAAACTTTTAGTTTCTGATTTCTAATTTGCAGTCAATTAGACCTAGCGCAGTTCGCAAGTAACTGCATTTAAAATAAACTTTTAGTTTTTATTTTCTAATTGTCTCTGTAAGAATTCTCTTTGACATTTAAACTTCGAATACATGCGAGTTAGAATCTTACATGGAGATAGATAGACTGATAAAAAAGTCAAATTGCATTTGATTATATTTATAAAATAATGTATCGAAAAATGAGACAGGAAGGTAGATACTTTAAACGGAATTCGATCATGCGCGTAATAATATTGCATCAATAATCAAAGCGATGCATTTTATCTTGATAGCCCATGGTTACGATAATCCAACCACTGGATACCGTTAACTTGAGAAATCGAGTCGCATTAATATTTATGCACTTACAGCTCAACAAGTTGTTGCAAATTTCGGAACGCGTTCTCATTGATGTTGGTTATGCTATTGTCCTCCATACTCCTGAATCATCGTTGCGCCGTTAGTTCGCATGGATCTTATTAAGAATGACAGTAATCGCTTCTCCGTAATCTACTTACGTACGTACAGTGATTTCAAAGCGGGGCATCCGGCGAATAAATCTTCCGTTATCGACTCGAAGCCATTTCCATCTAATATTCTAAAACGTAATTTTGAAAAATCGGTTGTATATGTACATATCGTTTCTGAATTTTTTTTTTTCTTTTTTATTAAGGTCTCAATCTACTCTAGCATAAAAAATTGATGATTTTTAGAAAATTTTTTGGAAGAATATTAGAAATTGATCTTTTTTTGATGTTTTACATATGTTTTATTTTTATTGACATTTAAATAGTATGTCTGTGTTTTTAAATCTTGTATGTTTAGCTTTTTTTTTTTTTTATTCAAGCCTCTGCGTAGCACGTTCAAAAATTCATGATTCGATGGTGGGATATGCTGCTCCTCCGTGTTATTGTCTGAAATGAAAAAAACTCAGTCTAGTTTCATTTCGTAGGATATATTTTCGGGAATCTAATTTCATTGGAATTGAAAAATAAAGTAGTGTTATTTTAAAATAGATATTCCAATTTTGCTAAAATTTTTTCACTTCTTGAAGATCAAAAAAATATAAAATATTAAATTTTTTAATTTTAATTTTAATTATCCCAAGTTTATTTATCCCAAAAATATATCTTACAGAATAAAAGTAGACCGAGTTTTCTCATTTTAGACAACTTAAACGAGAAACAACATGTCACGCCGCTATTTCAATCATACTACATGCAGAGATTCGTATTAAATAAAAAAAAAAATTGAATATCCAAATTTGACAATACTGATGTACTGTTTAAATAAAAACATATGTAAAATGCCAAAAAGATTATTTTATAATATTCTTTAAAAAAAAAATTTCAAATCATACTATTAAAGTATATTGAGCTCTTAAAGCTGTATATTAGCTTACATTTCTCCCAATGTCGGTAATTGTGGTAGTTTCAGGGTAGATTCCGTCAACATGTTCTTGCTCAGATCTCTGTCCATAAATAAAAAAAGTAGGTTAATATATCAACATTATAAATCAAAATTAGCAAATATGTATAACATAATCCTGTTTCTTAAAGCAGCATGTCAATGATTATAGACTATTTTACTCTTGTGAATAAAAACATGTATTATATATAGAACGTGTATGTAGAAAGATATTTCTTTTCAAAAGAAGCAATATACCGACAAACGCCCATTAACTGTAATTTTGCTGCAATTTAATTTGATCTGATTGAAGTAAAGAATTTGCATATTAGTCGCTCTCGTATAAGTTATCATCATGAAATTACTGTACGCATCGCGAAAATGCAAATAAATCTGTATTTTTGAAACGACTGATATACAATAAATAATAATCGTGCTTATCATAATAAATTAGATTATTCGAAAATTGTAATAATTCGATTTTTCGCAAAGCTCTTCATCTTTTATGGATCAAAAAGAGCAATATAAACAGTACAGATAAATAAAGCAGAATATAAGATTTTAAATGATAATGTTAAGTAAATATAGAGATAATAAAAAAATATTCTAAACAAAGAAAACATGCAAATATTTATTTTCCAATAGATGACGAAAAGTCAATAGATCAAAATCGTTCTTTTATATTTTTCAAATAATTTTGCACACACACATATATATATATATATATATATATATATATATATATATATATATATGCAAAATGTTGTATCGCTGTTGGATAATTTTTTTTTTATATTGTGACAGTGTTTATATACATCAAGTACACAGTGGTGCTATTTTCCAAATCAGAAAAATTTGCCGTCACAATTTTATTTTGATCCAGCCTCAGGGTTTCCAATTTATCCAATCCCGTTAAATGTCCAGGTAATATTTCCCTGATTCTATTATTCGTGAGAACTCTGTGTATACAAACAAATATCTTTACATACCAATGTCTTATATGTGTATAACTGTCATGAAATATTCTTTATTTGTACTTACAACCAAAACAACTCAGTTTGATAAAGGAATGCACCTTTTTCCAATTCGACTATATTATTATTATCGAGATATCTGAAATTATAGAAAAGATTATATATAAAGATTTTACGCGGAGAAATTCATAAAGTCTTGTTGAATTTTTATGACTTACAGTAAGCGTATCTTTGGATATTTCGATAATTCATTACGGGACAAATGCGTAAGCAAATTTTCGGCTAAAAAACTGTAGAAGATCGACACTATTAATAATTGATAAGAGTATACATTTAATTAATATAATTTCACCTCATAATTCAATTGAAAAAATCAATCATTTTGCGCAAGTTAATAATGTCAATATATTTTTTATTATTAATTTTTTTATTATTATTTTTATTATTATTTTTATTATTATTTTTATTATTATTTTTTTATTATTATTATTAATATGTGCGCAACCTTTGGCTCTATATTAAAGTATTATCACATATTACTACATAAGAAACATGATTTTTTTTTTCGTACATCGCTGTGACGTTTGATGACAATTTCTGAGGTATTTCGGTATAATTCGTACAAGACACACGACATACATCATAGACACATCTATCGTCATCTAGTGCGTCCTCGAATGCATCTGCGGTAAAGTATATGTAATTTATTAGGTGCTGTAAACGTTAAGTATTTATTGCATTACTTTACGATGTTACCGCAATTTTCCAAGTTTTCCCAGTCTCTGTCTTTCATAAACCAATCCCACGTTCCGTGCATGTCAACTGCGCAGCAAATTTATCGATTAGAAGAGCGAAACTATCTTTGGAAATCTAGAAATCAGGATAATTTTTTTCCTTCAAGTGTAATTAAAAGAAATGAAAATTAATAAGCGTACCGCTGGGTTAAAAACGCGCGCATTGTTACTTCGAAATTTTGTTAATTATATAACAAATTCTGAAGTAATAAATAATACAATTTTGTAAAAAGAATCGAATACAGTTGCTGTGACACAAAAAAAAGATTTACTTTTATTATACAGCCATTATAGCTACAGAATTTTAAATATATTAGAATAACAATTGAAATATGAGCCTGGCGGAAAATGTGATGATATTAATAAGATCTGGTACACACAGCAATTTTCCATGTCTTCATCGTCGCCAAATGGACAATCCGGTATACCATTGCACCAGCTACGTTGCGGCATGCATATAGTGCTCTTATGACAGAGGAACGTACCGACAGGACACTTGTCTATAAAATGGAAACACGAAAATATATCAGAATATGCGCTTTTTATCATAATTTTTTGTTAAACGATCACAAAGTTGAGATCAATTTGACATGCGGCGGCTTTTTACCGCAACATTTTATTTCATATTTTCATGTTGCTGAGAGGCTGCGTATATAATCTAATAGTGCTCGAGAAGCATTTTTATCTTGTAAAAATGACATGTACGTGCTAAGGCATAGGAAATAGTCACTGATTTGTGAGTAATTGCAATGACATTCACACATACTATCTATTATAGTATAAAAAATATTCCGAAAAGAGGAATTGTGTTCAATGATCACAAATAAAAATTGCAATTTTTTTTAAAACGACAACATACATAGTTCTTTTTTTTTATTTTCCATGCCTCAAATAAACATAACATTTTTTTTTTTCGAATGCGATACACATTATTTTTAAAACTGACGAGAATTCTTTTTAAATAGAAGAAACTTTTATTATACTTTCAGGCAGCCCCTAATTTGCATTAGTGACGACATTATATAATTTAGAAAACTCTGTGCTTACAAGTTAAAATTTTTAAAAAGGTTTTACAAAGGTTTATGTTTCTTGTTTATAATTTATTAAATTTTCTTTATAATATTTTGCGAGAAAAAATATATATAGTAAGAAGGCAATCAATTTTGATAATATATTAAAATTGATTGAAACAATAAAAGTAAAATCCATTTCAGACAATCAGATGCATTATTCAATTAATCAATCATACCTTGATTGAAGTAGTACATAAGTCCGGAAAGTATGCACAGCGTCATAATTAGTGATGCACCGACAAGAATGATGTGTTTATACCTCATAATGTTTTAATAATTTCTTCTTCGTTTCCTTACACAGTTAGATTATAGTTAATATATCTTAAATATAATTGCAATCTTGAAGTTTAGAAGGAGAGAGAGAGAGACAGAGAGAAAATTGAAAAAATATTTTTGAAATTGAATTACTATGTTGAAGTTTTCACCACGTAACTCGGGACACTAACTGTATGACACTAGTTGCATCCAATTGCTCGTGGTGTAAGCTCCAACACATTGCACACGCGCTCTTTGTCGATTCTGCAGGAGCTTTTCTTTGTATGCATTTCTTCTCCCGACCAATCGCCTCGTTCGCTTATTATTAAATATATAGTATAGGAATATGTAAATGAAATTTATTACAGATGCAACAAAATTTTTTATCTCTTTCGCATTTCTACATTATACATGCATGCAAAATTATTTTGACACAGTGCAACACTATAAAATTTTGTAAAATGATATACATAATATTAATAAATAATGAATAAATATATTTACTGTAAAATAGCTGCCGCAAAATAAAAAAAAAAAATAATTTTGAATTTAAATAGATGATGAAACCATTTTATTGTATAAATAAACTTTAAAGGCTAGTAATATATTTAAACGTGAATTTGTTTTTACGAGATGGTCCTAAAATAAAAATAAAAAAACCACTATTATAATATATATAATATTTAACGTTGAATTATTTTAGCTTATGAGAATACGAAACAGATTTTAAAGATAGAGATGTGAGTTACTATACATTCGGGAATAATATTCTTTGTCACATTAAAAATCATTCGAGAAAGATACGCAAGATTTAAGGTCAAGATACTACTAAAGCTGTGTCTAAAATACGATACAATGCAGCTTATGGAACATGTAGATTTACCTGCGTTGAAAATTATTTCCACTTTCGATCCATATGAGCACCCGCTACATTTTGCTGCTGGCAAAATTTCGAATGATACATCGATACACAAAAATTATCATGTAAATTTGCAGTTGAAATATAATATATAAGGATATAAAAATATAATGGTAGAGTTCCTTTTCGCATTAAGTTCGACTACATATTCCGAGACAATAGCTTTTGCACTTTGATAAACTTCAATTTTTAATTCTGTTTCATTAAAAAGTTTTGCGCACTTATATGCCTATGCATAAATACTGGTAATGTCTAGAGTCTAGACAATCTATCACTCTCTCTCTCTGGGAACGTAGATATTTCTTTCTCCTAGCATCTGTCAATCTGTCAATTTCATGTGAGATTGAAAAGTAATATAGAAGAAATTTCATTTCTGCAAATCTCGAGATTGATTTTTAATCGGTTAATATTTCACGTTTGACGAAAAATCGAAAATGGTTCATTTTATAGCAAAGAAATGCTGTCGTGGAGCAAATCTTTGATAATTAAAAAAAAAAATTATTTTTTATAAATATAATTTTGTGACATTAAAAAAACTTTATGTTTAAAACATCTTATAACAGAAATATATATTCAATATATTTGATTCTTCGGGTTTGATCCAATTTTGAATATATTTTAAAGAAAAAACTTAGTTCACACTATATTAAAAGATATTATTCAATATATTTTATTTCAGAGCACGCTTTAGATTGGGCGCATATTCTTGTATGAATTGCCGATTGAATCAATACATTATTATATATTATTATCTAAATATTATCAAATTATATTTGATAATTTTATAATTTAATTATATTGCAAAAGAATAATTATACATAATTTTATTTATCGTAAGATAAATATAATTTTTACCATGTGACAAATTATACAATACTTACCATAACTCTTTGACAACAATTATCGATGATTGACAGCTGAAGTGTCTGTAAGATATCATTCAAACGGCAAATATGAATGAAATATATCAAAGGTTAATAATAATAATTGACTCCATATGGTGATCGGAATATTCAGTTATTATAAAATCGTGGATGATAGACAGGATACTTAAGAGAAAAACAATCTATCGATCGCGGCAAGACGAGACGATCACACGTAATTGAAAACAATTCATCAACATCATTCAGAAGATAAATTTCTGAATCATCGTTTTGTCTTGACGCGACTGATAAGCACGTTCCGTTTTGGCTGAAGGAGTTAAAAGAAAAATTTATTTCTGTTTATTTAGAAAGGATACAGAGAGTGTACAATGATCGAGGATACAAATTATGTATATTCCTGTAATTTTTTTGATGCTATTGCCAACTGCGAATGCGCGATAGATCTTACGGTGATTCTAAACGAATGCATACAGCATTCGTTTTATTTTGTTATGTGCCGACACGAATAACGCCGAATACACTTGTGACATGCAGTTTAGTTCGAGAAATTTTCGCGAGAATATTTTCCGAAAATAAAATTGCATACTCTCTCTTTCGCTTCGAACAAAATCGTGCATGCTGACGGCGAGATGTATCTCGTGCAATTGAACATATACGATTGCTGTCATGTACATACCCGAGCCCGATATATGCAAACTTTAATTTGTGTCTTATATATCTTGAAGACAAGTTTTTCAGATCGCATACGCGGCTACTATATTCGCGTATGATAAATCAATAAAGATTTCTGCGCGCAGCAGTTTCGAGTGATTTTTGAGAACGCATTTTTATTTCCTTTTACAACATTTTCTCGTGATATAAAGACATGAGATCTAATACGCGAAGAAATCGCCTGCATTGATTTTGCACATAAATCTACGCGCTTGTTTTTCCTTCAGCATATTTCTCGCATTTTTGCCTCTCACTTGCGTGTATTTTCTCTCTCCTTCTTTTTTTTTTCCATATATAATAAAAGATAAAATTGCGGATTGAGAGAAAGTTCGCGTTCCCCTTCTTTGTTATCCCCTTGCCCTATTATCGAAATTGCAAGATGCCCACGTTGATTAACGGTGGTAATTTTCAGGAGAGGAAAAGGTTACATGGGAATGGAAAATGTGCTACAGACATGTCTAGCTATTTCCAAGAGAAAAAGAGAAAGAGAGAGAAAGAGAGAGAGAGAGAGAGAGAGAGAGAGAAAAAGAGAGAGAGAGAGAGAGAGAGAGAGAGAGAGAGAGAGAGAGAGAGAGAGAGAGAGAGAGAGAGAAAAAGTGGTACAAATTGGACAGTATGACAACGATAAAAGAGCGACAAGATTTGGCATACAAGGATAACATTGATGTTCACTACTCGCGATTCTCGACGATACTCCATCTTTTTTCTGATTATAACAACAATGCATGTTCTTATGACGCGCTTAAATTATCTTGTTTAAGTTGTGCTATGTACGATCTCCGTGAACCTTAAAATTTAAAAGACAATGATCATTAACGCCGGAAATATATAGATGATTAGTTAGTGAGTTTAACATATCCAAAGACAATGCTATAATACTTTATATACAGGATGCATTAGTGCAATAAAAATCGATAACAAGAAGAATTCGGGATCCATTCCTATTGAATATGGCAATCTCTATTGGCAGGTCTAAATGTCATGGCATGTCGTGGCATTTGTGATCGAGAATATGTGACTTGCTCTGAATCATGCAAAATTAAAACATTATTAAAAAGGTATTTTTTTTTTTGCGATGGAAATGTGAAGGCTGAGTGAAATCTGTGACAATAATAACGATTAGATAATATTCTAAATGATAATGATCATAGCAATTGGAGTGCGGCAACATAAATTCAGATGAAATCTAAAAAAAATCGTTTATTTCAAAAGACTTAAGAAATTATATCCCAAATCTATTTGAATAGAAAATTTCTATAAATTTCTGCATGCTTATTCATAAATCATTATGAAATTCTCGATACCGTCTCATGTAATTCGCCAAAATTTGATGATATGAATAATGAGTATAGATGAAAATAAACGAAAAAATACAAAAGATCTTGACATTTATTACGCCATATATATATATATATATATAT
>JBCAUJ010000089.1:9930838-9951967 GCA_038406275.1 Cataglyphis albicans | reverse complement strand
TATATATAGCATCTTTCTTTATGAATGGTGAGCTTTACCTAGAGATACTCTATTCTCTGCAACTTGCGTTGGAATATCTAATCCTTATTTAATAATAGCAATAGTATTAAGTATCGCGTAAATGATAGTTTATGTCTAGTACAAACAGTAAAGCGTATTAAAACGCTAACGCTAGAGTACTGCTTGTAAGTCGCTAAAGAAACAGATCACGTCGATTTGTATGTGATTTGTGTTAATGTTAATAAAGTATATATCAACTACTTATACAACTAAACAATACACATATGCATTTTTAAAGCATATTCCACTGTGCATTACAAAAATGCACTTTATATAAGAATATATTTTATTTTTCGTATTTTTTTTTTTTTTTTCCCAACATGCGGAAACATTCGTGAATACGGAAATTTCCATACATGTAATTTTCTCGACCGAAATATTTCTATTCGTCATGTAAATTATGTAAAATTATGTTACATCAGATATTATTAAATCTTAAGTTTTTTTTGTTCAAGTATTTATCGATAAAAAAGAGTAATGTAATTAATATATACAAAAAGGAAATATAAAAAGTATGATTACTAATGTTTCCAAGCGCGATAATAAATTTAATTCTCGCGGTGACAAATTCCTTCAATTAATCCTCTCAAATCTATCTGATATCTCCAGTGATATAAATAACATCACAGACACTGGCACAATCGCGTAAACATTCGGCGTAATTGTTCCCATTGACTGTGTCGATGTTTTTTTTTTCTTTTATAAATACTATTAATTATAGAGTTTGTTACACAAACATATTAACAGTCGTCTATCGATTGACTCCACTTGGATAGCTTCCTCCATTACGTGACATTGTTTTGCTTTTACGAAACGAAGGACTTACAGTGGGCAGTGGATGGTTGCGTAGAAACGTTTACAGTCTAGATGGCCCAGAAGAGCATCTGTGGATTGGCGTAAGATAATCCCGCAGTGGTCATCAAGTGCATACAAATCCCTCCTGTGCTACTGTGGATGCCCCAGTAGGTCCTTCCTATAACAGACATATATCACGAAAGAATAAATACTATTATTAATTGTTAATAAAATATTGGAGATTTTAATGCATCTCTGTCCACCAAAATTCGCATTCGCAAATGCAGCTATCTTTATAAAGACAAATAAGCTATTTAATGTTCATTCTATGCATATCTTTCTTTCCGAAAATCTTGAAATGTTAGTAATGTGGAACTGTTACATTTCCAATGTTTCTAGGGTTTTATAACAGAAATGAGAAGAAAGTATATCAACAGATATATTTGTAAAAAAAAAAAGATAATTAACTGTTACAAATTATCATGCGTCTATTCAATTTTACCTTTGCCTGGCGAGATGTGGAAATAGAAATATTTCATGATAAATTTGAATTTTTCACTTACTATATATATTGCTTCATATTCATATGTAATTATCTAATCCTGTATTTTGGAGAGATTGATTATTGTTCATTATATGTATAATGTCTTACGTCCTTAGTAGTTGATAGATTCTGTTTGTATTCATCCATGCTGAAGCCTGAATTGCTATCTTCTCCGCAAGACTGAACCACTAACGATGTATTCTCTGACTATAAAAGAGAGGATTAGAACACATGTCAATAATTTAAAAGATGTTTTTTTTTATGATATATACTACATACTTGTTCTTCTGCGTCATTGACTCTTCGTTTCTTCCCGCATGAATCGAGCGTCTGATCTGATAATCTCTTTTTGCTTGTATCACCTTGATTTCGTGGCGATACACTACCACTGTTCCCATTTCCAGCAATATTGCCATTGCGATGCACACTACCAGAAACCTGCAAAAACATAACATAACAAGCGCTATTAAATACTATAAAATATACTATCATTAGAATGAATAAATGATTGAATTATATGATATATACAATAAAATATAGTTAACAATAACAAATTTTACTCAATAATAACAAATTCTCAAATATTTACAAATATATTTCTCTCTTACCTTCTTTTCTTTTTTCACTAAACTTGAAGATACATAAGTATGCAAGTCCTTCCGTTTCACATGTTTAGCCTCGATCCACATTCCTTCTTTCAACATATTTATTTGTTCTGCTTGCCTTTCAACTGCAATAAAATATTAATATGTGGTTAATATATTTTCTATATTTATATATAATTTATAATAACTTATATAATATAATATAATAATATAATTATATAATATAATTTATATTAAACTTACTTGTTTCCACAAAAGATTTTATATCATATGTAAGGTCAATGTTGAGACTCTCGCTCTTAGCAAATGACAGGCCGATGAACCACATAGAACAATGCTTGCTTGGTTCAGGATCTAATGGTGGAAACGCTTCCGGATTTACATGTGCCAAGGTAATATGAGGGTTTCTCTCCAACGTACCTGTATGAAGGGTTATGATTTTGCCAATTTGGCATCCACGAATTGTTAGTATATATCATAATATATTACATAAAGGCTATAAATATACATATATATTCATAATTTTAGGACATTTTATCATCACATTAAATATTAAAATAGAGATTAATTCACTAATTACAATTACTTCTCATTTTTCTGATGAATGATTATTTGTTTCATTTTTTTTTATGTACCTTTATTGCTTTGTATAATGCTCTTGCAGCTACTTATTTAAAAATTTATGTTTAATATGTGATAAATGATAAAATAAAAATGAAAAGAAAACTATACAAGTGCAAAATTAAATAATTAAAACTAATTTAATTTTTAGTGAATTAATCCGAATTAAAAGTTGCATGCATTACTATAATATACCATATTAATCTATTATTTCAATTTGCATCTGTAAATGTTAAAAATTAATTAAAGTTATATGATAAGACATGAACAAAATATTTTTATAAAAATATAATGAAAATACATGTACAGTCCTGTAAATGTATTTATTCATTCGGTTACCTATTAAATGTCGTATTTTTGACTCGACAAGGCCGCACCATTCAAGTTGATCTTCCGGGCTTGAACTTCTGGCCAACAATACAATATAATGTTTATATTTTCCAAAAAAGTTTGGTGGTTCGAACAACTTATCCCACGTTGCTTTACCAATGATGATCTCTTCAGTTATGGCTAGTCCATTTTCAAACGCTTCTTGCATGATAGTTCTAGTAGACACGGACACATTGAAAGTAGAATTTTGTTGAGGATATGCTGGAGTAATTATTGGCATTAGATGATATCTGTCTGATACATTTACCTAAAAAATAATAAGAGACTTAAAAAAAGATGAACAAAATTAAAAAGATTTAAAATTTTATATATTTCATACCTATAAAATTTTATTATATAAATATTAATTATTTTCTTGATATTGTTAAATGCGATATTTATTTGCAAAATATAAAAACAGAATTTCTTACTCTTGGATCCCATACTGGATAACCTAGATTGACATTGTCAGGTTGTTTTAAAAGTACTGGCTGCGGCCATTTCCATTGAGAGAATACAAGGAAAAATTTTTCTATTAGAGTTGCAGCCACGGCATTAGGATAAAGCTGACATGTTCGAGCGACTAACATCGCCCAGGATACACCACCAAGATAACCTAAGACATTGCTGTATATTCCATGTCCTAAAAATAAAAAAGCAAATATAGAGCAAATTATGCATTATATTGGTTATTATTAAAAATATTATGTAATCTTACGTTTCGCCCATAATTTTATAGCCCTAAGAGCCAATCTGAAATTTTCTATATTAGGTACTAAACGCAATATTTCATCAGTTACTCTGCAACCATTAAGACTCCTAACACACTTTTGATCAAGATTTTTGAGTAGCATATCATCCTTGAGATCCTGTAAAGTTATTAAAAAATTTATTTAAAAAATCTAAAACTTGTAAAAAAAATACTATTGCATATAAGTATTAAATATTACTAACCATCGAATCCGGAATTTCTTTAAGAGTTAACTTTGCAAATAGCATGTCGATTTCTATACCATCAAAATTCATTTTTATGACGGGTACAAAGGCTTCCTCCACTGCCTACATATCATAAATATTAAAAATATCATTAATCAAAATTGGAATTAAGTAAGAATTTAATATGCATTAAATATTATCATACATATATATACATATATATACATGTAAACTTTTCTGATTAAATTTTATACATCAATTATGTAATAAAAAAAAAATGTATTCTTAAACTTATATAATTTAGAATAAATATATATTATATAAAGAATAAATATATTTTTATATTAAAAAATACATTTACCATAAACATACAAGAGCATTTCTTAAAGAAATAAATATTCAACAAAGAAACAACTGCATATATTATATTCTTGAGTTACTCACCCTTAAATCTGTAACTTCCTCTTGCATCTTCAATAATTCAAAAAAGGATGTAAAATAATCTGATCTATATATGTGACGTGGTACAACACACAACGCATCAATATCGGCGCCTTTGTGATGTACACCTAATCTATATGAACCAAATGTGTATATTTTACCACCAACTTGTTCAGCTACATTAGGTGGCATATTTCTAGCTACGCTAGTATCCCTTATCCATTGTTTGACCAATGCATTTAATTTGCTGTAAGAATATAGTTAAATTTTAATAATTTACATATTGTATATATATTTTCTCTCATTAAAACTAAAAATATGCTAATAATGCAATTATATTATACAATTACAACTAAAAAATACCTTAAGATCTCCATCCTATGATTCAACTCTTCTTCAGACTCAAAAACATTGTAGGGTTTAAGGGCCTCCTTCAATTCGTTAGTTCTGGTAATATCAATGGGTTTAGGCTCCGCTACACTAATAGCAGATGTCATACCCAGAGTACGTAAATTGTTCTTCTCACTCGATGTAGAGTTTGGATTGGTATTATTGGAATTGTTACTTTGCGTTTGCCACATTGTAGTATCCTTTATTTAAGTATACACCTGCGAAATGTAGATAGTTTGCTGTAAATAACAATCATTTCTTATTATACACATTTCTAAAAAAAAAAAAAAGATAATTTGTGTAAGAGAATCAAGTCAATAATAAAAATGCGAAACTAAATGACCCAGACGATGATGGAGAGACTGCCTTACCGCTTGATAATGTTTCGTCAAAGATGCAACAGCATGATAAATAAGATACACAGGACGAAGGTACTTCGCTCGTGTTGTCAGGTTATAAAACGCGCAAAATTGCACCACGTTAATCCGGGATAGCGTGGTCGAATCGCGCTACAATTTACTGGAACGAGATATCGCGTCTCTTCAAGTAGCTAAATCGCAACGAGGATAGATAACGCGTTTCTAATCTAAATCGCACGTAAACAATTTCTGCGGAAACGACGAGGACAGTTAGCTAACACGAACGCCTCGCGAGATCCCGATTCGGGTGACGCGCGATCCCCGATAAGGCTCGCAAATTCGTTCAAAGTGCGCTTCTCGTCGCATCAATCGACGAACGCACGAGTCTCTCCTTGCCCTTGTAATACACTACGTAAATAAATAAGCAAGCATTATCACACACGCGAGAAATAATGGACAACACGTATACCCGCACCTACCACACCACGCGTACCACCCACAACTCTATTCACTATACAAACATGGCTGATCGCGCTCGCTTCGCTTGGCTTTGCAACAGTCAGAAAGTACGAGAAATATCTAGAATGGGAAACTAACATGTGACCATACACGTGATACTACATATTGCTAGTCGAAGCTCAACGCGGGCGAAAACATTACGGTGCAGACGTGCATCAACCTCTCGCTTCCACAATCGCGTACTTGACGCGATGCGCATGCGCCGGCCATATATTTAGTACTATTGGCTCAACAAAATTCGCGCATGCGCATTGCATCAAGCAACGCAAATCGTGAAGAAGCGAGAGGTTGATATACATGATCTGCATCTGCTGATGTTTTCGCTAACGTCGTTTATTGGGAAGATACGTGATTAGCAATAGTGTATTATGCATGTGACCGATCCACGTGATTTTCGAAAATGAATGTAGATATCCGGATTGAGAAACGCCATTGGTAGACTTGCTTGATCGAATCTCAAAAGTTGGTAAGCCTTCTTCGCGAAGAAAACGGCGGGCTCAGGCGGGCTTCTCTCATCTCTCAGGTGTAATAATACACACAATATTTGTATATTTTTTAATTTTGGTTTTTACTTTCAATAATTTGTTACTTACTCTTCATTCTTTCATGTTTATCGAATGTTTATCAATTTTGTAGAAAAAGTTAGAAATAATGTTTGACTTCGATAAAATAAGCGATTCGCTTGCTTCTATTTTATCGCATTCGCTGTGAAAACAAGATGTCTTTTTATATTTTTTTTACTGTACGAAGACTGTTTTCTGCATTTAGATCTATGCTTTACACATTTTGTTATCAAAATTGCGATATCTTTTCATATTAAAACAAAATGATAAATTAATTTTTTGTTATAAAATATATATAAAAACAAAAATAAGATATATATGTGTTCCCTCTTTCTCTCTCTCTCTCTCTCTCTCTCTTCTCTCTCTCCTCCTCTCTCTCCCTCTCTCTCTCTCTCTCTTTCTTTTTGATATACATATAATGCACATATATTTTAAGCATTCTTTCATTTTTATTAATAATTTATTATATTGATATTCTTCAATCTTTTATATTTAGCGAATATCTATAAACATTTTATATATATTATATAGATTTTTATTCGAAAACATTTCTAGAGTGTTTTGGAAATGATCAATTGTTATTCATTAGGATAAATTAAAATTTTGTTGACTAAAATCTTAATTTAAAATTATTAAAGTTATTTAAAATTATTAAAAACTGACTTGAATTTATTTGAAATATAAGATCTTGTTTGTTGTTCGCCTTATGCATAGATGATTGAATTAATTTAATTTGATCATTTATTATTTATTGATTTTCTAAGATGTTATGTATAAACCAAATGCTGTGGAAATGATATAATCTTGTTGGAAATTTTGTTAGGCGAGCTTGGTCGCGATACTTTTTCGCACCTTCAGGGCAAGAAGGTTGCTGCCTGGAAGAAGCTGAAGAAAACGAGATAACTGCGTGAAGCTCGAGTTTCATTTGCGGCTGGGAAGTCTAGGTGCAACTTACTCGGGGGAACACTTTGACCGGAGCATTTGCTATCTACCACTAAATTAGAGCTGGAATTAATCTCCATCTACTCTCCTTCATTTCGGCCTGGTCTCCAACGAAACGTGCGACTTCGAAGCACATCATATACAAATATGTGCCGTACAGATACGTGCTGTAATACAACATAATAATGTGTAACCAAATTACACATTCAATTATTATAATAACAGTTATCATAGCAGGAAATTCGATATAATAATTAAAATAATTAATTAAAATAATTAAAATAATCTTTGAGTGATTAGAAAATTTTTGTTATAATACTTAATAACATTTTGCTGGTTATATCTATTAATATAATAATATATTAATATAATAATTTTTTTTTTTATTATGGCCAATATTTTTTTAACAATTTATGGAATAATTTGGAAATTCTCTAAATAATAGAATAATTGTTGACTAAATTGATGATTTGTCGAGTTTATGTTTCGATTTTAGGATGTTAAAATCGACGTTTTTTTTTTAATTTTTTTCCAAAGTCAACAAAAGATTTAAGTAAACAATTACTTTTGACATTGTAATCGTTAAAATATTATTTTTCTTCAAATCTAAATTTTATGAACTAGATATTTTTATACGTTCTTGTTTACGTTTTCCAATTTTTCTTTAATCGCCACCAATTTTTTGCACTATTTTTCCTTTGTCTACATCACTCGGGAAATCACCCGGGATCTGCGAAATTGAATGTCCTTGAACTGTACGCTTCGGGACCGTGAACTGTGATTGGACTCCGTCCTAACTGTTCATCCTAATTAAACGGTTTAACAGTTCTCTGTAGACCACTTTCTAGATCAAAACCAAATCGAGATACCGTGTGTCGATGTATTAAAAAGTAAATGTAATTTGAGTGCAAAGATATAACGCAATTTTTTGAAAATGTTTTCTACAAACTGATTGTAAATTTAGTGAATTAGTGTTTATTAGTGTTACATACATGTGTTACAACATTTAGTGTTAAAACATTTTTTTAAAAAAATAGATCCAAAAATATGCTATTTTAAATAAAAACACAAAGTTTATAAATTAAAATCATTGTTGAAAATTTAATTCAAGAATGTATGAATTGTCTATTATAAAATATTATAAACTCTGTAGACATTTTTTTTTTAATATATCGATATTTCTTATCTCTATTTTTATTTTAATTTATTATATATGTTATAAAATAAAATTGCTTGGAGCTTAAAATCGCGGATTTAATATCTGCGGCATGATGCGAATGATTGCTTATTGAGTCAACAAGGAATTATTGGCAAAGGCTGCATTGGGCTTTTTTCGTTCTCTTTCTATGCCTGCGTATATGTGCACTATGTACTTTGCGTGCTCCGTAAATAACCAGATTTAATTGTGCGCCACTGCGTGATTCAATAACGTATCGCGAGTTGTGAATAAATAAACTCTTCGATGCGATTGCAAAAAGCGCCGATGAAACAAGATTCAATAATTTCCAATAGAATATTGCATCTTGTTTCTCGTTCTGTTGCATCTCATCCGGAAAAAAAGACCGTATTTTATTCAAATTTAAAGCTCAATTTCAAAATCAAAATTAGCTTTGATATTTAATAAATACTTATTTTCATAAATACTTATTAATACTTTTTGTACATTTATTTTTTGTATATTTATTAGTACTTTTTCTCAATTGTTCATTTAATTAATTTTTGGTGCACTTTATTGCATTATCTTGTTCTATTAACTTGAATTAATTTCAACAATCTAAATTGCAAACAATTGACGCGCGAGAGACTTCCGAAGAACGGAAGAAAAATATAGTAAATAAAAGTAAATATAGAATAAAAACAAAACTTTTGTTCTCTGTCTCAAATTTACTTTTCTCCAGGCAATTTTTTTTCTTTTTCTCAACTTATATAATTTATCTTTTATATCTATTATTTATTATTATTATTTATTGTTTAAATAATTGACTTGAGAATTGGATGAGATTACATAGTATTTCGCAAATGATATATGTTAAAATTTTCAAAGCTTTCAGTTTTTTATTTAAAAAAACAATTCTTAATATAGCATTTCTGCTCAGTGTGACAAACTAGCGTGAAAAAAGATGGGACAGGGAGGCGAAATCGGATTGAAGTTTCTAACCGACTCGTGTCTTTGTCCTTTGCTCTTACCGCTTTATCCATCGCTTCACAGAAATGACATAGTCAACTTTTTTTTTTAACGCAATATATCGAGGTGGATAACAGAAATATAGCTGGTTTTAGATAAGACTCCATTTTTCAATTTCTTCTTCAGCTGCTTTTCTATTACTATTTCCGTCATTGGGATGAATCCTTGTTCGATTGTAACGGGATTGTGAACGATAGCGTAAACTGCCGTCTTTTATAAATGTTATCGCACATTGCGTGTCGTACGACGAAATACTACGTACGATTTTTCAAACTTTTGTAGAAGATTTGTCGTATATATAATGCCAATCGCCATAAGCTTCTTACTACGAACACGAGGATTAGCCTTTTCTCGGTCAATGTTCTATTAAAATATTTCTCATATAAATCTCTATACAGCTGTACAATTTCTACAACTTTATACATGTATGTGAGTCGTTTTAATATAATGCCGCAAACTATAACTCTCTTTTCTAGTGCAAGATTAAAATAATTCACAGAGATAATTTTGAATATGAAAGATTATCTAAGTTGCAGTTAAAAGACGCAACATTTTTATCAAAAATGTTATATATTATATTATATTATATATTTTATTCTAAATGTTTCCCGAATTATACTTATTTAACCTTCAAATATACAAGCCTGAATCTTAACAGAAATGTGCTCTACTTCCACGATAATTAATGAAAGTTGTTTATCAAAGTCACCATACCGAGATAAAAGTAGAACGGGTTAAAAGGATCAAAACTCATCGCTAACAAAACAAACCAGAATGTGAAAATCGTGCAATCTGACAGACACTATATGCTGTATATTTAAGGGTTGAAATAAAATTCGCTTACAGAGTTTTATATATGTTACAAAATATACTCTCTTAAACTGAATCAAAGCAAAGAGATCTCTGTTTAAAATAGTAGACAAAATTCCATCGAAGATCAGTATTTCACTGATCTTCGATCAAAACACTTACAGTTTACTCCTCCGCCTTATATATTTCGCTGATTATGGCAATAAGATTTTATTGAAGAATCAGCAACTATATGTTATTAACTTATTAATTCTTCTCAGTGAGATTTGACATTGTTTGCAATACTATATTGAAACCACTTCTTATCAATGATACTTGTTTTATTTAAAAGAGAGAAAAAGAGAGAGAATATATTTCTATAATCATGTTATAAAATATTTCGAGGCGAACTGCTAATTTTCTGGTAAAATATTTAAGACGAATAATTTTGCGTCCGATGATTTGGACGCAGATTATTTGCAAAATCGTGCTTATACAGGGTGTCCTAAAAATTTTGACACACCCGAAGTGTGAAGGTAGATTAGGCCAAAGTGAGTCAAAAAGTCCTATACCATTTTGCAAAATTCGATAGTTTTTGCGTTATTAAGGCCTACTGCTTTCCAACACGCTTATTAGCTCATATTTTAATTAATAACGTAAAAACTATTGCGAATTTTGCAAAATGGTATAGGACTTTTCGACTCAATTTGGCCCGATCTACCTTCACACTTTGGGTGTGTCAAAATTTTTACGACACCCTGTATATATTTCGAATTTTTTTCAGCTTTTGCCATTTGTACATCCCATCGGATAAGTATGTGAGTACACGCGAGCATACTCATCCGTTAATTATATTTTGCACTCGGAAAATTTTTTTCGCGTTCGCGCAATTTAGATGAAATGAGTTTTCCTATTTTTCTCGGACACTGTGTATGTGCGCGACCTGGCCTTGACGCCTTGATCGTATTGTTTCCTATATGTCGTGATATATCATCCGTCTTCATTCGTTGGCTTCGCGATAGTGTTTGTCTATTTCTCTCACTAGGACATATAGGATGAACACATTAAAAGACAATTTACGAAAAGCATTTTTCATCGGTTGAATCATCCCCAACCCCGTTCCTCTTTAGAAGAACGAGAAATGTGACAGTCAGTGGTGGAGGAAAGAAATCAAGTACGACTTGATTTCATAAGTTTCCGCAATGTTTCGCGTAATTGAAATTGTTTTATATCCACGGAGATGGCTATATTACGATCCACGAGATATCCGAGAAAATGAATCGTAAGTAGGGATGCAGCTGAATAATCTTAATGCGTCGTAGCTCTCGTTATACCGGTTAAAAACAGACTGGATTTATTTGAGTTAAACTACCTCAATGCCAAGAAGATTGGAAAATGTAATGTAAATATGTAAAACTAATATACACGTTCCTCATTTTTATGTATATCTTATATATTATATATATATGTATATATATATGATTATATTTGCTCTGAAAGAATTATTATGATGACATAGCGTTTGATTTATTAATTCAACACTTTTATCTATTTTGATAGCAAAGTTTGACACGGAATGATTGAATTGGTTTATAAATATATATTGTTTATAGAAGTATAGAAAAAAAATATTTTTACAATCAACAAAAACATGGAATTTACTGGAAAAAATTTTTATTCTTGTATTGTGAATTCGCAATACGAGAAAAATGGTTTTTTTTTTTTTTTTTTTTATTCGTGTATAACATTCTTGTTAGTATCTGTAACCATAATATAAAAGTAATGGAATATTTCTATTCTGTAGCTTTTATCGTTCTGGGAGTATACATTTAGCTCTCTTCCCATTTTTCTTACAATAGCTACTCGGCACTGACTTATTCATAAATATAGAGCGAGTACATACGTTTCGCAGTGAATACGCGAGACTACTCAAGACTCGGATTTGCACTTAGATCTGTGGCACGTGTCGCGTTATTTGCAAGTGCGATATTACGGATCTCTGTGAAATCTAACTTAATACCGAGGGGCGCAACAGATGTCGTAGTGTTATTGCGTAATATCTGCGCGGCGTTAATCACACGATGCCTTGCATTCGCTTCGAATTGATATCCGTTTTCCCACTTTCCCTCCATTCGGACTAAGCTACAGCAGTTGTCTACATGCCTATCGAGAAATTTCAGTTACAAGTTTTGCGATGAAATTTAACGCTAATTTTTATTGATAATAACAATTCCGTTTCGTCTACGTCGATTACCTATGATTGCGTTATCAGAAAATTGCGCGATGTCCATTTGGCGAAAGAAATGAGTAAAGAGCTTGAGCGGGATGTTATTATTTGATAGCTGCGCAGTAATTGTGCACACTGTATTTGTGTGTGTGTGAAAGAAAGAGAAAGAGAGAGAGAAGGAGATGCCCCGCATACATTAAAATTCCCTCCGCGAATACTATATTCACAATCATCCCCACCGACAACTCTGCAAAATTCATGCTCCGCCGTTTAATTATCTCTCGACGGGCGGAGCCCGTCAATGAATATCGCAATCTGAATTTCCTCGACGCTCCATCGAGTGTCACTATCGATATTCAGAAAGGCCGAGTTTACTCTCAAAGGATCATTATTGCGGGGCTCGCGAACGCTTTTGGGGGGATAAAAGGCGGCGAGCATGACGGCCACGATGAAGGTGCCATTCGGAAAAATTGAATATCGTTGGGCGCCATAACTTAGGAAATGACGACGAGCCGGCCAGTTCCGTGGCGTAGGATTTAAAAGTAAAATGCAATCTCAGCTATGCAAATTCCGCATAAATCGGTCGGAATATGCGAGCGAGCTGCCCAGTCGTGTGCCAAGGATCAAAAATTTCCCTCGGGTTATAGGAATTCAAAAATATATATTCGATAAATTGTGCTAAAGAGTCCGTGTCTTCTTGCAAATTGCAATAATACAGTATGATTAATTTAAAATACGTGCACGGAATATCTTTGAAACTTGGCTTTGACTTTTAGAATCACAATTTCTAGAAATTAAAGAAGAAAAATTAAAGAACAAAGAACAATCTTAGAATTCTTGGCTCTGAATTGAAAGAAAATTGATATATTAATTTATCTTTTTCAAGTTTAATATCTCGCAACGATTAAAAAATCATCAATTATTAACCGTGTAATATAACATTATTAGAGGAAAATAACATCTCATATTTTATTTACTTACATAAATAATATATTTAATAACTTCTGCATTTTTTTCTCTTTTTAATATTTTATTTACGCATGCGAAAAACTTGAGAGAAAAATTCTTCCTTTTTATTATTACCTATTATAAAAAAATTATGTATAAGTCGATACGTAAACTGATAGGCATGACATTTCGAAGTGTCATTCGCGGATGGATCGTCTATTTTCCTCTAATTAAACGGGAAGTTAATATAAACATTTTGGACCTCTGCCAAACCGCCAAATCGATTTGTTGCGAATGGCGTTCGAGTGTATGGTACATACGAAGCGGCGGACACGCGGAGAAAAAGCGCTGACACAAAGGTGTCCAGTGTCCACCATCCCCTATAACAGGAGACGCCGGATACTCGATCCAGCGCATTCGAAATGCACGACGTGTGCATGTTACATCCCCTCTCCCGCGATATAGGATTAAATCCATTGTCGCAGCAATTGGGATGAAATGTTTCCGATGCATTAATAACGCATAAATGTCAACCGGCGGTGGTTTCTGGAGCACGGCCAGCGCGCTTCAAGCTTCCCACTGTTTAGGAAATCCATCATTCTCTTCTGCCGGTCGGGTCATCGCTTGAGGCTTCGGCTTCGCTGCGCCCGCTAAGTACGCGTCTCGTGGAGATGCGCGTGTTAACTTCGACCACGGATGTTCCGGCGAACGCGAGAAATCCGATTACGGGTTCGTGCACCCGAAACGAGATTGCTTTCGTCGCATCTCGGATCACGCGTGCGCCGCTGACATTCTCCGATCCGTTTTCCCGGCACAATGAATCGAATTTCTTAAGTCTTACGACATAACTTCGCGTCCTTATGACTCATATCAGACATTAATAGGCTGATATATCCTGTTAGAGGATAAAGTCTCTCGGCATTTTCACAAACTTATATGGCGAATCGTTAAATGTTAAATTAATGTAGCTCCAAAACAAAATATTGCGTGCGTGATATTTGAAAATCTTGTATAAAGGAGAATTAATAATTTTAAAAATACGTACATACATATACATATATATACAATGTAGAACTTGATCAGAAAGTTTGCTTAAAATTGATCCACAAAGATATGTTTAAATCCATCATTCATCATCATCGCGATTTATACAACTAAGTGAATTGTTGTTTCACATATTATTAAATAGACGAGATTACGAAGGTATCTCGTAGAGCTTTCCCGAGATTACATTCCGAGCTTTTCTCAAGCGGATTTTGGTGAAACGCAAGCTTGTCGCTATATGGTATAGGATAGTCCGCTTAAAGTACTACACAAGTTATTTTCTCGAAAAATATTAAGACTAATGACATGCGAAATTTTTTTATCTTGAGGCTCATTAAAATAATATAAAAGTACTCTCTCCTTCAATGTTTTCTTTCTCGCTCTCTCTTTTTTTCTTTTCTAGTAAAAGATATTTTATATTTTTTTTTTTTTTGTTAAATTATCTTTTTTGAAATCCTCTTACAAAGAATCCTAATGAATTTAAAAATTGTAGAAAGAATTTTGTCATTATCTTTAATAGCTTTCAAGAAAATAGCTTGTACACTGCATCGAGCCTTTCTGGATTTTACACTTCTCGATAGTAAATGCACGATGCAAATTGTTTAATTCTTGCAAATTAATTACGTCTCGTAATGAAATCCGGCCCGAAGCCCCGTCGATGTCACATTGATGTCGCCTGAAGTACAAACTTTTCTCATTGTCCTCTCCTTCGATCCTCTTTGCTGAATTAACGATTTCGATGAGCGACAGTGCACTTGACATCGTATTAATCGTCAGTTAATCAGCGACCAATTATTATTTTTTTTTTTTCGTTGCAGAGAGAATTTTGTCATGATTGTAATTAATGCCTCGATATTTTTAATTTTGAACTCGACATTAGAATTATGGATTTATGAATTATGACGTCGAATGAGAAAAAAACAAATTTCTTCTCATACATTGGCACTCATAAAATGTCTTTCTCTCTTTATAATTATATTTTTTTAATAAATAGCAGTGTGCTATTTTATATAAATATATTGTATGTTTAAAGCTATCTTATCCATAAGATAAGATTGCTGCAAAAATTCAGAATGTTACATCGAGAATGCTCCAAGATTTCTGTTGAATTTCTGCCCTTCTACTATCCAATCATCTGTAATAGTAATTAATACAGACACGTTCACGGTTGGTGCTTGCAAGCCAAGATCTATCATTCAGCCGCAAATCTAATCGTGTGCTTGGTTCGCGATGTAATAAGCGTTTATTTGACTTTGTTGGACATCTGATTAAAACATCAACATACAATTGACTAAAAAAAATTTCAATTAAGATTTACATCCAGACAATTTTGATTATCGCCGATTCAATCTAATATATTTAATATTAAGGTTAACAATAAGTAAATACGTCATGGAAAAAGTTTTCGCTATTGAATTATTGTGAAATTGAATCATATTTAATAGAGTATTATTTAAAGTACAATAGATGAAAATTTTCTACTAAAAGTAAAAATATTGTTATGATTCAGAAAAATTAATAAAATAATTATTAAAACAATTTTTGATTTAAGTTAGGATTTTAATAAAAATGTATTGTTGAATCTATTTTGAGATAGAATTATAAAAAATATAATATATTAGATTTAATAAAAATATTTTAAATTATATTTATTTTTGATAAACTATTAAAAATTATTTTGTATATTTGCGAAATCTTTCGATTTAATTTTTTTCAAAATAAAGAGTTTTTAACAACATCATTATATTAATCATATTCTAATTATAGGAAGGTTTATAGAAATACAAAAAAATAATAATAAAATTAGAATAACAGGTTATATTTTTATTATGAGAAATTTACGTGAGAAATTGTCAGAAAGGTTGTGACATTTATGCTATTAGGGATATTCACAAACTGTATCGAGCATCATTTGCACGCACTAGGATTATACATGTGAGCAATCATTTATACTATGTTTTCCCTCGGGAAACAGCAATAAATAAATCTGTTTCATTCCTAAAAATTATTCAGGATAACGAAATGCAAAAAGGCATATGCTCTCAACTAATTAACGATAATATGCACAACGCATAATTATGAGAATTCGCATTTCTCATTGCATGACCCATTTTCGTATAATTATTAATTTATGATAAGATAAATCATATCGAGACTTTTGAAATTGTAAGAATGGAAAAACTTTTACGGTAGAATCGAGAGAATTAATTAATCTGGAATAAAAGATAATGCAATACGTATATATATATGCTTTGCAAACTTTGTTTAAATAATAATATAATTTTTTACTCCTGTGTAGTTAAATAATTTTGATTTCATTTACTCTTTTTTCTTTCATTTAACATTAAAAATCTAAGACTGCGTGATTTGAAGAAGCTTAATGGACAAACGGTTATATCTCAAGGCTTCAGGAACCATTTAACGTGACTTTAATGCTGGATTTAGTAGCTTTATAAAAAATCCAATGTAATCTAATAATTCGTGAATAACGCGTATTTTTCGATAAAACCAAGATATATCGACATTCGATTACTTCTACTCTCTTCTTACGCAAATCTTCAGTTTACCCTCTTTAGCTTTATCCCGCGTGCTTTTTATCAGAATGTCTGTCACGCACCGTCTTTTAGGATTTGTTACCGTTTAAGGAGCCACGTAACGTAACGAGGGATTTCGATGAAGAGTCGATCGTAAAGTTTCTCGGCGGCGTAGCACGTCGGCCACAAATGTGAAAGAACGAAATACACCGTGAGTACTTAGTTCGGTAATCCCGGTTGATAGGAGGCTTTCAAGCCGAAGCGCCAGCAAACACCGTACCGGATAGGTAGATAAAGGCAGATGTGTTGATGAGCAAGAAGTTAGAACTATTAAGCGAAGGCCTCTTCACGCCGAGAGCTGAGGCCGTCGTTCCAATTTAACAGATCGCGTAATAAAACACCATCGTAAACCCTTAAACGCGACTTTCTTTTCTTGGGATTTAATGTATCGCGCTAGAAAAATCTCTCGGTTTATTTTTTGTACGTATAAATCTATGTGAATAAATGTCTTTCGCAGATACTATATCAATTTCAGTCTTTAATTATTTTCGACAGCTGATGTAAAAAATTTAAAATTTTTCTTTCTATAAGAGACTGCTATATGAAAGAATTTTTTTGAAGAAAAATGATAGAAAACTTTCTGCGCTCTCATCCCTTCTAATGGAAATTTAAAGATTATTGCTATTCTCGAGGTGAAATTATCTACAGAGGTGCATTCAAATAAGCGTCCGCTGCAATTTGGATGAAAAAGGCATTTTGCAGATAGTTATTTCCCATCGATCGATTTCAGCAATCTACCAGTTCAGTTTCGCATATATCGGCACTGTAAATTCATTGAAGTATAACTTTCTAGTTATTCCCCGGCTGGTAACTTTCGGAATATCTGCATTACGGACGTATCAACTATAATAAAGCCGGCAAAATGTATAGCTTATGCAAAATTATTGGCCGATTCTAACTTTCCCAAAATACATTTATCCTCATGCTACCGTTAATACCGATCCTCGCGGTTGCAACCATGTTAATGGCTTTGTCGTTCCGTAATGACGACGAGCCGAACTTCTGATTAATGTTGCATCGCTACACTATACAACAATACATGGTAATCATTGAAATAGACGCAGATATTGAATTGTCTGCAATTGATTGAAATACAATTGATAGAACACTTTAGCGTCTCTTGTCATTATATATTTATCTTTTAATTTTTCCAGTTGGCCAAAATTTCCAATTAATGAGATGAGAAAATTCAAGGGTAAGTTTCCGATTTTATAAATAAATATTAAATTTTTAAAAAGTAATATAGTAGCAGAGATTCGTATATATAATACAGAAAAAAATTGAAAATTTTGTCAAAATCTTTTTTTCTCTCTCACACTCATATGTATAAATATATCTACATGTGAAAAGAAATTTGTTGCAAGGAATAAAAATTTGTGAAGCACTAGCAATAGTGAGCATATTCTTAATGCAGACAGTTTATTGAAAAGATAATCATTTTTGCACAATTCTGTTTAAATAAAATATTATTTGAAAATATTTTTATATTTTGTGAAAAAATAATAGAGAAATGATACAAATAATACAAATACGTAAGAAATATTTTTTTTTAAACGTAATAATTTTTATTACAATTTTACATTATTAAAATAATAATTTTAATAACATCATTAAAAGTATTCGTTTGAAATAGTATTCCAAATTTTTGAGTTTGACATATCGATCATCTAAAATATATTATTTCTTGTATTATTAATTCAAATGTCTTGAATTTTCTATTTTAAATACTATTTTATCTATCTCGTATTATCATAATTTATGTCATATTGTCACACAAAATGGACAGATTATATATTATTTTATACAAATTATATATTATTTTTGCATCTTAATCAAAACTGTGCATTGCAGTTTAAGCCTACGCGAGCACGTTTAACAAGTTTATTGTTTAACACGATATACGGCGTTTGTACTGTACAGTACCAAGTTATTGGCTGAATAATGCATATTAGTCGATTCGCTAGGAACTAGCTCCAATTTCCCTCGAGATTCAATTCTCTGCGGCACCGTTTCCGTCATGGCCTTTTTCAGCGTATGGCGCTATTCATAAGCGGCCTTTGGCTGCTGCTCGTCATCGTCAGACGTGGTCTTCACATTAAAGATTACTAGAAATATTATATTATAGCGAATCAATTAATTTTAATCATTTGATTCCCCGGTGAAAAAAGATTTTGGATAAATACAAAAGATATTAGCGGCAGAAGATGATAAAGCAACTATTGATTTATATAAATAACTTATTGACCGTTTAAAATTCAATTTGTCATAATACTACATATTCTTTCTAAGACATTTAGATCAATTTTTTTTTTTTTAATTTCACATTATCTTGTTTAATGAAGTTATTATAGGATAAAGTCTACGCTTCTAATTTGGCATATATTCGTTCGAACTAGATGTAACAATTTTGACCGAAAACTACTGTCACGTAGAAAACATCTGTTCCGCAGTTAGATGTTGTTTCGAAATACCGCAATTATAAGATAACAGCCTAACATTTGAAGCAAAATTATGCACGTCCGCAAGCATTTGGCGCGTGTCACGTTTCGGAAGAAATCTTGTTTACAAGTGTCTATGACAGCTAAAAAGAGTTTGCGAAAACTAGAGATATTATTTTTTTAGTGTATCATTTTATTATTACATCACTATTATTCCTATTTCACTGTGTGACATGTATTTTTCAAAATCTTGTTTCCAGAGTTGTATTCGGAAGTTGAACAAAAAGACGGAAGTTATAAAGATAATTTATTTAAAGTCGCCAACAGAGAGAGAATGAAGTTTTAGAACGCCAGTAATGTCCAGCTCAACCACGGAAATATATGCGACGAATAAAATTTCGCCGCGCAATTACCATCTTCACCACGATCACTTGGCGCTGCGAAACATCTTCTTGTTTCAATTGCGATAAATTATGCATCAACCTGGCAGTCTCTTCATCTCTCCCCTGCCTCTTTCCTTTCACGCTGTCTTCCTCGCTCTTGCGTGCGCGCGTTCCATTCCTCCTAAGCTCGGTAAAAGTTTTTCGCCGCCAACATCGAGCAAGTGGATTACAAATTGTTACGGGACTTTTATAAATATTTAAGTTATACATCTCTGGTTGGAGATAACGAATTGAGATGCCTGTTGTATTAATTGAAAAAGCTTGTGGATGGGCAAATTAACTTTTTGTATTAAAATTCTGTTGGAGTCTGCATATAATTCAATAGTTAAATTTTACATGAAATTGTATAAATGATTATTTATATATAATTTATGTGTACACAAATTACGAGACAACAATATGTGTTAATATAATTTTATTAGGTCACAAAATTGATTATTTAAATTAATTTCGCGCATTTATCTTATTCTTTCTTTTCCTCTGTTTGTATTTTTTCATCTTCTCATATTTTCATCATTATTTTATACGATGTAATCGTATTGATTTTTTGCAAACAAAGCAGCCAATAAATGGCAGCGATTAATATTGCTTTCATTACTGAGATATTGATCCATCGATATAAAATGAATGTAATATAAGAGAGCGATCTCTGAAAAGAAAATCTGGGAGATTAAGTCTCGTTTTATATACCGAAAAATCACTTTGATGTCGCAATCTACTTAATAATCAACGATGGGCGGTATATCATTGAAATGAATTTTTGAATGAATATGTCGCTCCAAAGTTCATTAAATTTCATAAAAGCTATTATTATTACTTTTCTCAAATACAAATCCGGTCTTCTTTATGAGAAATCTTTCGCATTTACACGCCTCTTAGACCTTTTATTGTCTGCTTTTCTTTCCATTCTTGAGCAAAAATATATGGCGCTATTATAAAATATATTTCTAGGACACTAGTCATAATATCGTGTACAGTTGTCATTGTTTCATTAAAAGTTTAGTATATTCTCTGCAAACCATTTTTTCTATCGACACATTCTTGTTATTATTATTCCACATTTTCTTCACATTTTCTCATGCGTAAGTTAATCTAATAAAAGATCCAGAAATCGCATAATTATAAAAAGAATATGATATTGCCGCTTTTTAATTGTTATTTCTTTAATAATTTCTTTAATAATTTCCTTAATATATATAATAATTCTTTAGTAATATTTAATAAATATTAAATGATTATATGCATGTACATATACAACATATATATATATATATATATATATATGTATATATATATATATATATATACACACCTTCT
>JBCAUJ010000089.1:9883760-9929364 GCA_038406275.1 Cataglyphis albicans | reverse complement strand
ATATATATATATATATATATACACATACTTTATTATTCTCACGACACTCGAAACAGTAAGGAAGTAGAACGCGAGAGACTCCATCAAATTTCTTTACTCAACGCGATCGCGACAAGTATTGGGAAATAATTTGATATGATATTAATAAATAATTAATTACCTTTCACGCACTTAAAATTTTGAATAATATGTAATTATATCATAAAGAATAAATTTCAAAGCGGGTATTTTGTGTGACATACACATTTAATAAAGAATCGAAATGATTAAAATTAAAATTGTGAATTATTGTTTCGTCGCGATCTTTCTCTTTCTCTTTCTCTCTTAACAAACAATAATTATTTATTGAAAAATACTTGATGTTTAACTATATTTTATCCGATGCATTATTGTTTGATTTTTTTGACAATATAATCGTGATTCGGATTAAGGGCGCGCAGGTTTGAATAATGATTAACATAATGATAAACTCCGTAATAATAAATATTAATTGTTTATTAAATAATTAATATACGACTAATCATAATTAATTGTGTTTTTGCGAATGACTGTGAGTGTTATGATTAAACAACAAAGGATAAACGAGAGAGTAAAGAAAGGTCTAAAAAATTTTCGAGCGGAGCAGCAGTGAGTAATTTATTGTATATTCTCTTTTATTTACCTCATTTATATTATTTTTTAAATATACACATTGCTCGTTTTTTTTTTTATTTTTTGAATAATGTATGTTTTTCAATCTAAATTATCGGTGACGATGACAAATCGATTAGTATATCATCTTGATTGTTTTATATTTTGAACGCTGCCATAATTTAAATTTTATATTTGTATGTTGCAGACAAGGTAGCCTCAAGACCAACAATTCCGCTGTTGCACATCAATGCCGGTGATCATCAATCTTTTTTAAGAGTTGATTGTTTTATGTGAGATTGTAAAAAATTATTAGGTTATAAACAATCGACAGTTTTAGTTTTAATATTTAATATATTAATTTTATACGTATATATTTCAATACTTTTTATTTCAAATTTCTGCATTTGATGTTCTTTTCTACTGACGTTTTTTTTTTTTTTTTAAACCAGCGCATATATCTGCTTCGAAGATACTTCACTATTTCAGCTCTAGAAATGTAAAATCGTAATACAACGATTACAAAAGGAAATAAAAGCGCATAAAGAAAAGCGGACGTTGGTGAATAATTCCAGGATTTTCTTTTAAATATTAGCCTTGAGATGCAAAAATTATATCGCAGATTACGCAACTATATTACAATAAGTTTAAAGATTTTTCATTTTAAAATTAATTTATGGAATAAAAGATCAAAAGACATATACGTATATTTTTATATTTAAAAAAAGAGACGAATAATAGAGATTATTATACATTGTCAAATGCAGATAAATAATATGATTAATATTATATACAAACTCAATTTTTATTTCGAAAAGAAGTTTTCGGTATAACCCTTTCTTTCGTTCGAGTGCAAAAGGTTCTCGTCGCGCTTTCAACGATTTCGTCAGACATTTTCCAAGTTTTCATTTTTCCAACAAGATCCGGGAGAAAGAAGGATCCCTCGGAGGACATTAAGAATTAGACGCGAAGATTTTCCATTAAATGGAACATTGATTGATTGCTGTGGATAAAGTTCTACGAGGCGGCTGCGTGATAAATGGATATTTCAGAGTACTCCAGTAATTGTTTCCTTGTCGGTGTACTATCACATCGAACGGCATCTTCCTTGATGCAAGAGAAGGACTGCATGGGAGTAATAATTTGTAGAATATCATGAAACAACAAGAACAATATAATAATAGCGTTAGCTTTTTTTTTGAATTTAATAGTCTCTTCCTCATTTTTTGAAATCATATAATTACTTTTTCTTGCTTTTCAAATAATGTGACATACAACAATATGACACGGCAAATGAAAATCCATAACCAGACATATTCTCTCGAATATTTTGGGTATTGATATTTCTTAATGGCAATCTCGCAGATTAATACCATATGATTTCTAAAAATTATCCTTTTTGCAAAATTCCGCTTTTTATAATGTACATGTTTCAATTTTTATGAGCTTGCTTCGTAGCAAGCTTGCAGCTACATGATATTTCCTGGAAGAATAAACTTTTCTCGTGTCCAACTTACCGGACCGTGATATTATTTCCCCCTAATAATGGCTTATTACTTTGTCGAGTTATAAAGAGAAATGAACTACTAGAAAGAAGATAGCGAAAACCGGTGCGTGTCTCGTTGCCACAAGTAGCATCAGAAAATTTGAGCTACAATTTTCGAAATGGGTTTTAATTTTTTTATATATTGATAGTTATATATATATATATATATATATAGAAAGAAATAAAATATATTAATACAATTAAATAAGGTAATTAATTGAAAAAAGTTGAAATTATTCAAGTTTTTTAAAGAAAAATAAAAGAATTTATTTAATTTATACGATAAAGCAATAAAATAGAGAAAATTAATTTAGAGGAAAAAATACAAAATTAATTAAACGTTTAAAATTAAAATTTGAAAAAAATACACAATGTATAAATATAATATATAAATATTAAATCAATTATATTTTAATTGTAGCTATGTTTTTTTACTTATTCAAAATTGCAATATTCATTATTGCTTTTTTGATATTTGTGTAGACAGATTTAACATAATCAGTAGCATGAGAACATGAGAAATTTTATCGTTTAATAGATCTTTTTCCAATGTGAAAAAGTGGAGCTCGTTCGGCTCTGAACCGCTTTAAAGGATGGACGGCTCGTAATGAGATCGCAGCATCGCGAATATATCTTTTTGCTGCTCTTCATTACATCTCACGTGTTTGAAATACACACACACACACACACACACACACACATAGATTTTCTCTACTTTCATATATCATATAATCCGGTCATGCTAAATCCTGTATTTGTAATAAAGCGCACGGCGGATATTATTAGCGAAGGATATTATACTTTTATATTTTTCTATAATTTTCCGTTCAAATGACAAACTTAGTTAATGGTACTAAAGGTATTCATAGTATTAATTAAATAATGCATAAGTAATCATTAAAGGGATCAAAATTTTAATTCTATTTCTATCGCTTTGTACCGTAAAAATCAATTTAGTTGTTTCATGCTTAAAAATATTTTATACACAGTATCATTTTACGTCTTTAAAGTTTTAAAATTTGATTCAAATTATCCGGACGAAAATTGGAAACATAGAGTTTTTATTTTTATATTTTTACTAGTAAAGATTATAAAAAATTAATATTTTAATCGAAATAGAAATAGATGCGAAAGTAGAATAGTCTTTATACACAATTACTCATGAATATACATTTAACGATTATAGATAATATTTTATATCTAATTATAATGCAAAAGATTACAAGGGTGATCACAAGGAAATATATATTACATTGTGAGAAAGCGGCACGCAAAATCCGGCTGCTCGTTATTTCTTGAGCATGAAGTGATGCTCCGTTCTCGATGGCCCTAATAAATCAATGGGGTAAAAATTTATCTGGGCTGACATTCCACAGAAATTGGGAATTGGCACATTATCCCCTTCTCGCACTGTCGCGCGCAATCTCTGAGCGCGAGGAATATCGTCGGTGCTGTGCCGCGTCGCTCTTATTCGAGCATGAAATTGAGTCTTACAATACTCGATCTGCCGTGGCAGAGCAGTTTTTCCTTTTCAACGCTACCCCGGTTCCGCCTATCCCGATCATTTCTCAATTGCGTACCGAGCCTTGCGGGGAATCTCGGAAATTCCGCGAGATGCTCTCTTTTGAAGGGTCAAAGGGTGCGGACGCGAAAATTGCCGCGTTAGCGCCGCGTTTGATCGATTGATTGCGAATACGGTTGTATACACACGCATCGATCATATTTATTGCCGCTGTCTTGTCGCGAGTGCGAATGCTTCATTTTTATAGAAGCGCAATTTTTTGTTGTTCGTTTACATCTCATTCTGCTATAACACAATTGTTATAATTTAATGGAATTTTTCCGTCACACATGCGCAAAAGAATTTTTTAAATATTAGGAATTAAGAGGTTATAAATATATACAAATATTATAAATATATAAAATATATAAAAATTATATACGCTTAAATATGTAAATATTTCTTATTTATATGGATTTACAGAAACCAAAGAAATGATTTATTTTGCCTTATAATAAAATATTTATAAAAAATTAGGTCACTTTTATAACAATTTTTTATATGAAGATTGATGAGTAAAATTGTTCGAGTTGTTAGTATTAATAATAATAAATATATATCTCGATTTAAGCAACATTACGATTTTATTTTGTATCTTTGATAATTAATTTACGCGAATTAATTATCCGATCCATAACGAAATCTCGAGTATAGGCAATAAATCCGTATCGATGACAGCGCTCAAAGAAAGTCGCGATGATACAGGCCATGCCAAGTTGCCGTACCATCATAAATCGTACTCTGGCCTCATGCTGACCAGATTTATCGGTTCCTCCATGCGGGCAGATAAGAAGAAATTAATTTTCTGTGGACGCCAATTTTTCATGAAGGGCCGTGTCTCTCGACGCGGTTCTAATAGCGTTTCTAAACTTTTGCCTTATCTCGTCGACAACGTATGCATTATCTCCGCAAATGGGCAGTTCGGGTTAATCTATTAAATAAATCAAGATTAAAACCTCCTTTTAACATTTTAACTTTAACAAAAATCGTGATTAATACGAGTAGGTGTATCTACGTTTCAACTTTCGATAAGTACTGTATGTTTCGCCGTGACAATAGAATATAAGTAGATTTTATGTACAACATCTTCGCAAAATTTGGAATATCAAGAGAGTTGCATTTTTACACGCGATATTGTTTTCGGATTACATCGGGCGCATTTGTAGAAGTGTTAGTATTATTGGAAACTTTATATATGTGTGTGTGGAAAGAATCCTATTTCAGTATTATAACACATCACTCGATAAGTCCCCGGTCTGACACATATATGTCAACATTGTTGACAGACCCACGTGATTTCTAAAAAAAAAAATTTGTTTTTCTTAGACCGGAGCAATATCACGTAGACGTGTTAAAAGCAAAACATTATATCAGTATATCTCATAGAATTCGCAATGCATAGCGAATAAAATCATTTTTTTCCTATTACGAATTGCGTTCTATCGCAACTCTTCTCATTAACGATATTCGAAATCTGCTTTATTTGAATCAATTTTGCAGTTGGTTACGGCGCCGATTCTACAAAAGCTCGTAAAATTCGGCGCCTGTGGCCGAATGGGGAGCCGTGCTATAAATGATTTGCACTTATATAAAGTAATAATGTGCATGAGAAAAAATACATAGTACTTGCAATTAAACTTTCCTAATAAAAGGAAAGCGACTAGCCATTATCAGACTATTTTATTTTATTATAAACACATGAAGGTTTGAGACTAATTATAATAAACGCATTTATTAATAATTAAGTACCCTTGAAAGACACGTTTTTCAAATCCTCTGTGACATTTCTGGCGAAAATGACTTAACAGGAATTATCATTAGATTAACATGACAAGTATTTGACGCGGATCGAGCACTTGCCAGATATTTCGACGAAGAAAAAGTTTTCTCGTGATTCCGCGCGAGTGGTATAAGACGGAATAACATTGCGGAAGTAAGTTTTAATGCAACTGCTTGTTGTGTAAAGTACCGTCGTGAATACATAAAGCCGGAATTTCGCGTGCTGCATTGTTATAAGTAACGAAATAAATTTATAGCTACAACTTCCACGACGTTGTGGTTGCATCGCCGAGACGCATCGCGCACCGATAATTCCTTCAGCGACCGCAAATAATAACCGTTGAAGCGAGTAGCAGATGCGGCATTACTCATACGTTTTCTTTTCTTTTTTTTTTTTTTTTCCTCCGAGACAAGATACGAGATCTCGAGCTCGTTAATTTCATGCGAGACAGAAGACAGATGCTGAAATCCGCTGTACCAATTATAGGTTGCCCTTAGTTCTTTCAGTATTGGGGCGAGTCTTACGATAGTGACTTGAAAAGGACGAATGACGAGTGACGTTAGGTCAATAAGCCTTTCACTTTAACGACTAGACCGTATCGATTAACCACGAAACCGGATCACATTGCATTAGAGGGCTGACTTTACATCAAAGAATTACTTTGAAACTAAGAACTTTGAGAAAATTAATTAAGAAGTAACTGCAATTTTTCGAATATTAAAGCAGTAATTAATCTTTTACTAATAATTATATAATATTTAACTCTGGCTAATTATAAGATTGCATTTTTCTATGTATTTTTAAATATTCACTTTATTTTATATTTTTACACACGATGAGTCACTAGAAATTGTTTTCCAAGATATCGCCATAAATATTGATTTTAGACAAAAGTTTAATTTTATTTTCAAATCACTATATTTGTAATTTTAGTTTTTATTTAGATGGAGGCGTGAAAAAATTTGAAGATCATCTCAAGTTTTTTAAATGGAATCCCATATTTTTTATTGCATATTCTTATAGTTATAAAACTATAAATGTATCCCTTTCAAAATAAAATTTAATTTTTGTCTTCAACTTTTTTATCTAAAATCAATATTTATGAAGATATGTGAGAAGACAATTTCCAGTGACTCACCCTGTATACATTTTATTCTACATTATTTTATCTGTGAACAAATATCAAAATAATAATTTATTAATTTTCTAATACTATTTACTTCTTCCTATATAATTCTCCTCTTCTGTTTAATGATAAGATATCGATAAGGTATCATATGCTTTAAAGTAGATGTTTAGATATTCATTACATCTCGCGACATGTGTCGTTTAAAAGAATTCAACAAAACTTCGAGCCGATAAGTAATGGGAGAGTAGTCGGCAAAGTCGGTAGATATAATGCTCAAAGCTTATCGTCGAGTGGATCGGGAATATATGCAAAATGTCGCGCGGAAAGTACTTGCGGCAGTGCGCTAGCGGCAAGCAAATAGACGTATATCCAGCGGAAAAACGGAGATTTCCAGACTGGAGAGCCTCTCGCACGTACGTACCCGCATACATATACGAATCCTCGAACATACATGATTTTTCACTGAGAAAGTGGTGCTTTACCCTTCTTTACTCCCCTTCTCCTCTCCTACCCCCTCCTTCCCCCCTTCTTCCTCGTGTGTAGGGACGCGAGCGCATCTCTGGATGCATATTTAAAAACGAGGACGCAAATTCCCAGTTGATCAAATTTTTTTTTTTTTTTATTTGCCGTCACCGCGAACGACTTGTATTCCGGCAACATTTCTGTTTCTCCTCGAAGGGACTCGGATGTCGATCGATTACTTTTACTTGTCGAGCGAAGTTCGCCAACTGAAAATTTGCTTAGAAGTACCGGGCGGATGCAAAGTATCGGGCATTTGAATAAACGAGCATTTTCCACGACGTTGATTACTCTCTTGGAAGAGAGAAATTATTTAAATTTATATTTCATCTTTGAGAAAGTTTTGTCTACCTTTACAATTCTGTTATATCGTGTAACAACTACGTTATAAGTATAGCATGCTGTTGATAACGTTTTAATTATTGTATTATGTTGGATCAATTGAAGTGGAAAGCAATATCGTACTAGACCTTTCTCGGCATTACTTGCTTCCGAATCACACGATTCTTTAACAGCAGCAAATAATTCTCTACGAGAAAAATTAAAATTTGTTGTGAATATAAATTAATTTTTATTTTCCTAGTAATGTCACACACACTCCTTATTTTTTATCATCAAGTCCTCGTCATTTCATGCTCGATTAAAACAACCTTTGCCGTTACTATTACCAGAAAATGCAAATATGCGCGCGTCTGAAGGCAAAATAAAAAATCAATACTATCTTTTATTGCGATTGCAGTATCTTTCCTATTGCTATCTCTTGTCTGGCGAAGTATCATTTATATGCCAATTCGGTTCGGTTTCTCCTATTCTAATACATCGCTCGTAAAATTATAGATTCGTACTGTTATTCGAAAGTGAAAAGCGGACTGAGCGGGAAGAGAGAAACTATTTTGAACTATTGCGGCATCTAATTTTTCTTGCCACTTTTTGCTTTTATACGTATATTTCTTTTTTTCTGGTCTTGCGCTTCTCTCGGTTTGTGCGATCAGCTGCTTTAAACGGCTTATTCTGTTTTTTTTTTTTTTTTTTTTTTTTTTTTTTGATTAATCGACAATGATCAATAACGACATACGTGTCAATACATAAAATATATTGCATAATATATATTACTTTAATATATCCTTACAGAGAAATATTATGAAAAATCATTGAATACACGAATTCTTTTTTATACTAAAATTTTTAGAATAAATTTTTTAAATTAATAATAAGAAAAAATGCATATGTTTTTGCAAGAATATTATACAGAATTTTATAGACATTTTATTTTATCGATTATGATTAAAGTTGACATTATAATCAAAAATTTATTCTTGTCGACATTATTTATCATATGCTGTATTTATTATAAATGCGACGTTATAATGCATTGAAACTGCATTATCTAACATTCTAATTTCATTTTTCTTGGAATATTGGTGCAAGATTACACTGTCGCAGATGTCGAGGACTGATGGAAAAGGGTCCCCTTTTTCTCAGCTCCTTCCAAGATATCTTTCGCGAAAGAAGATCTTCTTTACTATGTAATTGATGCGAATCACGTTGAAATTTCAAACCGAGCTGCGCATTTTTAAATTATACGACTTATTTTACAGTCATTTTTCTGCCATTTTCAGTAATGGGAGAATATTGCATTAACTTTGAAAAATTTTACATAAAATATTATGTTGCTCTTAAAATGGGTTACATGTATGTTTCTAAGTAACGACAAAATACAAGAAAAAAAAAAAAAATATTTATAATTCTTGAAGTCTTTTTGCGAAATAAAGTCTCTTCTTTCAATCAAGATGATTAAATTAATAATTGCGTTAATGAAAATCCAGTGAAATATGAAGCACTGAGTTTCACAGTTGAATATTATTAAACTCCGCCTCGAATTTCCATCGTATCGATTTTGCGGGAAACCTAATTTATCGAATTCGAAATAAATTTCGTCTGCTCGATACAGGATTTTTCTCGCGGCGCCAATTCGCCGGTTGTTTGTTGCATTTCGGTGCAATTCAATTTTGGGCGCAAATTCGTTCCGAGTCTGCCGGCTATTTTATGCGTCCAACTGGAAGACGTTCGGCGCAATCTCGCTTCAAAGTTGGCACACATAACGTATGACATAACTTTTCATTCAGTACCATATAAAATATCTACAGATTTTGAAAAAGTTACGTGACAGATGTCACGAATATGACTTTAGAGAAAAATGCCTTATTATTATTAA
Source organism: Cataglyphis albicans (assembly GCA_038406275.1). Taxonomy (NCBI): domain Eukaryota; kingdom Metazoa; phylum Arthropoda; class Insecta; order Hymenoptera; family Formicidae; genus Cataglyphis; species Cataglyphis albicans. The sequence goes on along the minus strand of JBCAUJ010000089.1, from coordinate 9,919,984 downwards.
TAAAGTACTCGAATATGTTATATAGCAAGATGCAGATTCAATGCAATTTTATGCAAAAAATAATAGCTTGTTTAAAATTTAATTTACAAATAAAAATTGTGGTTACTTTCAAAGAAACAAAAGAGAGAGAGAGAGATTATCGATAATATCCATTTTCTGTTTTTATAATATATAAAGGTAAAAAAAATAAACAATGAGGGGAGATTGTTGTACAGTTTGGTTATATATAAGTTTATTTTAAATTTATATATAATTGTTTATTATAGAAATGTTAATTTTAAATAAATGAAAAATAGCACTGGCTCAAAAATATAAACTAATTATTAAAAAACTTAAAATGAAAAATGGCCAATAAATTATATGCTCTCTCACTGTCAAACTGCGCGTTATTGATCGTTTATGAGAATTTTCAAATTTACTTTAAACTTATTTGATTGAAAAGAGAACTCACTTCGATTAAATTTATCAAAAAAAAAAAAAAAAAGAAAAAAAAAAAAAAAAAAAAATGCAAAGAATAATTTAAATTAAGAGAGAGTAATTTTAAAACGAAGATAGTTAAAAGTTATCAAAGGCAGACTAAATATTGCACACACAGATACAGCTTTAATAAGGCCGTATTTGTGTTATTATTTGATAATAATGTTAATAAATGCTTTTGTTGAATTTTCCGCATAGATGTATCCTGTGTAAGGGGGGGGGGGGGAGAAACAGCGCAACACCGCGATTAGATATCGTAAAGCCGTCTCAAAGGAGGCGATTTCCTCAGTGTGTAATTGGTATTTTGAAGGGTAATGCGCGTATTACAAGATAACGAGCTTAGTTCTGGTACACATAGGAGCTGTTGAGACGTGGTACAAACAGCCCTTTCCCAGAATCGATCGCATCTATGATATTACTTGAGGTCAACGGTTGGCGTAATCGATCGTTGCTGGTGATTTTGCTAAATAGATATATGCCGTATAGATATCGGCCGTTCGAAAATGAAATCTTATTCGACATCGAGCTGTCATTATATAGTGTAGGTAATCGCGATCATTAGTTTTAATTGTTTTCAAGATATCAGCTCGCCAAGTTATCTTTCTAATTCGATTAAACTTGACGTATTCTGGCAGAGCTTAGAGAATATATAGGTGTATTTTTGTCAGAAAATTTGACGAGATTATTGAATGGAATTTTTGTATTATATCTTCTATGGAGAAGTTAAGAAATTACATGGCGTTGATTTATTTTGTCTAAGATACAGAGCAAAGAGAGATGCCCTGGCATAAATTTGCATTAAATCGATGATACTCGTGTTCGACAAGTTGCGCTCTCGACACGTTTCGCAATAATGACTATATCGTAGATCGTTATCTTGAAATAAAATAATAGTAATAATAATAATAATACAATATATAATATATGCAATATATTATTTAATAATACATATATTATTATATAAAATTATATAAATATATATATATATATATATATATATATATATATATATATAACAATATACAATTATTATAATATAATTATTTATGTAATAATAACAGTGAGTATTGATTATACAAAAATATGAATTATTGGATCCTGTGTAGCCCCCTTCTCGTAGCCAACCGATGAAATAGTAGGTCATCAGATCTCTATGGACGTAACAACGATTAGGTCAAGGATCTAAATCCTGCGGTGCTAGAGGTGGGCGAATTTAATCATGACGTTGTACAACAATACGGCGTAGTTGCCGACACTGTAATTACGTTTCGTATAGCCTAAGTATCTATTTGCGATGCTCTTGCCGTTAATCGATCGTTATCTCTTATAAAAGCAACTAATTGTCAGATAAAAATTATTTTCGGAGATAAACCGTCCGCTTATTTTCAATATACATTTACCGCTAAAGACTGACCATTTAATTGGCCAACGTTTTTGTTTGTATAATCAAATAAAGATCGCAGTTAACGTTAACGTGCGAGCATCGGACAAGCGCATTTATCGCTAAACGCCGGGCGAGAATATAGGTCATAGTGCCTTAGCCAAGCTCAATATTCCCAAGTTTCAACGATGGAACGTGCCGTTCTGGCCGTGTGTATCAGCACACTAGACACGTTTTCGCGAGACCAGTTAAACGCAGCGCGGGATAAATCCAATGATCTAGCGGAAAGTTTACGGGCAATAGAACCGCGATGGCAATAAACATCCATTACGTCTCGTTGTGACAAAGCAATTTACACGGCCGACGTGTCATGCTAATTATCGCCATTTCGTATTGCGCCACAAGTATAACAGCACACTCATAGTATTTTCAACATTATCTAGTTCAATATTTGGCGGCTTTACATGTAACGTGAGATACGCGTTCCAAATAAATAAATAAATATGAGCTTTCGCATATTGATCCTATTACGCAACGCCGCTACTCATCAAATCGTGGGATTTATTTTATTATGCCGCTTTCATCGTTTGTATTGGCAGCCTCAGAATTCCGGCTTGTTTACTTCAAAATGATCGACATATCAGAGAAGTTTGCGAAATTTAATAGAGATCAATAAGCTCGTGTTGTTATTTATCTCTTTTTATTCTTTAAGTAAACACTACTCACAAAAATCCAACATTTATTAATATTGTTATCATCAAATGAGCTTTTGTTGAAATGGTATTTGTATACGCCAGATTTAGCTCTTGCTTTTGATGGAAAATTTTCCATTTATTCTCTTTCATTCTTTTGTAACTTAATAAGCTTATTTAAGCTTATTTTGTTCAATTATACAATCGCGTCAAGCACAATTGATCGAAGCGAAATATGTGAATGTTCTTGCTTTCTATTTATATACGTACATTAACGAAGACAGAAAGACAACTAGTAGAAAAAAGCATGCAGGCATGTTTGCACGCAATCAGTCGTTACGACGGATTCACATTTACAAAATACGGGAACAAGAATCTGTAATTTAAAAAATTTCCGCAATTGAAAAAATATGAAAAAAAAAAAAAATTTATTTGCTATTTGCGATATCCAGACTTTCTGTCTTTCCGTGAGCGAATAAATGGAATAAATGTAAAAATTTCCGACAGTGATTGAGCGTGCTTTATAAAAGTTCTCTTTATCATCATTATCACAACAACCAACGCGTCTTCGTGTCTCTTAATACTGTTGCTTTATTATATAATTTTCATCGTATCGCAGTTTGCGTGATAAAATGTAGTATGAAATGGAAAACTGTCGCCTTTATAGTAAATCGACCGCTTTTTACTATCCTCATAAATCCGGCCAGCCAGCGTCTCATTGAGGGGGACTCGGTTGGGTTGGATCGTAAAAAAAAAAGTGCGATTTTTGTAAGATAAAAAAATCTGCGACCGATTGAAAATCGATAGTGGCATCATTCTGCCAATTCAACGGCGTAAGCCTGTTTATAGAGGCGATTCATGCCTCATTTCTCACACTCCGATTCTCGTTCGGACATTTCCTTTTTGCGAAGCTACCGAATGTTACGCAAGAGACCATCTATTTGGCATTGCTGTTGATTAATTTTAAATGACACTGTTATCACAGAGGAGGCTGGGTCTTCTTTCAGCCAAAATATACGCAGTTTCCATGCGTAATTTATAATAAAGTTTAAGTACAATATGTTTTTCCACTAATTCTTGACATCGCAATTCTATCTCGAAACCAGATAATAATGAATTAAAATTATAACATAATTATAAAGGCTTTAATTATAAAATATGTAGAAAAGGATAAGCGATCTTGTTAATTGATCCGATAACATTTAACATTTATCGGTTTATCATTTTTATTTATATTTATCATTATTTATCAGTTACGCTTATTACCTGCTTATTATTCATTAATTTCTCATACAGATATATTCCAATAAAATAATCGCGCATATTATAATTTACGTATATCGATATACTCGTATTAAAAACATTTCTTTTTTATTTATTATACACATTACAAAATTTTAAAAATTTCTGTCTTATATTTTATTTTATTTTTTTTTTTAACAAGAGAGATTTGCGCTCCAGGCTTTCCGTCACGAGGAAGAAGGTCGGGAGCACGGGGGCATTTTATAAGAGAGAAGTGCAATAAAATACATCGGTATAAAATTGGCTGCGGCAAGGCCGCGGGTCAGCCTTTTGCCGCTACAAATATCTGCACTGATAAAAGAAGATCGGTCCTGTCATCCGCGACAAAAGGGCAGCTTCCTCGGGCCTCTCCTTCGGCACAATGGTCAGCTTCTTGGCACGCACAAAGGCTTTCTAATCTCCCTCGACTGGGTTTGTCATTGTCAAACGTACATCCTAAGCTTGTTGATGTGCCCCCAAATCTATCGTTCCATTGACAAGTCCCTCGACCGATTTTATAGATTGATAAATGTCTGTCCGCGAGCACAGATGACCGCCGGAAACGATATCGATCACTTTCCAATATTGACAATTCTTTTCGAAGTCATATCAAGAGGATTGCATGTATAGATATACAGAAAATTACTTAACAAAAGTGAAGGGAAATTTTTTTTTATATATTGCATTACATTTATGTGCATATATGCGATGTGATATATTAATTTATTTGCGTTAATGCACTGTGTGATCGCCAAGAGTTTCCGAATCACTCTCCTGTGAAATCTGTCCTGTGCTTCGGATGTTCTTAAAAAAGTTATTAAAAAATATATAAATATGACGAATAATAATAATAAATAATAATAATAATAATAAATAATAAATAACGAATAATAATAATAATAATAATAATAATAATAAATAATAATAATAATAATAATAATAATTATAATAATTATAATAATAATCATAATAATGATAACCTTTTTAATAAAATTGTATGTATATTCTTACTTCGTTTTTCTTTCTTTCGCATTTTTGTTTTTTTTAAATTGTTATTTACATTACGTTTTCAAAGGACCGATATGTAGGTTATCTTTATTTATTTTAAGAATCAAATTTATTGCTTAATCAAATATTTTATCAAGTATACATCGAAAATTATATACGCTTATTTATTTATATATATATATATATATATGTAGTATAACATAAAATAATTAGATATAGAGATAAATGTCTTTATTGTTATAAAAGCTTGTAACAATTAATAATTAAATTATTAGCGTAAAAAAATATGTGTGTATATTTTTATATACTTTGCAATATTAATGTAAAAAATACTTTGTTTTTGTTTCAAGAAACTTATCGATTGTCAGTGAAACTGGGATGTATTATTACTACAGCAAAGTGTTCATAATTTAAGAAAATCTGGCTAATACCATGCATTGTCTTTGGATATATTCCAAATAATGGTTTTTAATAATCCAAATTGAAATTCATAATTCATGTCGCTGATTCGGTTTGCATTTCTGGCTTGCTGATATTTTATCAGCTACGCATCGACGCTTTTATATTCCTTTTCCTCGAAACGCCGGCTACTCTGTTGTCGCATAAGAAATTGGCTCGTACTCTACGTGGAAAGAATAAAATAAAGCTGAGCGAGAGATTATGATCGTTTCTGATTTATAAGTCGCGATTATATTAGATTTCACGATCGTAGAAAAGATGTTGCAAGATGCACAAAACAGATGCATCTATGTGCATATGCATTTGAAGGGACTAAATTTTTGTGAAACAAAACAATATTTTTTAATAGAAAAAAATAGAGTAATCTTTTTGTTATCAAACCATGGATAAACATCATCTAATACTTAATTTTTTTTTATAAAGTTTGATCTTTATACTTAAGTTCAGAGATTCTTTTTTTACAATACAATGTTATAAAGTAATCGAAATTAAATAAAGATTCTCTTTTTTTTTAATTGCATACCTAAAGGGTTTATTAAAACAAAGCATGTTTTGATTTTAAGATTAATGCGACAATATTTATATTATTTAGAGATTTCAGTAATAGATAAGAGATTAATAAGATGTAATAAATAATGAGATTAACGTTTGATAAATTCAATATTGGAAATTGGTGTGACTTTTGCAGTATAAGGCAAAATTGTGATGTATCGTTACTGTTCCATGGAATATCACCTTTTACTGTATCGGTAGTGCAGCGCAACATTGTTCTGACCAGCCTTTGTGGCTTCATCTGCGAATATCGTCGTATTTTCCATTCAATGGGATATGACATATCCTTTGTGCGTCTATAATTGGGTAAATTAAATTTCCCGTTGCATGCTTCCCCCGCGATTAAATCTGATATGTAAAGATAACTTGAAACAATTTTTACATTTTTAAAGGACATGAATATATATTTCTTATATTATATATTAATATAAGAAATTTTTTTTATTACATATTTAATTTATTATATAGTTTACATTTTTTTATTAGTGTGTGAATACATATTATTATGCACATACGATAATAAAAATAAAGAATAATGTTGCTAATGTTTTCTTTTAGTCACTCGTGTATTTAAGGATGTTATGGATGTACAATAGTAGCAAAAAATTGTCAAAAATAAAAAAAAAACATGTTTCTTACCTTTATACTGTTTGAAAAATTAAAAAAATAAATTTAGATTACGAAGAAAATTAAAGTATCGCAAAATAATATGGATCTTGACGTCTTCGTAAAAGAAAATAGTTTTAATTAATATTTTTCCTAATTTATTTTTCCAAATACTTTTGATCGTGAATATTCTCTGAAATCAACTGCGAAAAACAATGAAAAACGAGTAATTTGCAGAAAAAGAAAAAGAGACAGATAATATTTTTTTTTACAATTTTTAGTAAATAACTTTTAAACGAATTAGTGGATCTAAATCAAGTTTTGCACAAATATTTATTAATAGAATTTTCTTAATTTATGAGAAAATTTTTATTCCATTGGTAATATTTTTTCTTTGTCAAATTTGTCAATAAGTGCTACAATAGGCGATTTTCCATAAGAATCGATAGTAACTTTAAATTTAAATAACTTCCAAACCGTTAAGAGAATTGTGCTTAGTTTTTGCACAAATATTCAGAAGAAATAGTAGAACAATCTATGAAATTTTAATACTTTTGTTAATATTTCGATATATGTCACATACATCCTTATATACCTTATATACCTACATATCTAAATAATGATAAGTTTTTAATAATAGTGATGATGTTTTTTTAATTCTTCTTATTTATTTTTGATTTGAAATATAAATTAATGTATTATTACTTTTTTATAATTATATTGAAACCATACTTGAAGAAAAATATTTTTAGGAAGGTCAATGTGTATGATAATATTTTGGTCAGACACAGGACTGTGTGCCTTTTATGCGTTTCTGTATTTCTCTTCAAAAGTTTACAGTATCTCTTGCGTAATATTTTCCAAGCTACAGCACAGGCCAGCAGAAAGTAAAGCCAGATTCGCAATATAAATCGAATATCCCGAGACCAACGAGAGCGAAACGAAGCAAATCGGTTTCAGGCAATCCTGAAGAATCGAAATTGAAGTCATATATTTTCTTGAAAATATGATCATCCGGCAATGTTGGGAGAATATCAGAACACATGAGAGACAAAGCTCGCGTTAGAAAAATTTCGCCGAAACAGCTTTGGTTTATAACAGAAATTTACACCGCGAGAGTACTTTTCATAGAACTTGTATATTAATATTTTGTCCAAGTGTTTCTAGTTTTCAATCAAAAATATTATATTAAAAAGTAATAAATTTCCGCCAAATTTTTTGTTATAAAAAGAAATGAAGAGCTTTTTGCATGTGTTATAAGTGAAGTCTTTATACTTAAGTTCAAAGATTCTTTTTTTTTTTTACAATACGATGTTATAAAATAATGGAAATTAAATAAAGAGAATAAGATTCTCTTTTTTCTAATTGCATACCTAAAGTTTTATTAAGACAAATCATGTTTTGATTCTGAGATTAATCTGACAATATTTATATTATTTAGAAATTTTAGATATAATTGATAAGAGATTAATAAGATGTATTAAACTTCAAAGTTATAAATGTGTTAATCTTATAATCCTACAATCGTACAAGCGTCAAATAATAAAAAAAATAATACTAATCACATGATAAATCCTTAATAAATGACTTTCTGGTTTTCATTTTAATGCCGCAACATAGAAAGGGTGTTGTACGGGTTCTTACGCTTCCCGTATCGATATACTCGCAGCTTTCACGGCCGGATGAAAAACGTGAAACGTAAGCGTATATGGCGAGCTCGATTGTCCGACGTCGAACAATGAGAATGGCCGTACAATAATGGCCATAGGCATGGTCCCGCGCGTTGAATCGTATCGTTGCTCGAAAGTCTCGCTTTATATGCCTCTCCTTCCGCGAGAACCATGTCCCCCCATCACGGCACACCTGTAATAATGCAGGGTTATCAGAATGTCCGAGCCGTTTGCTCCGCGCATTATGAGCCGGCAGGTGCGCGACGTAAGAGCGTATTTTCCATCCCTCCCTCCGAATGCGTACATTTCTCTATGGAGGTACAAACTGCACGGTGTTTCTCGCTTGCGTGGATTTCAATTGCCGTTGAAAGGTCACCGGTCCGTGAAGAACCGGTATTTTGATCCAGGCCAGGGGGCACTGTTAATTACGCGACGCGTTTTTGCGTGAAGTCGTGGAATGCAAATATACGCGCGTTCGATGACGTAAATTCATTTGGATTATAATAAATGACGTTTCTGACATATTTCGTTATCTATAAAGATTTTTCAGTACTATTTCTCATTACAAGAGTTCGTCATTGATTTTACTTTTTCGATCAATATAACACATCACTCAATAAGTCCCCGGTCTGACACATATATGACAACATTGTTGACAGACCCATGTGATTTCTAAAAAAAAATTTGTTTTTCTTAGTTAGACCGGAGACTTATTGAGTGATGTGTTATTTGTCTCTCTATTTCCGAGAACGAGATCCAATTATAACTCTAATGTTTAATTCAAAACTATTTTAAACCCAAATTCATAGTTTCTACATCTAATTTTCGTAAATTTTCTTATTTTATAAAATTGTTTAATTAATCTCCTATTGTGATTGTATGCAAGATTCTAGGTCAATCGGGAGATTCTCTGCGTTAAATTACATTCATCGGTAAAGGGTGGCACCTGTAAATCGTACAGCGTATCTTTAAATTCCACAGACAAATTCTTGCCCGTGTTCAAGCAGCAACATTTTCATTTAGAGTTCTTCCTTCATTAACTCGCATATGTCACATAAAATATGTGTCATACGCCCTGAAAGTTTCAATTTTCGTTCGACGAAGATATATAGATTTGCAAGATGGTATCTCGCGGCTTTTTCTTTTCACATGCATATTAAGATAGCGAAAGGCGTCATTCTGACAGATAATTTCTATTAAGTGACTTGAAATTATGAAGAGAAGAAGTCGCGATATACGACTTAATCTTGATGCAATTCAAGATTATAATTTGCGTATATTTGAGCGTTGAAACACAAGAATACAAAAGAAAACTTTTCGTTATATCAAAACAAACATTTCTAGATCAACAGATGATGAAATTTTTAATCGGATAACAACGTATCTGATTTTACAGACATTGCTTACAAACGTAATGATCCCTAATAAAGACATTGTAAGATATCATGTAGATTATCCAGTTATTATTTTACTTTCATCTATGAAGGTGCCAAAATAAAGTTAGAAAATAAATAAATAAGACAACAATTTTTGTATCTAATATAAATTATATAAGAAAATATAGTTAAAAAATAAAAATTTGACAGAAACAATATAAATGATTTTTAATTCTTTTCGTCGTATAGAAACAATATAATAATTTATGTTTCTTTCTGTTCATGAAAAAGCAAAATATTTTTTCAGTTTAAATTTACTATTTAAATTAATTTTTTCTTTTATTTAAATAATAGGGTATCTAATCCTAATTTTTAATAAAACTTATTTAAATTAATTTAATAAATAATTTTATTATTAATTTATAAACATGACATGGATAAATATACACTATCGTATAATAATAAAAGCTGTTTCGAATATTATTGTTTGTTTTGTATTTTTAATTAATTTATTTTCACTCCTTTGATATTATTTTATTAGGAAATATATATACGCAATACTTGCTATCATCTTTCGAAATAGGGCGGGAGAAAAACATAAATGTTTACCGTTGATCGTCGTTAATCGTAATTATTCGTGCTTGATCGGCCTACTTGAGGCTTCAGGGGTCGACTTTAATAACGAATAACGAAAACGTCTTACTATCATCTAGTCGGCATATGACTGTTGTATCTGACGAATCCTAGAATAATAACAGCATGCGCCGCTTGACGTTGTAAGTTGTATTTTCTTTTAACATTATTTCTTTCTAATTTTCTAATCATATATTATATTCCATTAAATCAAAGTTTAATTATATCTTTATACATATCAAATTTACATAATTGCAATGAATAATGAGCAATAATAAATTTACATGTCTAATAATGTTATACGTGCAAGTTTCTAATTTTACAGTATTTTATTATATAAAAATAATAGGAAATTAAAAGTTTTTCTTCTCTTTACTATCTTGCTCTAAATATTTTTGAGACAACTTTTGTGATTATATTCTTCCGTTTACGTAAATAAATGCAAAAAGTGTTGATTTACTTTCCGTTTCTAAACTATTCCGTTGAAAACATTTTAAGTGTCATGTGTACAAACATAATTGTATGTCTTGTAATTCGAATTTATGGAATAAGTTCATGGTCTTGTTAACGATAACTTTTTCAAACGTAGCAGTGTTTCTTTACATTGTGAGATGATTATAAATGAATCACTTGGTCTTTTGCAGACATTTTGAAATAATTGCCATAATAGTATTTGGCGTTAATGGTCATATGTACGAGAACATACCATGTGCTCCATGTCTTAGAAAAAATGAAACACATAAGGAATATTGCGATGGGTGTATTCCAAATTATAACAATTACGGTAATAAATACTAATACATAAGCAAAATCATAGTATCAGTGATTTAGTTATATTTAACTGTACATTATGCAAGATATTATTATATAACATATCTCACGAGGAAATCGACATCTAGAATGTGTTCTAAAGTCATTTTCAGCAAAAAACGTGTACTGTAAAATTAATTCGACTCAGTTATTGAGCTATAAACAATTTTATTAATATTTTAGACAAAAATTACTAGGCATTTTTAATTTTTCTGTCATTATTATTCTCTTAATCATATTAATTGTTCACTTGACACTTTTAAACAGTCTAAACAATGAAAATGTATTCGGAAATTTATAGTAGTAATAATAATGTATGGCTATGTGCGATAACCTTGGCATTATCCAAACACTAATCTTCAATGGGAAAAAAATATATTTGGAGTCACATACTGCGTATCTAACCGATGTTTTGAACGAAACGGAATCGTTGTCAGAAATATGTGTTACTGACAAGAATTAATTAAATTCTTAATATTTTTCTAGATTAGAGATTTTTTACTTTAATTCATATATTTTATATATTTGTCTTTTACAATGCAAAAATTAATTTTTCATTTTCGTGATAGCAAACGTGTAGCTTAAAATCCAGATTTTAACATTTTTTTTATTGATAAAATATATAATTATATCTAAATATAAATAATAAAAAGAGAATATATATAGAGTCATGTAAATTTTAATTCATGTTATTCTCTATTTTTTATTTTTAGAATATTCTTCTCTAAATTATTTTTCAAAGACATTGATGAAATATAGCAGAAGCATTCCCAATGAGCCTTGCACTGATTTTTACGAGTTAATCTGCGGTACTTGGGACAAAGCTAATTCTCTATTTCATTCGAAATGGTCTATCAAAGACTATAACGAATATATGACTTATTATCGTATAAAGCGTATGTATTTACCTTTCCACTATGTAATATATAATTAAAATCTCACATATACAAAAAATGCTCTGAAAAGTGTTTAACGGTATTACAATTGTCGTAAAAATTTAACGATGAAACAATAGCAATGTAATTTCACAAGTTTTTTTTTTAGTATTTTTAGAAAATACAACACATAATGATTCCCCATTCATAAAAACGGTCAAACAATTATATCGATCATGCATAGATGAAGGTACAAAATAATCATTATTTATCTCATTTATACTTATTATTTTTTATTCATTCTAACTTTTAATATCTAAAAATTTCATAATATGTTTACAATAATTATTAAACAATTTAGAAAACTACATTACACGTGTGTTTCAATGTAGCTTAATTAATTAGTAATTATTAGTAGGTATTTTTTAATAAATTTTGAAAATATGTTTCCAATTATTTAATACCATTTTTATCTTTTCGTATCTATTGCATCGCAGACTCTCTTGAAGAAAGGGGGGTGAAACCCATGCAACGAATGTTGGATGCCACTGGAGGATGGCCAATTATAATGTCTGAAGAGGAGTGGAACGCGAAAAATTATACTTGGCAAGAGATAGACAATAATTATCTTAAATTGTATACCTTTTCTATTTTGTTCAACATATCATATTCAACTGACTATGATAACCTTGGCACATTTATGGTACATATTTCTATTTACATATATATTTATATATGCGTATGTGTTTTTTGTTTGCATATGTGGGTATGATATATAGATACGAATTCTTCCGAGCGCAATTAGCTTTAGAAATGTCTCGCTACTTTTCACGACATAAAAATAAAAAAAAAGAACTGCCAATTCGGTGGCAAAAAAAATTTCCGCAATTGATTTCGGGCACATTCCACTACTTTTTATGACACGGAAATAAAAGACCTGCCAATCCGATGAGAAAAATGCTTAGATTTTAGTGGAAATTATGTAGGAAAATGATTTGGGCGTGCGCTAAGAATATTTTGATAATAGTCCGATTTATTTCTAACTTGTCCACATAATACAAACAAATATGGTTACAGATACATCTGTCGCCTTTCGGTGACAAATTAAAATTTGATGCAGAATATATATATGAACATTACAATACGTATTTAAACACAATAATGAAGGTAGTGCGTGCTTTCGCAAAAAATAAAGGAATTCGAATTCCGTCAAAGAAACTGCGCAATGATGTAGAAGACTTAATTGCATTTGAAATATTTTTAAAAAATGTAATTATTCATTTTAACATTACCCAAGAAACTTTACATATACATAATATAATATATGATATAAAAGCCGTGAATACATTCACATATATCTGCTTTAACATTTGCATAGATCATTGGACACAAAAAAGAAATCACTGGAATTGGTAATAAAATGACAATTGCGGAATTACAGGAATATTACGATCTTGTGGGAATTCAACATGCTACGGCAAAGGTAATATTAATATAAATATCATTTTTACAATAATTAATATAAATAATTAAAACGTTTCTATTATTGATATTTTTCTATGTTTTCTATATTCGGTTTAATATAAAATAAAAAAATAAAATTTAAGTAAGCTTTATCTATTTGACAAAATATAGCATAAAATAATATTCTTAACAAAATATAGCCTTAAGTGATATTCTCAAGTTGTAAATTCAAATTGTAATATTCAAAGTACATATGTATTAATATGTGATATTTGTCTATTAAATAAAAAAAAAGATTATTAATATCGCAATATTGCTATTTAATAAAATTGTTTGTAATTTTTTACAATATACGAATTTCATTTTATTCATATCATTTTAGATTAATTGGTTAGAGAAAATACAAATTGCCTCCAAATTTCTTGGCACAACTATAGACGCTTCTGAAATTGTCCTTGTGTTTAATAATGATATTTTACATAAATTGGCACATTTGCTAAGTGACACACCGCAACATGTTATCGGTAATGTATCAAACAATATTTCGATTATAAAAATAAAAAGTTATATTTAATTATTTTTTTACAGTAAATTATATACAATGGCACGTCGTGAGTACGTTTATAGGTAATTTGAATAAGCAAATGAGAGACATTGAATTAAATCTTTATTATGCATACAATATTAAACTTCACGATAAGATAAAACAAGAACAGCGGTGAGTTATGAATATTAAATGTGAATACTAAATGTAACTTTGGATTTTTTTTGGATAGAATTTCAATAAAATATTTTTTTTTTTTATCTCGTAGGTGGTTAAAATGTATTCGAGAATTTGAAATGAAAAATATTTTCATTTCATCGTACATCTATAGTTCAGAGACATGCTCAGAGCCTTCAATAATGGAATTGTTAATTGTACATTTTTATAAATTCATTCTATTTAAAAATATTAATTAAAAAGTAAGAAAAAAATTTCTAAAAATTATTTTCGCTATTTAAGGTAGACGAGTTATTTAATGACATAAAGAATGAGATAATGAATTATATAAAATCTTTACTATGGCTAAATAATTTGACAAAAAACTTTGTCGTAGAAAAAATTAATAATATATCACTGAACCTTGGTTTTTCTGAATGCTACCGGAATCAGATAATACTGGCACAAATGTATAAAGGAGTAGGAATCAATCTATTGTATACATAAAGTTAATTTTTTGTTATATAAATAATGATAAATGCAAATAACTTGAATTTGTTCTAGTTGAAAATTGATGACAATTATTTCACAAATATATTGTCTATCATAGAATATAAAAATACAATATTAAAACAAAGAAGTTTCCATGAATCTGCGCATAGAGATAAGAGTTCATATGGGTGCATTTTTATTATTTAAAAATTATTTAGCTTTAATCAAACGTGTGTGTTGTTCATTTATAAAACTATATTATACTTATAGGTGGTCATTTGATTTTTTATCTGACAATCTCAGTTATGATCAGCAATCTAATGAGATATGTAAGTTTGCAATTAGCGAGAAATAATTCCGCGCGCGATATATGACCCAAATAAAATTTCACACAATTTATTTTTTTATAATACTTTCAGATATACCTGTTACCTTAATGCAATTTCCGTATTTCTCATCTGACTCTTTGTAAGTTGTTAATAAAACATAAAATATTATTAAGCAAGAGAATAAAAATCTTATTTTATAATTAAAAATTATAATTTATTTTTCAGTGCCATTAATTACGGCGGAATAGGTTCGGTTATCGGACAACAGTTGGCTTACATTGCAAATTTGTATATTGGTGAGTTTTAACTTTTATATAATAAACTTTCAACTTCATTTTCTATTTTATTTATTTTATGGAAAACATATAGGATCATATTTTGACAATTATGGCAATGTAAAGTATGATATTGGAATTGAACAAGCTTTGGAAAGAAAATCAGAATGTCTCTTGAAATCAATTATGAATAACATTAAACAATATTGCAATCTTACTCCAAATATAACAATCAAGAATCTAGAATATATTCAAGTATGTACATCACTGTATTAATTTATGATAAAAATTTGCCTGTTCATATTATATAATATTTATTTCTTTGATAACGTTTATTTCCTTTCAAATAACACCTAAGAAGTGCAAAAATATAGGCAAAATTATGTGTGACATATCATTAATTTCTAGTATCTTATATTTCATAATTACAACAAATTTACATCGACCTGATTAAAATTGATTTTAGGTGTATGAAAATCTTGCTAAGAATAGAGCACACATTGACACACACTTCATTGGCACACAAATCGCTTTCATGGCATTAGAAAAAAAAAGTTTGCCGATGTTAAGTGACTATCGAAACTACAAGCTAAGAGACATAGCTGATGATATTAGCCATCAACCAAAAAACTTTCAAAAGACAAGTGTATTGAAGAAGAGAATGTTTTTTTTTTATAACACAATGGTAAATTGAAAGTATGTCTAGATATATGTATATAACATATTTATATAACAAATTTATATACGTATGTATTATACATAGAATTTTATTTTTAAATGACATTTATATATTATTATTATAAAAATTTAATATTAATAATAATAATAATAATAATATTAATAATAATAATAATATTATTATAAAAAATCTTCCTTGGTTAATGAAAAATTTATAAGTAAAAGATGATATCAAATTATGCTGTAGTTATCGGGAACTAACAATAAGACTACAATTGCCCCAAGGTTGATGAATTGCATTCCTCCGTTTTTTGCCAGCCTGGTTGACAGCAATCAGGAGTGAAAGTGTTTTTATTTCTGAGAATTTTTTTTTCCATCATTTGTACAAATTATAATTGCATCTACAATTTATTTTAAAGGTAACATGCGGGACAACACTTCCTTATAACGAAGATTTTATTAATATAAGTATTATTAAAGCGCAAATTAATAGCAATCTGGCTAACATAAAGGGTTTCTCTGAGGCATTTGATTGTCCAGTGGACAGTCCGATGAATTTTAAATTAAAATGCAAAATTTGGGATTAGGCAACAAATTAAAAATAATGAAAAAATTTTAAAATTTGAATGACATATTATTGACAATTCTGATAAAGCATCATCATAATAGAGTTTGGATGAATATAACAACGTCATCATTAATTGCTGCCGCGCATAATTTTTTTTCTTTACAAATAGACTAGCACATCAAATATACAAAATATGATCGGAGATAAAAAAAATTGTATGAGATTGTCTTATATAATTATATATTATATATATACATATTACATATATTTTAATATATATATATATATATATATATATATATACATATATAATACTTTTATGCAATTTTCTGTTCAGCCTTTAATGTGCGTTAATACAAAAGTCTTTATGATACGAAAATAATAGGAGCATTCATTCAAATTTTAATTATTTAACAGCAACTATAATTGTAAAATTAGGAAAATATTTACTATTAATTTGTGATGATTGAAACAATGATGACAAGCTAATATCGTGAGCATTTTGTTAATGTATAAAAAAAAGTACAAAAAAATAAAAACATAAAGAAAGATAATTGTGCAAATATTGGATTTTATATGTGCCTTTCACAGAAAGTAATTTTACTTCGCAGAAATAAATAAATGTACAAATGTACAAACACATATACACACAATCAGTTTTTAAAAAAATCTTTTTTTTGAAAAGTGGACACATTTCGGACTATATTGTTCCAGCTATATATGTTTCCGTCAAATTTAAATTGTTGAGTAGAATAGTAACGTAGGATCATTAAGTCATACATTTTAAGATAGGACACATTATATTTTACTATATATTTTTTTTTAATTAAAATCTCAGATGTTTTTCTTTCCATTTCTTTTTTTACTGTAAAAAATAGAAAAAATTAATAAAATAATCAAGTTTTACATATATGAAAGAGAGAGAGAGAGAGAGAGAGAGAGAGAGAGAGAGAGAGCATTCTTTCACGTTTCTCCTAATTCTTTTTAAATAAGGAGAAATATATCGAGAGGGAATATTGCATACTGTCATATTAAAACCGCGATGGAATAAATTTCACTCGTGATTGTAAAGTTCTATCTTCTTATTTTCTTTTTGCTCCTGTGTGCTCCATGTAACATGCCTTAATGACGAATATTAACCTACTTTTGAAGCTTTTTTTTTCTTCGTTGTAACTCAAGCTCGTGAAAACTTTAAATCGCTGGCGGTCGACTCGCTGATGAATCTAATCGTGAATGGTGCGAGATTTCATTTGACTCTTTAACGATCAAGGGTCAGCTAATTACTTACCCGACGCTATTTGTCATTGGCCGGGACGTTATTAGAGTTTGTTGAAAATGCTCTCCTTATCTGTAAGTTTTCGCGCATCTGAAATTAGTAAATTTATAATTTAGCCGGGGCAAGTTAGATCGAAAAGTTTCTCGCTTATGTCAAACACAAGGCCGAGACAGAACTTTTGATAGAGTCAGTTTTGATATAGCTGTCATTTGAAAGAATTGAGAAAAAAACTAATAAATAAAGATGGAAGTGAAAAATAAATACATATTAAATCAAATTGATTATTACAATTTATTTTATAAATTTTTAATTTTATAAAACATTTATATAATTGTCATAAATTCTAAAAAATACCAACAATGACTAGAATCTTACGTATGATTTAAAGTCGTAGATAACTTTGGTCTTCGATAAATTAAAAAAGCTAGAAAGTATATTAAATCTTTTCTTGTCTCAAATTCGCAGATGTTTTATTCCCGAGGGTATGTACGTGCGACAGGATTTCTCAATGAGTTACCAAAGCTCAATCTGCACAAGTTTTTCAATTTTGTGCTTGTAAACTGTGATTGCAACAACTTCTGCAAATTCATATAGTATTATCTTTATCAATAGTAAATAATATGCAACTGTTAATATTAAATAACATATCTATAATATTTATAAAATATAAATATATACTGTTTTTCTTTGTAAAATATTTAAAATTCGTAATCATATTATAACTTAATTTTTTTAACATCTTTGCAAATAGTATCGAGAAAAGCACACTCGCCACCGGATATTTATGTCATGCGCGAAAAAATATGCTGCCATCTCTCCTGATAGAGGATGTGCTTGTCTGACGCGGAAGCGATGGGATGATGGAAAGTTAGGCGAAACTGAAAGGGTCTTACTGCATTTCGTTCAACGAGCATCGCTAGCAATATCCTGCGTATCATCGCCGACGAGTGCAAAACTCGTTTCTCTCGCACGGCTCCCTTTTCTCCCTCTGTCACGTTGCACCGAGACGAACTGTCAAGACGCGATCCCTGCGAACTTTTCAAGTCGCACCCGTAAACACATTTCTTCACGCGGACGAAAATAGGAGCGGGTAAAGTTTCTGGTCTGCCAAGAATGCACCGCGATTCGCACATACTTCCTTTCTTTGTCCAAAAATTAAAACCAATGTAACTTTGCTGAATCCAGATCGCGTTGCTGTAAGAAAAAATTTTTTCTTACGAAAACACGAGAATGTTTGACATGCGCCGTCTATATAGCATTAAAAATTAAATTGTCGGCAAGATCAATGAGATCTTAAGGATGTTCTGAATGTACAATAGTATGAAAAAATTGTCAAAATTAAAAAGCAAACATGTTTCTTATCTTTATACCGTTTGAAAAATTAAAGAAATAAATTCGTTATGAAATTCGTTATGAAAAAAATTAAAGTATCACAAAATAATATGAATTTTGACGTCTTCGTAAAAGAAAATAGTTGTAATTAATATTTTTCTTAATTTATGGCACAAATTTTTGATCGTGAATATCCTCTGAAATCAATTGCAAAGGAACAATGAAAAACGAGTAATTTGCAGAAAGAGAAAAAGAGATAGATAATATTTTTCTACAATTCTTAGTAAACAATTTTTAAACGAATTAGTGGATCTAAATCAAGCATTTTGCACAAATATTTATTAGAATTTCCTCAATATGTGAGAAAATTTTTATTTCATTGGTAATATTTTTTCTTTGTCAAATTTGTCAATAAGTGCTACAATAGGCGATTTTCCATAAGAATCAATAGTAAATTTAAATAACTTTCAAACCATTAAGAGAATTGTGCTTAGTTTTGCACAAATATTCAAAAGAAATAGTAGAACAATCTATGAAATTTTAATGCTTTTGTTAATATTTCGACATATGTCACATACATCCTTAATTTTAATATTTGTTTTCTTATTTGTGAATTTCAATGATAAATATGCGTTTCGATAATTCCCTATCGGGAGAAATCGTAAATCTTTCACGATTTAATTAGCATTTTTATGAGGCATGCGTGTCAAGATATGTTGTCGTCTTATCTCGCCGATGGGCAGCTTTATCCTCTTGGGTATGACTCGGCTTCCACTTAAGGAAGTAGTTTTAAATTGCTTTGTCGCGACGTGAAAGTTTGCGCTAATTTTGCGGATCTAGTAAACTTTTGGCACGACTGTTATTTCGGCTATTTCGTGAAAATTCATGTTTGCTCACAATATCCTCGCGCGAAAATTATCTTCACGAATATTATTATTATATCATTATTATTATTATTATTATTATTATCATTCAAATAAAATATATTATTTATAATTATTTAATTTATTCATAATTTATTACATTACTTTTCTTTTACAGCCAAGACGAAAGAGAAACTCTAAATAAAATGAGCAATGCTTTTTTTTTTCCATTTTATACACATTAAAATTTTAAAATAATAATTATTTCTCGTGTTTGTAATTAATAATGTAGGTGAATAAGCTGGTAAAGTTTTAAAATTGAATTTCACAAAATTTTTATTTCCCTAATAAATTTACAACTACAATCATAAAAGTTCTTAATGCAAAAATTTCCAGCGCAAGGATATTTCTGTCCAACAAGTGGTCGGATTGAAAAATACGGATATTCCAGGCATGGATTTAATGCGACCATAAGATGCGATAGACGAGTACGGAAAAAGTCGATCGAGCAAATGTTGAAACGAAACTAATCCTACACGCGCATTTCGATAAAATGTCTGCCGAGAGTTAAGAGCATTAAAGCGAATACTTTATCGATCGTTATACATAGTAAAAAAAAGCTGCAGCTCCGAAGAATTCCATTGCACTCGTGCATTGATGCGCGTAAAATGCATATTATTGAACAACTATTAATGACAACGGTAAAATATCTCTTGCACAAAATAAACAATAAACATATGAAACACTTTATCTATAATGTATTGCGTATTGCAAATATTTGTATTTATCCAATTCAAATAATTATTATTTCACACATAAAATAATTGGATGTGCTTGAAATAATAATATTATAATATAATAGTAACATTGAAGTTATCCGAATGATTTGAATTGAGAAATTTTTTCTTGCTAAAATTTTCTTGCTTATTTCATTATAGATTTTTCTTTAATGTCATTGAACTTAAAGCTGTGCTGGTTTTTTAATACTACGTAACATTCTGAATAACGTAACAAGATATAAGTGCACATTTTGCGTAAATGCAGTGTCGCCCTGGACAAACGTGGAAGCGTTTAAACTTATTTCCTGCTGGTAAAGGCGCATAAGCGGCCGTAATAGATGGAAATTAATGCGACGAATTAGCATTTTAATTCGCTATCGCCGGTGCAGCGCTTTTTTTTTTCTCTCTTCAACGCGAACGACTCGACGTGAAGAGAATCACTGCGAACATCGCCCCTGTATTCCTTTAGTGACGTAAATATTTTAACGGGTCGAAGCAAGTGTTGAAGTGCCTTTTCGCCTCTCCAACAGTTCACCGCGATAGTTCAATCCTTCATACGAGTTTCGAGTTTCGAGAGAGGAGAAATACACTTTTCGAGCAAACCCGGTCGAGTATTTGCTCGTTACGTTTCGGCAGTAATCACTCGTGCGAGTTGTAAATTTTCTTCTTAATATTTAGGTTACTTGAAATTTGGCTTTTTTTTCAAGAGGGCCTGATAAAATTGCCATGTTTCTCGGCATCTTAAAATGCCACAATATACACAATGTTTTGATAACGTGACATCAGTCAATTACATAAATTACATAAATTTCGTTGTTTGGATATTTGTGTAAAAATAAAAAGTCTATACCGTAATTTGAAAATATTTTAATGATATATTATATTTTATATGTTTAGATGTTTAGATGTTTTATATATTTTATATGTTTTAGATTTCAAAAGCTCTCTAGCATGACTCAGGTAATCCTGAACTTAATTTGGCTTTTATTGAAAAAATATATCCAGAGGTTTACTAATACAATAAGAAAAAAATAAAATTTTCTCTACTTGCTTTTTCTAAACGAGACCATCAAATTTCGCGACGCTAGATTGCTTTACGAATCATACACTTCCGTTAACTGGAATCGCAGAAAATTGTCGTTGCTGCATTTTGTCGAGAAGTAAGTTTTTCATCTTCCACCACATTACGAAAAGTAAGAAAAGAGAATTCGAGTAATTTTAATCAGAAAAGCGAAAGTCTGGAATTCAAATATTTCAAGACTTCAAAAAAATCAGTGTGAATTAAAGCGTCTATTGATACTAGGATTCTTTTTTACTCTTTTTCACGAAGTTTCAAAGAGGGAAGTGCATGTTTAAAAATTCTTGGTTTAAACATTTAAAAATCAAATAGAAAAAAATGGCGTTAAAAAATATATAAAATAAAATAAGTATTATTAGTAAAGCAAATATAGTAATATTTTATTAAAATATAAAATTTTAAAAATTTAATTAATTGATATCGAAAGCAAACGAATTTATGTGTTTATACGTCTATATACATTTCTGTATATCTATATATATTTTTTTTTTTCAAATACAGCAGATTATAAATAGATTAGATTAATTGGAAGGTATAATATTCAAGAATTTTCATATTATCGTCAAAATACTCTACTGTCATATTTGTTAATATATCTAGGTCTACAGTTAGATTACGTAACAAGTTACGATCGTTTTAATCTGTTTCATGAAATCAAATATACTCCTCTCATTTTATCCGTCGCACTGAAGCAATAAATCACAAAGACATTTCAAACTCTGTTTAACAATAGGTAGTTCAGTGGTGCTTTTACGATTGTTTGCTGTTACTTCGCGTGAGTTCATGTATCGCGTCCGAGTGTTACAATGATAAAATAAAATCTGCGAGATAAATGGCAAATCTCATCTCGGGCGAAGCGCGATCTGCGAAGTCAGGAAATTACAATTCACGACAACTATAGATGTATCGCGTACGCAATCGAGACCGTAAAAAGGAAGGAGGATTTCGCGAGAGATGTACGAGCGAAAAGGTGAGAGAAGGAAGAAACAATGAGAATTTGATCGTGGAGTGCCGCCGTCGGGAGCTGAAATGGAGCAGATGGGAGATGCAAGAAGCGAACAGTCGCATTAATATTTATTCTACGTACGTCGTCTTTCGTGCTTTCAACCCCGCGGCTCTTTTCCTCGCGGTGGCCCACACGCTCTCCCCGCGATGAAAACTTTTGTCAAGGGAGAAAACCGTACTTCTTCTTCTCTGTTACATACCGTGTGTTTGAGTATCGCGGTAGAGTGTCTCGACGTCAAATACCTACATACGTAAAAAGAAAAGACACGGATCAACTAGATTCATATCATTGTCTGTCGACGAATAATATCGTTTCTCTTTGAGACGTAATTTGATAAAAATTCATAATTTCACGCGTAGATAAACACAATTACATCTTGCTAATAAAAAATATGTATAATCTGTTTATTAAAAAATCGATATAGCGGAAAGAAATGTACGTAAATCTTACATTAATTATGAAAAATTATTAATACTAAATTTAATAAAAACTTTAATAACAAACTTTTTCCCATATATTCAGCATATGTATCTGCTTCATATATTGTGTATGTATATAAACAACTATTGCGTATACTTATGACTACATTTTTGAGAACGAAAGGGAAAAACATAAATTAATTGAAAAGTAAATTCCATTTCTTAACTGCCTTGAATAATCTTTAATAATTAAATTTCAATACAATTTCTCTTAGAAAAACCCTCGTCGTTAATTACGTCAAATCGTCTTTAGGCTAAACGTAAATTTCTTATCTAATTTTCTCTGACAGAAGGATCCTTATCACGGCCAAGTGATCGTGTCAAGGTAAAAGGTCAAATAAACACTCGATGAACCTAAAAGGTTTCTTGCGCAAAAGCTCTTGTATTTGTCGGTATCCCGATGCTCTATTGTATCTCTAATGTGATTAAATCCTCATTATGGCCGCGGCTTGTTTGCCGTCGAAATTCGCTTCTAATAACGTCACGATGCGGCGTGTTTCGCGAGAGCGTTTGCAACGGAGAGCCGCTTAGCTCACGAGCACGAAAGCGCATCGATGAACTTGTTAGAGCTCGAGAGCTAGTCGCAGACCCAGCTGTCCCGGCAACTTCGTCTCGAAGCGTTTAAATCCGTAAATTATGGACGGAAGGATAACACCCGTGAAACGTAATTAGTGAAAACGTGTATCGTCGGTGCCTATTGTCAAACATTAAATCATATATATACATATATATATTATAAAAAAAATTTTTATTAGAAAAACAGAAAAATTTAAAAACTAATTATATTAGTTCTTAAATATCTCTGTTTTTTAATGCCTTAAAATTTAAATGTTTTTGAGAATCGAAGAATAGATCTCTCTCTCTCTCTCTCTCTCTTTTTGCAATGCACATGTAATGTCATTGATCTTTCGTAGATAAGCTTCGAGCTTTCCTTTACAGAGAGATCGATTGGGATCGAAGAGTTAAGCTGCAATTTTGCTTCGTTAGCGTACGAAGCTTAAACCTAACTACTCGAACATGTGCATTATTAAGGTAACACCGTTAATTGATTCCTCGCTTGAGATCCGCACTTGCATATAACCAACAAAGATCACGTACGTTGGCATGCAAGTATCAATAACAACTGGCTTAGTCTCCGCCTTGATTAGAGTAACAGCATAAAGGAATAGTCAAACTTCGATTTTCGCAGTAAGTCTGAATGTAATCCCACCAGATTAGAGAAACAGCTTATATAAAGTAGTTTATTTCCCTGCACTCTGTGCACTTAAATATCGGAAATATCCAAACAAAATGTAAAATATTTTATGAGTTATGCAAATTATATGTTAAACAAAATTTTGATATTTAATAGTTTTTTTTTTTATAATTTCAATTTAACATAATTTTAACTTATTTTTAATTTTCTAATAATGACAATATATTAATCTTTTAACAAATCTGCCAGTTTCTTGATACAATTTTTGTACTTTAAATCTCATTTCCTATTCTTCAATATTTTGTTTTTAATGTTTTGCAAAATTATTTTAATATTTCTCTTTTCTTTTCGCAATTTTATCTTTTTTTTACACAATACTCGAGATTAACTTTCATAGATGTACAAAGGAAGAAGATTTAATTTTATCATCCCAGCGATTCGTAATAAAAAAAATAATGCGAACGGCGCACGTGTACGAGTATACGCGTGTGCACGAAAGTATGTATTTACCCGACGCACAGCTTTCCACGTAGAATTATTTATCTGACAGCATGCGCGCTCGAGAGTCTCATGAGAAATCTCCAGATTCGCGTTAGCCGTCCGGACAGTAATTTCTGGACGATAATAAAAATGTCTGGTTAGACCACGCCTTATCATTTGCTTAACAATTCGTGCAATTACAATGAACGTATGTGAAGCACTTCTTGGGCACTTAACCGCGGAGAGAAAGAAATGCATAAAATATGTGTGTACGCGAAGCGAATTTTAATACAATATGTACTATTTGATAACGATAAATAAATAACATATAATATAAAAAGTAATAAATAAAGATAAAGCGCGTGCGAAATTCGCATAAAATTTATGCGAATAAGATCTACATCTGAAATACGATGGGATATATTTTAATAATTAATAACGGATAATTATAAACAGGATACGATTTGTCATTCATTTAGAAAATATGTATATCTGATGAAATTATACATCGCGCAAAACTGCGTATCGATTATTAAAGTTTTCCTGAAGTTTAATTTAAAACGCTGCATCCGTCACACGTAGATTTTCCCGCGGACCATATGCCACATATATGATGGTTGATCGAGCAGATGCAAATATAATGCGGACTGCATAATGCAATTCAAGGGAGCTCGAGAGAAATCGTAGTCTTCTTGTATCTAGCGCGAAATCCAATCTCCAGTTTGAATACAGCCCTTGCATCGAATATTTTGTCTCAGGCGTACCGTATTATTATGAGCAGGCAAATACGCAGGATAAAATAAATATAGGAATCGTATTTTATATTTTTTATATACAAGCACATTTAAATGAATTTATTTTAAAACAATATGATAAAGAAGATAAATAATTTTGTTAGATATAATTAAGAAATTTTTATTATTTTTTTTGTTTAAAAAATCATATATATATATATATATATATATATATATATATCTATATATATACATATATATATAGAAAAATAATATAGAAATATAATATAATATAGAAAAATATAAATATAATATAGAAAAATATAGAAAAATATAAATAGAAAAATAATATAGAAAAATTTTGACAGAAGCTTTGAAATATTTTATTGAGATATCGTCAAACTGCATTGCTCATTTTGGAAACAATTCTGCGAAGTAGTTGCCGGTCCTGCGGCGTGCGAGACAGTTCCGATTCATTAGCGCGTATAATTAATGGCGAGAACCAATGTTTCGCTATTTCGTGGACTGAAATTACTTTGAAACCGCACGTCCTTCAAGATAAAGTATTCGTCTATCTTGGCAAACATTTGTGTACAACGAGAATATAAACGATTAAGCGGGTTAAATATGACGAGTTTAACTTCCGCAAGAAACCGTATTCGAGTGACAGTTAAATCATCGCATGTTTTCTTGCTGTCGCTATTTGCAGATTAACAATTTACAAATTAACAGTTCCAGTAAATCTTGAATATTATAAATAAATTTCCTCTCCCTTGTCTTGCGAGCAATGCAACGTTCGTAAAGGACATAAATATCTATTATAGTACCGTAATGTCTTACAGTACATCATACACAGTCATAACTGCAGTTTCGTCTGTTCTGTAAAATCCTCCATTTATATGTTTTAGATGTTAAACGAAAGACGGCATTTCGGTATCTTCACGCCTGAATGAACTCGAAACTCAAAGATGAAATACCAGTCTTTCGCTTATATATTTTTTGTCAAATGCACTAACCGCTGATAAAGCTGAATGATGCATAACAAAAGTAGCTGACGAGTAATATTGACAATCCAACTGACAATACAATACATTAATTACAAGCCATGTCACTGACGTATCGCATTGTACTTTGCTGCAAAGAGACCGTTATAATATATTTCATCGTAAGATGAAATAAAATTAAATGAAAATTGCGATAAAAACGCAATTAGAAATATATTCTACCATTATTCTTAAAGGTCGGAGAGCTTATAAATGGAATTTTGACAAAATATACTAGCGTGTTTGCATCTAAATTGATAATTAACTCTGCATCCGGCTATTGTACCCGTCTTTCGTTTACTCCCTCCGTTCATTTATTATCATGATGGAACACGATGCGATACGTCTCAATCGGCGAGAAAATATATTCCCCGATTTTGCCTGATAAATCCGCTTGCGACCTCACCTCGCTTCATCATTCGCGGGTAGATGCGCCCGGCAGCGATCGATTTAATCTTTATTGTTGGGAGGATGATTAAGGTGGTCGCCTCGAATGTAACGAAAGTCGACTCGTCATCCATTTCTACAGGCTGAATCAGCTCGTTGCGCGCATCAATAATTTCAGTGGTACGTGAATCGAGTCGATCGGTACCGATATCACGTCCAGCTACGTGCCGGCACAGGTGCAATCTCTGGAATATCGAAAAAAAAAAAGTAGTATCCACTACGACATTTGTGACAATTTGTGAGCTTTTCGGAAAGAAAGTTTCAATATTGACTCATCAATTTGCCCCAAATAACGGGAATGCTTTTATGAGAGAAGGATCTCTTGATGATAAAGTAATATCGAACGGGGAATCGTTTGAATTAATTTTGAATTAATTTTACTTGACAAAAATGCAAAATATGCAACAAATAATAATTGAAACTTGTACTTATTTTATTTTTATTTTATTTTATTTATTATAATGCAGAAAATAGATTTAACATGCACATCTTTATAGGAGTTATGAATATTAGATTCTACAATTTTATTTTAAATCTGTGTATAAAAATAAATGCATTCTTCGGTCTCCCAATGGCATATAAATTTGATAATATATTGTTCATTGAAAAGCACTAATAAATGCGTAGATATCTAAATAATTATAATAGAAAAGTAAAAGGATATAAGTCTGTTGAAAAAATGCAAGATCTTACTGTTGCCGTAAAAAGGTTCCCGGTCCTATAATAGCGAATGCTGAGATCGGGACACAAAAGATAACGGGTTGTTATAACGTCTACGGTGCAGTTGCAGCCGACATAATAAGCTCAAGTAATTCCACTCCATGGAGTCACGATCGTCCTTACCGGGAGCTCGATAACCGGGAGCTGCTGGTCGCCGGACATAAGTAATGAAAGGAGGAAACCGAGTTTTCCGAATGCTTCTCTCGTCGGGCGGATGTAGGAGGCCAAAGAAGGCAATGACTCTCGTGTAAAAATGGCATGGAAGTTGAAGAGGAAGAGGGGGACACAAAATGCTGCCTGGAAGCAGTCCAGCTTTGTGCTGCGGAGACCACGTTCAACGACGTGTTTTACGTAACTCATAATCACTCCAAAGTCTTATTCGCGGATGGTATTCGCCGTGGAACGAGACGCCGATAAAATTTTCTTATCGTGAATTTTCCCACGTTGTCTTAAGGATATTCTGGATGTACAATAGTAGCAAAATATTGTCGAAATTAAAAAGAAAACACGTTTCTTACATGTTTTACTTACTGTTTGAAAAATTAAAAAAATTAATTTGGGATATGAAGAAAATTAAGGTATCGCAAAATAATGTGGATTTTGACGTAAAAGAAAATAGTTTTAATTAATATTTTTCTTAATTTATTTTTCCAAATACTTTTGATCGTAAATATTCTCTGAAATCAACTGCAAAAAACAATGAAAAACGAGTATTTGCAGAGAAAAAGAGACAGATAATATTTTTCTACAATTTTTAGTAAATAACTTTTAAGCGAATTAGTGGATCTAAATCAAGTTTTGCACAAATATTTATTAGAATTTCCTCAATATGTGAGAAAAATTTTATTTCATTGGTAATATTTTTTCTTTGTCAAATTTGTCAATAAGTGCTACGATAGGCGATTTTCCATAAGAATCAATAGTAACTTTAAATTTAAATAACTTCCAAACCATTAAGAGAATTGTACTTAGTTTTTGCACAAATACTCAGAAGAAATAGTAGAACAATCTATGAAATTTTAATGCTTTTGTTAATATTTCGATTTGTTATATGTCACATACATCCTTAAAAGATACACGGATTAAAATATATATGAATAAACATCGATTCTGTAAAACACAAAATATATAATGTTCGGAATAAAATAGATGGCGAAATAATTTTAATGAGAGCCTGTTTCTTTTTTTATTTTCTTAAATATTATCTTGATAATCTTGATATTTGTGACTATAATTAGATGTCGATATTAAAATAGAAAGCATGTAATTTACAATATTTTGAATACAAATAAGGAATCGCGATTAAATAAATATGAATATATAAAAATGAAAAGATATTGTAAATTTAACAATTAAAATCAATCTTTATATATCAGAAATCAAAAACATTTAAACATAAAATTATATGAGACATTACTTTATACATTTTTTAGTTATAATAAATTTTTTATAATAAATAAAACAAGTTGTACAAAATAATATCTAGTACACAAATTATATATTTCACTTTTTTATCAAATCAAATTCAAAGCCGATTTCAAGCTAATCTTTTTAACCTGCATTTCTTTCACACATTCATGTGTCTTTTTTTAGAATTTTTGCATTGCGCATTCATCTCCACTTACTATGATACTTCTTTTATTGATAATCATTATTATACTTCTTTTATCGTTAATCATTGCAACAGCTTTGAAAATCACATAATTATTTTCTATCCAGAATCTTACGACTTCTCCTTGTCGTTACGTACGTAAAGATAAAGAAACGGAATGGTATATTATTTTTGGCTGTTAAACGTCCCTTTTTCACTATCGGGGATCGTTAAGCGTCTCGTAAATCCAAGTCGTAAAGACGAAACTTTAACACAGATCTTTCAGCGACTTCTTTCTAACGCGCTGCGATATATAAGATTTTTGTCTGAAATTTCAAATTTCCTGATTACGCCTGTAACAACCTCTGCGCTTTTTTATTAATTCAACTCTCTGGAGAGAGAAAACTCTGGAGAGAGGAATGAATGAAGGGGAGATTATAAGCTAGAATATACTGTGCAGAATCATTAATATTAAACTCTCTATCCTAATATAGTTAATATATACGTACACACGTGTACTTATATAGCAATTATTATTATATATTTAATTATTATATTAATTATTATATATTATTAATTATTATTATATTAATTATTATATTAATTATTATATATAATTAATTATTATAATTATAATTAAATATTATAATTAATTATTATATATTATATTTAAATATCCTTGTAAGCTTTTATAATTTTATTGCATTTTAACAATATTTCCAAATATAAATATTAATATTCAAATATTGTAAACATCAAAATTCTATAAAAAAAAAAAAAAAAAAAAAAACTGAAAATCGCATGTCTTTATACAAAATAATTTTCTCTACGCGTATACTGGCTTTAAGGTTTAGTCGCTCGTTTTAGATTCCGCGGACTCGACGGATCCCGATTAACTCGGAAAGACCGGGAGATTTATTACGAGTGAATTTACGATAATTCGTGCTGATTTCGAGGCGTCATACATGCCGAAAAGCGTATGAAATCGTTTGGATGGCGCTGTGAAACAGAGGCGTACGTTCAGCACGGATGTTTTATTCATGCGACGCGAGGGCGGTCCGCAGCTACGACGAATATGGAGCAGCGTGCCCTCGAAAAGGATAAGATCCCGTGAAATTGCAGCGGATGATAAATTTCAGTTTAAACGCCAACATGCACGGTTTAAGGCGTTGCAGCATTGCGCTGTTCCTGGGAACAGAGGCGACGTTGTCTAGCCGTAAGTGGCGAACACGGAACAGGATGAAGAGCTCTCATGGTACATGAAATAACAAGATGTTCCATTTTTTCTTCACATGAAAGTTTCACAAAAAAGTAGCAAATTTCGAAGGATCTAATGAATTAGGGATTTCAGTCTACGTTAGAGAGTCGATAAATTTTTTTTTTTTTTACATTTTTTGAAAGTATGATTTTTGAAGAATATGTCTATAAATCTTATTGAAAAGTTCGCAAAATTGACAAAATTAATTGCCAGAGTGAATTGCCTTTAAATAGGATTGCGCGTAGGTCCTTTTTTCTCAGCACACTGTTTTCACAGTTGGTTGAATACCTCTTGACACTAATTGATCAAATAACTCCCTTTTTTTTAAATAAACGAGAACACTTTTTGGAAAATACAAAATTTTAATGGAATTAAAAAAATTAATAATTAATATTTTTTTATACTTTCATGAAATTAATAAAATTCAACAAAATTAAAATATTTAATTTTAAAATAACTACTTTGTCATTTTTTACTTTTCAAAATAAGAATATATGTAAAATGTCAAAAAGATCATTTTCCAATATTCTACAAATTTTTTTTTTTTTTCAATTATCAATTTTTCATATTACTAGAGTAAACTGGGTCTTTAAAGGAATAATTTTTATTAAAATAAAGATTGATTTCGTCTCTGAATATGCAAAGATAGTGACATTTAATGCACTTATATGCATGCATCATCCTTCTTCAATATTATCATTCTTTTTTAACTTATATTTAATATAAAATTTAAGTTTATTGCTTCTCGATATATGCGCGAGATGATGCACAGTTCTAACCATTACTCAATACCAGCAATCCATAAATTTTCGTTGCACCTCGTAGCAATTTAATTTGAAAATTTTGCAGTGTGCGGTAAGGCTCTCAATGGCATCAATGTCCGAATGGAGACTGCGGTCGTATATTAGATTTCAGCTCTAGTAATCCGTCTTTCATCGAAGCACGGTTTCGCGCCGTGATACGTTCGCGGAGAATACTCGAGCTCCGTGCAACGATTCTCGAATAACGACCGATCGATTATCGCCTTGTCCATTCGTTGCTCAACGTGAATCGAATGTGACTTTGAGATATGGTGGTACTTCGATCGTGACAGACGACAACTCGTGGAACAAATATATATATATATATATATACTTGATACCGTGATTAACTAGGTTTCTCCTGGATAGAGATACAATTGTCTCAACGTCTGCTTCTGCGTCGATCGTTATTTATTTACTGAAGCAATTTATAATGATTTCTCTTGGGAAATAAATGTCAGTAAGAATTGTATGACGATTGTATTTAAATAATTGTAAGTGTGATCCAAACGAAAAATCAGCTTCTCATTTAATAAAATTAAAAACATTACATAATCTTGTATTATTTATTAAAGTTTATTAATATTCCTGTCTATATATACAAATATTTCTTTGATAATATTAACAAGAAAAAATATAAGATATCGAGCGCAATGGGAATATAGTGTGGCAATTGAAATAAATGATTGCACGAGAACGAAAGGCTTCTTGTTATGTACGTTAAGAACGTGCAGAGAATTTCCGAAACTTTCCAGACGCGCATACGACCAAAAGATAAGAGACAATACAGCCAAGATTAACTTAATCGGTGAATATCTGGACGGAAATATCTTTTTCGAAATGTAATTTCGAAACAAACTTTCCATCGTAATGTGCTTGAGTATTTCGAACTTATTAAGCGGATCATAAGGGAATACTCGTATTGAGATAATTCCTCGGACACTTAAATCGTCTAGGTACACGCTGCTGGCAGTAAAATACATTTATATACATAAGATTGTAATTTTAATGGCCAACAATCTATATTTAAATAATGTAAAAATATAAAAAAAAAAAATTCAAATTACAAAATATATTTAAATAATTTTACATTATACATTGTACTGATATTCGCGATACTGTATCCATCACGTGTTGCGAGAGAAACGTTTGACAGGCCGCGACACGGAAGCGGGGGAAATACGCGTGCCTTCAAAGGAAGATCTATCGTCCCCCATTTAGCAATTCGCGGGGATGAAAAGGGAGGGTCCGTATGCCCGCTCGGGGAAGAGCATCTTCATCAATCACGTTATACCGAGAATCTGGAAATTCCGTTCGCGGGACGCGCTAAACGCTTTCACGTGTCCCAATTTCCGATGGCAGTCGGCCGATGCATACCGCGGCGTGCCCGCGAGTGTAGTCAATTTGTTGGAATATTTTTGTCAGACTTTCTCCTCTCTTCTCCGCCGCGCGGATGCTCTAATTGTCGACTTGACCCAGGACATCTATTTTCTGCCTTCCCTGATTTTTTTTTTTTTTTTTTTTTCCTCCAGAAATCACAGCCCGTCTCCGGAGAGACAGCGAGGCTATAAATAATTCTGTATATGCGAGTTCCGTAGACTTTTTTTCTTCCCATATTATCGCGATGCAACCGTGCATCGTAAATAGATAAAATCGATTCTAAGATTTTAAAAGCAAATTTTATTTTAGATAGTTGATCACTTATTATTTCTCGCTGGAAATATGCTAAGTTTTATGTAAGATTTAAAAAGATGTGATATGTAGCTTATTTTCAGAAAAGTGACTAGTTAAATATCATCTTTTTTTTTCTATCATCGTAAATTCAATTAAATATTAATTCAATGATAATGCATATTGGAACGAAAAAAATTTTGCAGTGTTCTCATTGTGTAGAAACTCCCAATAATCAATTATGGCTATCCTTGGATCGCCGACGAGAAGACTGTGCAACTTTAAAAATACAATCGTATAATGCAAAATGTTATGTAAATCAGTCTCTCGCAACGACAAACCACACGGTTCACTTTGCTTCTCCCCAGTAGTCCAGAATCTCGGCACGACGAGAGAGATTATAACTGGATCACTCTTCGTAGGGAAATAAATTTGATTCAACGCGGAAAAGTTTTCTACTCTCAACAGCGTTTTTTAGCGCCGCATTACCCTCATATCTCGAAATGCTTCTGCTCTTCTCCACTTGTAAGCTCTCGTCTTACTTTAAATGCTACATAAGGATGCGAAAGGACACTTAAGCTTGCTTTACGGAAGCATCGATTGCAGAAATATGAGGTTTATATTCTTTCAAAGTATAATTAGTTTTATGGTACGGAAATTAACGATGTAATAACTGAAAGAAAAATAAAATACATATATGCGTAAATTTAGATAATTTAATTTAACGTAATGTATTGTAATTATTTTTTTTAATCATACTGTACTTTTATGATATCAATACCTACGTACAATTATATATAAAAATAAGAGAATTAAAAAATTGAAGCGTGAAAATACGAATAAATCAAAAATTGATTTCTCCTATTCGAAAATTATTTTTTTTTCGTTATAGCAATTAATTTCTTCGAAATACTAAGATTCAATTTTGTTTTAAGCAAAGTTTTGTGTTGGAGAAATTAACGAAGTAATAAATAAATGAAAAATAATGATAAAATTATATAAATTTAAATAACGATATAATTATTTTTTACATTGTGATACCGTACTCTTATATAACATCGCAATATAACAAAAATAATAGATTTTAACATTGAAAAATTTGAAGCGAAAATGCGAAACAAATTGAGAATTGATTTATCAAAGAAACGTATTCTACGAGAAAAATATTTCTCTCTCGTTACCAGCGGTTAATTCGTTCGAAATACTGAAATGCAACTTCGTTTCAAGTTCTTGCTACATATTTCTCTGGCATAATACATCCACAAAACTTTGCGGGGGAGAAATGTGGGGCTGTGGAGAAATGATTAGATACGCGCGAAATATGTGTTGAATTATTTATCGTGACAGTGATAAAACCGACAAGGGTAATAATTACGTTTGCGCAGTTTAAATTGCATTCCATACCGTAATCCGCATTTCCGTAGCGCGCCGGCCGCGCTCTCGTTTTATATCACCCTCTCTTATACATTTCTGCCATGCCATCCGCCTTCACGGTATATCTTGAAGCTTTGTTCACGAGCGCATGCATGAGAAAAAGTACCAGCGGCAGGATCTCTCGGTTTTATCAAATAGCGCACGTGCGCCATTCTTGCTTTCCGTAGGATGAATCGAAGGAATCCGCGCGTTTGTATTCGAGATCCGCTTACAGTCACAAAAGGGATGTTGCGTAAAACTGTGCCAAGAGATATAGGAACAGAGATTCACTCAAACTATAACAAACGATATGTTAAATTCATTTATTTATTTCGTTTCAAGCCGCGATATTTTTTGTTTTTTCCTTTTTTGTTTCAAAGTATACTTTTTTAATTTTGTAAAATAGTTATGCTTTAACAGCTGAAAAAATGAATCACGTTTTGTAAGTCGTGTGACGAATTTTGGAAAAATGAATCAAGTACATCAAACGATACTAAATTGCTTTATTATTGAAAAAAAAAAAATGGCGTTATTGTATACTTATATTATTCGCGTTGCAAGTAAATTAAATATAAATTGCTTTTGCAGAAAAAGTAATTTCACGCATATTAAATTTTTGGTTAACGCATTCTCTTGCAAAAATAAAACGTTGCTTTATGTATAATTTCTCGGGAAATTTCGGTAGAATTTATTGAAAGCTTTAAAAACATATAGCCTCTAATAAATATCATTTAAAACAAATTGATTTTGCTTTTGAGATAGAAAAAAAAGAGAGGAACAAATAAATCCGACAAATTTTCTCTTTCCTACATTTTGAATGAGTTTGCAAAATAATCGAGAAATCGATAGATTTTATTGAATTCACGAGGTATGCTTTTTAAATCATCAGCTAAAAATATATCAATTCCTACGATATTAAATCATAAATATAATATTTTCAGTGAAAAGGACACGTTATGTATGACAATGTTTTACAGTTTGATGCAAAATCATAGTTAGTTCGCGACACAGCAAATAATGCATTAGGTTACCAGTTGACCATGCTAAGACCTACCGCGTTGTAGGGAAGATATATACCGCCTTTTGTAAGACTAGACGCCGACTCCTGGCTTAACTGTAACTAAGAAGAGCACCAGAGCAGATCTCTATCGACCGACGTTTTCACCAACCAAACGGGTCTATTTCTGTCTTTAATTTTAATTAATTACAATTAATATAATCGATCAGCTTGCTTTCCAAAAGAGGACTCGAGTTAATTCTTTTTTTTTTTTTTTTTTTTAATATAAATACACAAAAATATATCTCTCGACGCGTATAAATATATAAATACAATATTTTTAAAAACAATTTAGATCGATTGTCAAAGCTACGTGTTGATATACATATATATTCGTGAATCATCGGCGGATCTTGTCACTGATAACTAACATACCGTTTGACGATGCATTCCCAATATCCATTCTCCGTTTCTGGATCACGAAACGTATATATACATGCGGGGTAAACAATACTGGCCATGCGCACACGTGTACGTTCTTATGTGTTATGCAGGTATACATACTCTCCTTTCAACTTAGTTGACGGAAGCTGCTTCAAATCCGTGCGATTCTAACAGCCGAGTGAAGAGCGTGTCAATGACATCTCTTCTTGGGAATCGATATAGCGGCGATCTCCTGTAGAAGTCTTGTCATTTGCAATAAATCCGAACGTGCAAGAGAAAAACAGTTATATAT
>JBCAUJ010000089.1:9823819-9880083 GCA_038406275.1 Cataglyphis albicans | reverse complement strand
AATCAAATGGTGTAAAGAAAAAATAAATAATTGTTATAAAAAAATATATTGCAAATATTTGCATACTTTTTTTTAAAGACAATTATTTTCTGTACACCATTTGATTCATCTTATTATTCTGTACATAAAAAGATGTAACGAGATTCTCTGTGAATTGATATAAGTGTTGATTATTCGCGGAATGGAAGCGTAAATGTATATAGGTTGAATAATTAGTCAGTTAATTTGTAACGCGTTTAACGCGACTTCTGTCGATCCTCGAAGTTATCTCCTGCGAGTAGTGACAGAGAGGATTAATTAAAGAGACGGGACGCGGAGAAAAGGGTGTTCTTTTACGTCTCTTCAAAAGAGGCAGAGCAGGTATGCTCTCTCGCCCGCACGAGAAAAAAAAAAAAGGAATCTTCTGACGCCCGTGATGTGCGAACGTGGTGGATCTCTTTATTTTATGCAGCTTTACGTCTCCGCTTTTTTTCTACTTTTTTTCTGTCTCCTTCGCGCGCATCCTCTCCTCTTCATTCTATCACCTGTGTTCCATTTACAGTCCATTTTACACGAACAATATCTAGCTAATGAGAGACAGTGATCTTTTAATTTCAAAATTGTCCGTGTAGCTTTTTCGTAAAACGCAAAAGGTGAAAATGAGTAATTTCTTTGTTTTGAAAAATGCTTCCGGCTTCATCGATTTAAAAATGAAAGAAAATTTACAATTAGCATAATTTTCGTTTAAATATTGCTTTCTGCAATTTGTCAAATTTTGTTGAATGTAAATTTTACGATTTCTCGAAAAGTCTGCTAAATTCGATAACAAATTCACGCTTCACCGTTTTCTTCCGAATAATCCTCTTTTCAACCATTACTGTATTAGAGGACATGAAACAAAATCTACACACGTATATAAAAAGCCGACTAATGGAGTATCAACATTCGATGGGGTGTTAAAATGCGATCAGACCCGATTGCATCGAAAAAGAAGAATAATTCATGGAAAAGAAACCGAAGAAAGTCGCTCTTTCTTCGATTTCTTTTCCGGAGTAGCGTCTCGTAATCAAATTACCATTTCGCCAGCATCGTGCATATATATGTATACGTACTCTGTTTCCGTTGCGGATTCGGTCGCTGTCGTTATTCTTTGTTGTTCACACATTGCTTCAGTCATCTATCCGCCAACGCGGATGCTGTTTGTCTTACCACGTTTTGTATCAAGCTACATCACGGCCGCATCCATTGCGATGTACCCAATGCGCATACAATTCCTCTCTGTCACTTTATCTCTCTTTCTCTCTCTTTTTTTTTTCTCTTTTTTTCTCTTTCTTTCTCTCTCTCTCTCTCTCCCTCTCTCTCTCTTTACAGACGCAGTATTGCGGAAAATCGTGAATTTATTTCTTAGGCGAAGAGATTTTCACCAGATTGTTTTTTTTTTTTTTTTTCTTTTACTTGCGTTCATTTGTATCGGATTCGTCCATTTCCGCAATCGACCATTTCTTATAAAGACACGGAAAACGAAAAGGGAGATGCTAATGAATCTATTCAAAGTTATTGACGATTTAATTTTCCGAAAATTGATAACAAGCTATTGTTTCGTTTGAAATCGTACGTAAAATTGTATTAATATAAAAAGCCATGGACAGCAGTAATGAGAATTTAAATAATAAAAAGTCAATTTTCACTTTATTGCATTTAACGAAGAGTATAAATGCGAGTTAAATATATATTTTAATAAAACTCAGGAGAGATATAAAAAAAAAACATATTTAACTTTTATGGTTAAAAAAAAGTTACTAGCAAAGTTAATAGTACAGTCACGAGGTTTTTCTAAAAAAATTCTCAGATTGGAAAAAGTATAACAATAAACATAATGCTTATTAATTAGAGAATAGAT
The DNA here is from genome assembly GCA_038406275.1 of Cataglyphis albicans. Taxonomy (NCBI): domain Eukaryota; kingdom Metazoa; phylum Arthropoda; class Insecta; order Hymenoptera; family Formicidae; genus Cataglyphis; species Cataglyphis albicans. Next base: position 9,878,204 of record JBCAUJ010000089.1, on the reverse strand, counting down.
TCATTAGTTGTTAAAAATCTTACGCCTTTCAATAGTTTTGATCAGCACTTCACTAAACAAAAACAAAAAAAAGAACAAAAATACGGGTCTTCTTTAAAATTTTAATACATAATATTAATACACCATTCTTGTAAATTATTTAATATAACATCAATAATTGCGCATATATTTTGCGAGTGCATTTACGTGTTATATAAAATAATAAATAGAAAGATAAATATAATACAACATGTCTTTCTCTCTCTCTCTCTCTCTATGTCTCTCTCTCTCTCTCTCTCTTCCAAGACTCATTTCTTTTTATTATAAAAATATTATCTAGCATTATATAATTGTTGATAAGTAAAAAGTTTACTTATCAAAAAATATAATATTATTCTCTCTCTCATATCTATTATAATTATTATGATAAAATTTTTTTCAAGCAAAAGCATATATATATATATATATATATCAATCTCTCTTTCTTCTTCTTTTTCTCTCTTCTCATATTTTATCCCTTTCTATTCGCTGTACTTTCTCATCCAAGGAGCTATGATTTGGAGGCTGCTATGTACATCACTGCTTATTCTATTATTCCGCAGCTCCTGCATAATATAAAGTCACACAACTGAGACAGCAACGAGTATCATTCTCGTCTGTGAATTGCATCCTTTTTTTCTCTCTCGCGGTTTCGCTCTCACGCCTATGTATTTTCCAAGTGCACTGAATCTTGTTTCATCTCTCGGAAATGCGCATCACTGCCGGTTAGAGACAGTGATTAAATAACTCATCGTCACTATTTTGCTGCAGATAATGTAAAAAAAAAAAAAAATATTCAAAAGTGTATAAACAATAATTGTGTAAAATTATATAAGAAATAATGGAAATGATACATTTCTATTATTTATTGTATTATTTTTGCATTTACATGATTCAAGAATATTTTTTTTTTTACAGTATACATATCGCGCTATAAAATAGTTTGAAAGAATTTTATAATTACAAGTATTAATTCGAAATGATATCAAAAACGCCACCCAACTTGTTTATTTAACGTCTCGTTTGCGTTGCGACATAAAAACAATAACAAAAAAAATTGACTTCTGCTCGACGACGCGTTCCACTTTAATTAACGAATTCACTTCCGTTTTCCGTTCCTTCGCGGCAGTGTCTTTTCTAATTCGGACTGCACCAGCTGGCCTAGCCTCGAGGGAGCAAAAGGAAGCCGAGATTCGATCTGCCCTATTTTTATCCGACCGCGTCACTTGGATGATTTCAGGTCCCATAGATAACTTCCACTGGCATACCAGGCCTTTCTCCGTCAGCATCAAAATTCGAATAGATTTTATACGGTATTTTTTTAAGATAAGGATTAAACGTTACCGATGCAGAATACTAATTATTATTTTGCAAATATTTATAGTATATTAACAATAATATGAATAAAACATAATTCATGTAAATTGATTTTTTAAGCAAAATATATATTTTTTTTTTATATTAAACATAATATTAAAAAGTTTTATTAAAAAAAGAAGCATCGAGCATTCTCTTATTAAAAGATTTAATTAATTAATTTCTTTTTTTATATATGCGTATGTAAATTTTTTAATTTCAATAATTAATTTACATTAAATACTTTATGTAATCATAATAACATGTCGATGTCAAAATCTCTCATCATGTTAAAAGAATGAAGTTGATCAATTTTAATAATCTGGCATGGAAAACGTCAAATCCAAAAAATTAAATCAATCAGCTAAGCCGCTTGTTGAGAGAATCAATCGAGATAGGGTAATCCGATGACAACTGACTCTACACGCGTTACGCAATTTATATGCACTTATTGTTCATGTCATTGGCAATGCGGATATTGTGTCCACAGTTGTGAGAGTAAGAGAGAGAGAGAGAGAGAGAGAGAGAGAGAGAGAGAGAGAGAGAGATAAAAATTCAAACAAATGTTGCATTACTCTGTATCTCGGTTGCAAACGCGATCACGTCCATCGTTTGTTTCGAGTAGGGCATCGATGGGGCGTTTCTGTCGAATTCGAAATAGTATTTTGATCTGTCTTCTAGCACCAGGTTCCGATTTAGTAAGCGTCGCATGCGTCTTAAAGGGTTTCATCTGTCAATGCCGTGTAAACGGAACGTTAGGAGTAAACGCAAACCTGAGAAACGTGTGGCGGTTAAAGAAATAGATTTTCTGCGGTTAGAGAAATAAATTTTCTTCCGAGATAATTTCGGTATAATATATTTTAGTATACAAATCTCGAGAGAAGTACGAATAATAGAGCAACGTAAACATTATAATGTATGATGGATGGAATAAAATAGAATAAAGCTGATTTGAAGTAAAATGTGAAGCAAATTATAAATATTTTTACACGAAATGTATTCTTGATGTAAATAATTATATGTTAATTAAAAAATATAAAGAAGTTTGATAAATAAAATTATATTAATCGAATGGGAAAGCTGTGAAGAAAATAATTCTCTATTATAGAAAAAAATGTTAATGAAAAAGATTATGGATATTTTGACATAATATTATTTTTCATTTAATCTTTAATGGATTTTTAATGAAATTTTCATTTAAGGATTAGTTATTAATAGATGTAATATTAAAAATATATTATATAAAGTTTTTTTCGAAAAATTTAATATAACATAAAATTGATCAAAAATTATTTTCAAACAATTTGTGTCAAGCAATTTATAAATATATGTTTAATTGATTACACTCTATTATTTAAATCTTGTATCTACAATATTTTCAATTATAAAACCTTCACATCTGAGCGGAATTGTATCTCCTTTTCTCCTTTCATTTCGTTACACAAAAATTCATACCGTTAATAGAAAATTATTTATAAAGTTTATCAAGTTGTCAGCCGATTTGAATATATAAAGGTTATTCAGGTGCTCGTTGCGCTTCGAGGTATCTCAAAGGTGTCGGCTTTGTTTTTGCATTTCAATACTTTCTACTCCGACAAATGGTGTCTTTCGTCGACAAAGCGTGGCCGCTTTAAAAATAAACTTTACATAAAGATGACAACTTAACGAGCAAAACTCTTTTCTTCCTACGCTTTCTCAACAAAGACACATCAACGAGCACGGATGCGAAACTTTTTTAAATCTCTCTTTTTATAATTTTTCGTAACATGAACAATACATTATTTGAAGCGATCCTATTTTAATAATAAAATCAACATCGTAATCTGGAATCAAGATAAAATATCTTATATTATTGTTAATCAATTTTGCTTATCTCTCTATTGTTCATATTTGTGTGAGATAGATTCTGCGTATGTCGGTTTATGCGTTTTATTCACAGATTTTATTACTCAATCACCACGATGATTGAGTTTTCTTTACAGAAAATCGCGCAATAGTTTATAAAAATGTATTTTTTTTAGCGTGATAAATCACGAGTGAGATTCTTTGGAAGTACCTCTCGCGGAAAGAAGTCATTAACTTTGCGTCGATTCGCTTGCTTTTGTCTCCGTCTCTCTCTTTCTTTTCACCTTTCTTTCTAACTCGCGCAACTGTCGAGAAATAATTTTACACATTGTAACAGCAATTCCGTCAACCTTTCATGTAATACTCGATTGAAAAAGCTCATTTCGGAAATGTTTTACCCTAGAGATATGCTTTCATGTACGTAGACGACTGTGGATCTATTTGTCGTGAATTTCAATGTGCGATAAATGCATCGTTTTGTATGTAGAAAGTCAAAAGGGCAGATGAGTGCTATAAAATAATCAATAGAACGAAAAGAAATATATTTTCTGATAGTGATTAAATGAAAGATGGAAGATTACGACAGGATTGATCTGATTGTAAAAAAGATTTATACTGTTATTTATTATATGAATAAAGAAATTTCAGAGGTTTTTGTACATCAAAATCCTCCAGTAATCACATCTCATTCATCCCACATAAAATATGAATTGTAATAAAACTGTATATAATTAAATTTTGTAAATATAATAAAATTATAATTATTATATATAATTATATGAACAAAATAAAGAATATTTTTTATTTGCATGATAATAAGCAGATTAAGTATGCTTATTAGGAGCAAATTTATTTGACAAATAGAATGTTTTTTCTCGCTCATGCGATCACATTATGCGATCATAAGTTATTTCGTCTCATGATATTCCTAATAAAATTTTAATCATAATTCTCTACTGCGAGAGGAATGAGCTCTCAAAACTTCACAATCATTTTTCAAATTTCTTATTCATCGAATTGCAAAATTGCGAGCGCGTCCTTCCGAAAGAGAGATTCTGCTCTCTGCGTCTCTTTCTATCTTACACACTGGCGATTATTTTACCGAAAAACTAACAATAAGTCCTTAGATTATAGAATGCTCCAAGTGAACTCGGGATCGCGTTTGCTTCGCGATCATTGATCCGTTTCGAATATACTATATGAGCCTTTCAGCAGATGATTTTGATTCCTGATCACGCTCTAATCTCGAAAAGCGAACGTGACCCGAGAAGTAACGAAGGATAGAGTTAACAAATTCGATAGTTTCAAGAGTACTTAAGATAGTTGCTAAGTTTTCCTATTGATCCGGTGTTGGGATATATTTAGATTTTGTGATTATACAGGGTGTCCTATAAATTTTGGCACACTCAAAGTGTGAAGGTAGATTGGGCCAAACTGAGTCGAAAAGTTCTATATCATTTTGCAAAATTCGCAAGTTTTTGCGCTCATTAGCTCACATATTTTAATTAATAACGCAAAAATTATTGCAAATTTTCCATAATGGTATAGGACTTTTCGACTCAGTTTGGCTCCACCTACCTTCAAACTTCAAGTATGTCAAAATTTTTAGGACACCCTGTATTTCCGTGATTATTTCTGAAATATTCGTGATGATGATTTAAGCTGAATTGCGAATATACATAACATAATGCCCGCTAATTAAATCTTATCGCCAATTAATATCAGATTATTTGAATGATGTATCTTATCAGATATTGGTATCGCTAAGAATGATGTGCATAAATAAATGATTGATCTCTTTTTTTTATGTGTAGTAGTGCAATTTGTAACAAAAATTAAAAAGTGTAAGGAAAGCAAAGAGTAAAATTATTATAGAATTAAATTAAACTCATCATGTATACAAACAATTTATTAATATTACAAGTATTATACCGCAAATATTTAGCAGTAATTTTATACTCATTACGATACATTGAATGAATTTTGTTAATGGGAGTGACAAGCCATGATTGAAAACTGTTTATTGTGATGTATGTGTCTCGCTATACATACGAAATGCTATCGAAATTTTTCTGAAAATTATTCTATAAAAAATGTGTTAGGCTTACCTTATTTACAATTTACCTCTACGTTGGTCGAGCACACACGGTCACGCACCAGCACAACCACTAACATTTTCGGTGGTTGGCAAGAGTCTTTCGTGAGGATCGTCGCCGGATTTAGTCCCATGTGACTTCTTTCTGTTCCCAAAAATGAAACTGAAGTTCAAAGGACAACATTTTGGGACAGTACACGAAATGGAGACCAAATCGCAGAGGATGTTTCGCAGCAAAAAGATTTTCCGAGAAAATTTGAAGAATAGCAAGTGCGCTGGGATGACTATAAAGTCACAGAGAGACTATTTTGAAAACGATGAAGGCGAATTATAAATAAAATAAGCTTAACATTTTTTATAGAGTCCGGAAAATTTTCGATAGCATCTCGTATATATAACGTCTAGATAAATTAATGAGCAGTCGCGCGACGGGGCGTGCATTAAGACTGCGATTTTATTTATAACCATGGCCGTAAAAACACTGCATGACGTCTCTCAAAATTGTTATAAATCGGTAGCGTATAATGAAGCAAAGTTAATGTAATTCAACAGCGACATAAATATATTACGTCAAAAATGTCTATTAAAAATTATATGGGAAATTTTATATGGTCGCAACCGACGAAGAAAAAACAATTTAATTAAGTTATACTGTATTATTATTAATTAATATTATACTGTAATATTATGTATTGCGTAATACATTTATTGTAAAAATATATTAATAATTAAATGATTATATATATTAATATTAAATTCTATAGTCTCTACAAATCCTTAAAACAAATGGTCTCTCATCGACCGATGTGTACAAGTGGAGTTGATAGCACTGAAGATACATTATCTGTAACATAAAATCATAACAGCATTTAAAATAATCATTATTTCAACAAATTGTTATTGTGTGTGAATTTTATATTCAATGTGTACAATAATAATAAGCAAATATAGATATGAAATAATAAATAATATGGGATAATTTTATTTTATTAAAGAGAGGAATTTTCCTTAAATAAAAATTTGTATATAAAATAATCTCTTTCCTTAATTTTCTCTCTCTCTTTGATTTAAATTATCAAAAAACAAAAATTGAAATAATGCTCGTATGCAATGTATTTATAACAAATAATAAATATTCACCTTAGGATTACTTTTCCGAAGCCCGATGCCTCTCCTAGACCTCTTCTTCCTTTTAGATTGTCAGAGTTATTAGAGTTTGTTGATTCAGATTATACTCGCGAGAAATTCATACACTTCAATAGGTGCGATACTTTGCATAGTACTTCCGCACGTGAGACTTCAAACGCGCGACATTTATTGTAATATTATACAGGGTGATACGTAAAGAACGAAAAAAAAGGTTCAGGATTTTTCGACTCATTTTTTGATAAAAAATAACGCTATATATTTAGTGAGCAGTCTTTAGATATCACCCTGTATAATTTGTATTTATTTTATAATTGAAAGTATATATATACTTATATCAGATTTTAATATAAATTTACAAGTTAAAAATAAAAATAAAGATATTATTTGCGATAACTATATTATATTCAAAAATATAAATAAATTTGCCGACTGTTCTTACGATAGATTTTGAATGAATCCTACGCATATCTCGATTAAATGAATTACGCGATGTTGATCCGATTGACAAATTATATTTTATTCGGCAAAAAATTTTAAGTATCGAAGTATATTTGATTCTAAGCGTTATTGGAAAAATAATTATTGCTTATAAGAATGGCAAAAAAAATAATAATTTATAATTTTTATCTACATCGCTTCGATTTCTACAATACGATACCCCAATAACATAATAAATGCATAAACAATGCCAAATAAAAAGCAATCGTTACTGCATACGTATATATATTGTTATTATTATGTATTGTTTATCAAAAATTAATTAATTACAAATTATTTTACATGTGACGTTTCAAAAGTCGATAATAAACAGAGTGCCTCGTACCATTACGAGATTGAGGAGAGCAATCACACGCGTACATAACGCGTGTACATAATGCGAGACGCGATGACAACGCTGAGACACGTGAGCGAACACGTGAGCTGTCATCATCACGTCGCGCGACTCGCGTGCCAGCGGGACGCTCCTCACATGACTATAAGTGCGTGTGCGTACGCGTTGTACACGTGCGTAGTGTGTAGTAGCCGCGACCTATCCTATTCTCCCCCCCCCCCCACTCACCCCCTCATTTCCGCGCGTGCGTGCAATCACTCATTCACAAATCGCACAAGGACTCTAGGGAAAAACAACGTAAAGATATGCAACAAAGATAGATCCTCAAGCAATCGCGCTCTTCTATGTCTGGAAAATGCAATTGTCAGAGCTTCTTGTCTATGACTTATGTGATTTAACAGAAACGGAAAATTTGCCATTTCTCATCATTCATCTTTCTTTAAAATACACTTTGGCTAAAAAGATTATTTTCGCGCATGCAATATGTCCGGCTTATTATATGAAAATAAAACAGCGATGAGATCGCATGGATTGTTTTTAATCTTTCTCAGTAATCTTAAATTGCTGCTCGAAGAAAAGACATCAAGACTGATATTAGACTGAATTCTCCCGACATCCATTATGATTATCCATTTGAGACAATTGAACCACCTTATACTCTTGCTTTCATTGCCAGTTATCAGGTACATTGAGCTTCGAATATACCTTTGTCTATCGAGTTGCAATGAAGAGAAAAATAGAAGAGAGACAGAGAAAGAGAGAAGAAGGGGGGAGGGGGAAGGAGAATGCAGTCGAATTACTTGCAATAATGTCAGACACACTCGCCTAACTTCTCGATACGTCGAATCCTGCTAACCCCTTGGGGAATGTTCGAGAACCTGATACGCTCGACCTATCTGCTCGATTAAAGAAATCGATTCCTCACCCTCTTTACGCTGCTGAAAAGATCATACGAACACATGGATGATAAAGTCAATTTCAAAGTTTTACTTTTTTTTTTTATGCATTTTAATAGATATTGTTTGTAGAAATTTTGAGGTGAAATAATATCCTTATAAAACTATTATTATATTAAAAAATACATATTAAATTTATGATAACTTATAATAACTTAAAGTGCACTCTAAATAATAAAATGATAAAAAATATAATATAGTAATAAAATAATCAAATAATAAAAATTATATAATATAATAATAAAATATTAAAATGAAATAAAAATAATAAATGTAAAATTATTTTTCAAATTTTCAGTTAATTTCATTCAACGTATGTATTTTTTAAATAATATTATATTATGTACTTATGCTTTTTCACTGCTTTGAAATAATTTAAAGTATAATTCGCTAAAGCAAGGGAAAAAAAAAATAGCAAATAATAAAATTACCTTATAAAACCTCCTGACATTTATTAAAATTCCATTTTATAAAGCACTGATATCGGGAAGTACGTTATTTGATGGAAATGATAGAATCGAATGCATTTTGATTATCCAAGTGGAGAGAGAAATGATGAATTACGAATCCGAATACATTGCTGTTCTTAAAATATAGTGACGGAGTTCCGATCGAGAGCAATCCCATCAGCAACGGCCGCTTGAAAATATCTGTTTTCCAATAGTCTGTCAGTGGCGTAACCGCGTTTACGCGTCGCTATCGTTTTTACGAGTGCCAGTTTTTCGCAGAGACTCTTCACACTGTCATAGAAAAGAAATCCGCGCTTTCTCGTGCTTATCGCGTGTGTGCACACACTTCAATGCGCTATGAAACAGGAATGCCGTGCGATAATGCATATACAAAAGTCGAAAGATAATTATTTTTATTGCGAAATGCCTCTCATGTTTTTTTTTTATTTTTTTATTTTCTAATTTAGGAAATTTTTAGTAATCAACAATTAACGCCATGATATTTTATCAGGAATATGTGACAAGTTGGCTTAACTCATTTCTGTTAACAGTTTCCAATAACTTTCAACAAATCCCTCTCTTCTACTGTAAAGTGAATCCTTTTTTCTATACCGTAATTTAAAAAATAATTAATAAATATTTTTTTCTGAATATTTTACGAAGCTTAAGTTTCGTATTCCGTTCTTGCGCGTTTCATGACGTGGTCAATCAAATGGATTACTACAGCGAATGGCAAATCTGATATTATAAATTAACGCTAGTTTCAGTAATAATATCATTTATATAATGATAATGTTATTTACGTATAACGTTCATCCAATACCGGGTGATCCATGAGCATTATTCAGTGTCAACCGGTCTGTTATCTCGTGTATCACGTGCGAATTGATTAGTTGGATAATATTCTCTTATCGTGTATCAGTCTTAACCTCTCGGGAAGGGGAAGGGGGGGGGGGGAGAGGGAGGTATGCTTTCATGCAGATGAAATTACGTGCAAACATTAATCACGTAGCGGCCGGTCATTTCTGCGATATGGGTATCTCGGGGTCGGTACTGGCTATGAGCAAATGATTATCGTAGAAGGCCAATGAATTTTTTGCCAGAAAACGCATCAACCACACATAAGCATTGCTTGATGTCTCGATAGCATTAAAATTTTTCGTCAATTATTTCACTTCCGTCAATTATTTTGCTTCTCTAATTCTTTCGACTAATTTCTTTCTGCAGCGCAATTCCTTTTCATATATATGTTTTAAATATAATTTGTAAATTTGTAAATAAATTATTCTACTTCACATTGATTTAATTATTTTATAATGAATTGATTGAAAGTATTAGAAATTATTTGCAATATACATAATTGACAATTAGCAAATGTTACATATTTATTATATAATAATTTATTAACAAGTTTTTGTTATTTTTATTAATAAAAGATTCTCGAAATTACTGATGCAAAAGGAAAAAGGACGTACCTGGAATGAAGATGTATGTAGCAAAAAATATAAGACTATAAAGGTCTAAAGTGGTTGTAGCTCAAAGTTATACATCATACGACGAGCTTCTTGTAATTTCGACATATTAGCGAAAAAAGTACATAGAGTTTTCCGAGCGCTGAACTTTCGTCGGCGGCGAATTATGACTGTCTAAATCGTGGCTGCTTACAGGTTTTCTTCGCCGGTCGTATTACTCGCTTAGCATAAATTTGCATTCCTGGACGAAGCAGGCAGACTCGGGGCGGTCGAACGTCATTCATATCGGACGATGACGCCAATGTTTGGAAAGTTTGGATGGAAGGGTCGGGAGAAAGAGAGCACTGAGAGAGGAATTTAGGAAAATATCATACACATGCATAATAGCATGTACGCTGTAGTAAACGTCAATCAGATTTATCTTAAATTTATTTAAAAAATTCACAAATATTTAAAGATTGTTTATTATATTCTTAGCAAAGAGTCCCGCACAAAATTGTAACTATTTATTGCGTTTTCTTCGTGTTATAATTGGCGGTAAATAAATTTAGATATACATAGATAATGAAAATTTTTAATAATATTTTAGCAAACAATTTTGAGAAATCGTATTACTGTTCAATATTTTGTTCTAATAGTATTATTTCTACAAAGCCACGTGTATCGTTTAAAATTTCTGTTTTATATTAATTATCGCTGCTTCAGTTATTTCTCGTGATCATTGCTGGAGATGAGTGGAGACATTTTATCATGCGCGCCAGGAGATTACGTTGCAGAAGCAAACGTGTCCCGACGAACAAACCATATCTCGTAAACCGTAAGTACTCACTTTGCGGCGTAGAGCCGTCCGCTCGGCCTGGTTGCAGCTCGCGTGTGGTTCTAAGCACTCAAAAGTAATAGAATCTCCAGTTTCTCCTTGCGCAGATACAAGCGGAAGCGTTCCACATTTGACGCAGTAAACGAAAGGAATTTATTGCCGCGACGTGGAGAAGACAGTGAAACGCGCTTTAATACTTACTTTTGAATCGAATATAAGAAATCCGATGTCGTGGACTGTCAACGATTGACTGTCGATAAAACTCGAAGTCTTCATCGAAATTAATTATTAAAAATTAATTATTTTTCTGTCAGTCATCACGTCAATTATGTATAATTCAGTATGTGAATAATTTTTTTTAATAATTTTTTCTTAAAAAAGATTATTCTTTTTGTTACACTTTTTGGAATCTAACATAATAAACATATTAAATTATACTTTATTGCATCAAATTATTCACATCTGTTAAAATTAAATTTAAGTTTAATAATGTTATTATTTGTTAAAAGTATTAAGTTATAAAGTAAACAAAAAAATATTAATCTACCGGCAGAGATCAATTTCTTTTCTTATTCCAGAATCATATATACAAGTAAACAGGAACTATATAGGGTGTCCTAGACCACCCGTACACCAGTTTTCTTTCAAAAACTAAGCATTTTAGAGAAAAACGTTTTGAAAAAAATTGTATGGTTTTGAGGGGAATAGTTTTGAGAAGCTCTCGAGCTACGAGAATATGCAATAAAAAATAGGGGATTCCATTTAAGAAATTAAAGGTGTCCTTCACTTGACCTTAACGATGCCGTCCAAGATCAAACCAATGACACATCTTATGTTCCCCTCAAAACCATACAATTTTTTTCAAAACGTTTTTCTCTAAAATGCTTAGTTTTTGAAAGAAAAGGGGTGTAGGGGTGATCTAGGACACTCTGTATTCCTTAGAGCTCATTCACCTAGTCGCTTGTAACCTGATAGTATGTTATTATCTAACGGAAGCTGCAAGCTATTGTATGTCGTATTCGCGTTGCTATCATGGATCGAAGAGGGAAAAAGGTAGGATGAGATTTAAAGCTCGAAAGGCAACGATAAGAATAAGAAAAGCGTGGATTGTGAAAAGCTTGAATGTGCCTATCTCGAAAGAGTTTTACGGAAAGCAATAAAAAAAAGTAACAAAGCGATGAGAAGTAGCGCAATGTCTCTCATTGTCAGTTCGCAATCATTTTCCTGGTATTTTACATAATAATACATCACTATTTAATCATTATATGCGATCGTAGTATAAATTATATTATACGCGACAGATTTGAAGGCCGCGCGTTAACTTTGGAATGGCAGAAAAATCGAGAAAGGTACAAGATACATCCAAAGTATCGACAGTCGATGGGAAACACGCGACTTTATGAATGGGCCTTCATCCCGCACGAAAGCTGCGAACACGTACGACGTAGTGCAGTGACGTGTCAAAAGTCGCACGCGAGATTGATGAGGGTCCCCCGGGTGGATGTTGCGGCCTCTCGTCTCGAAAGTCGCATGTATTCGACTCTTTATACGCGCATGGCACATGCCATGTCCAACGGGTGTTCGCTTCAAAATGCGCGGTCGAACCGAGGACCGAAGTTCGACATTAGACATGAGTTTATCGACACGGTATGCGGAGATGTGTACGTATTTTATGCCTCGAGCTTCGTCGCGCCGACGATGTTGCTTCGTTAATTACAAACTCCCCCCCCCCCTCTTTCTCTCACTCTCTCTCTTTCTCTTTCCCTCTTGAATAGGAGGTCATACGCGTATATAGAAAGGACATACATATATGTACTATCGTCCCCATCGAAGTTTCCGCGGACACGTTTAGCTGACCGGACGGCGAGTTTAGCCGGGTGCGGACACCCTGTAAATTCCGCCCTAAAGCAGATTTCGTCGATTATCCAGAATGTGCTTCGAGAGCAAGTGTGAGGTGCAACAAGTTTTATCGTGCCGGCCGACAAGTGCTACCACGGCGTGACAAATCGCGCATAGTATTTTACATTTTATGCTATGTAAGGAGCGATATCGTAGAAATAAACGACGTCATTTAATAGTATATAGTTATAGCATATAATACCGTATTCTGTCTTTAATTAAACGCTGGAGAAGACGATAGGAATCTGAGATGAGACTTTCCGTCATCGAAATGTGACTTTGACCTTGTCCAAAATAAAATTTTAAAGGCGACACAATTATAAATGTATGAGAACGGTCTGTGTAAGGATCATGTTTATTCGACTGTAGCACGCATCACAAATTCGAAAGATAGACGTAATGGACGGAATCGCATAAAATAGTAAGCTTTTAAGTTTATGGGTCAAGAAGACAATGATGTATATATTTCATATTTTCTACCCTCTTTTCCGCTATCTTCCATACAATCTTCGTAATACTAATACTAAAATATAAGTGCGCATCATGAATTATCTTCGTGCAGCAATGGAATTTATTTCGTTTTCTGCTGCTTTGTCCAAACGGGAGAAACGTTATTTTTTTTTTTTATTTAAGAAAACGAGATGAAAATTTTTGAGAGAGTACGTAATATTAAAAAGCACGACCATTTTATATTACATAACATTTCCGTATTTTCACGGTTAGAATAAAAAGATTGCAAAGATAAAAGATAAATCTATATATACGGTATAATAAATAATTGAACGTTCCCCTAATAAAGTTTCCTAAATTATAATATTGGGCTTATTATTATTGAAATTTATATTGCTATTTCGTGTCGGCATACCAGACGGAACCTATTTCCAAACGTAAACTTTGCAAGTAAAGTGCTTCCCGACGCCGTGTAGAGATAAGTCGACGGGAGCCAATATTCAAATCAGTTGGCAACCATTCCTCGATCTAATCCCAGCACCGTGGGTGGCACGGACGAACGCGAGATCACGAAAACGCACCTGGCAATAACGAAAGGATCGTGCGGCGGGGCCGATTTATCGGTTCTGGATAACCTGGTGACATTTACCGGCGCGCAGCAATAAATCATAATTGTCGCACGGCTGACGTATTCGCCGATACACGAGAAAAGCAATGAGGATCCTCCGCATCCTCGCCCGGCGCCATTGAGCCACTAGATTAAAGGGTTCGACGATTTCGAATAGATTCGTCTTCTCCCTCCCCCCGTCCTCTCCCTCGCGAAGGGTGCTTCAAGTTGTCGTAAAATATCGCGCGATTTATTCGCGGCAAGCGTGCTCTTGACTGCCGCGAAGAGACCGCGCGATGCGAAATCGATGACTATTAATGCTTCGCGGGAAGGAGCGTTTTTTGCAAAACCGTGAAAAAAATATGGGTTATCGATTTGCATGAATTTATATTTCTGATTTGCCTGATGAATAGTTGCGGGACCTTGAATTTTTATTGACACACACACACACAAGATTCTTGGAAAAAATGCTCGCGATATCTCTCTCATAAAATTCAAATATATTTCATAGCTCAAGTTGAAAAAGATATTTATTTGAGAAAATGAATACGTATAAATAATGAAAATAAAACAAATTAAGAATTTTTGGAAAAATTTTTTAATACATAACATCATAAGATATGTCAGGCATTTAATTGTGAGTTGATTTTACTCTGTATTCATTCATGCATTTCTTACAAAACATTGCTAAATTATCTTTTCTGTATCTAGTATTTCTGTATTTTCTGTATCTATTATTTTCAGACTAAAATTCTTTCTAAACATCGATTGCGGTGCTTGTGGTGCTTTCTGTATTCAAACATGCTCGCAATCCGTTTTCAAACTGTCTACAAAGCTGCGAACTCCAAACCTTTCTCCCTGCGCATGGAGTTTTCGAACGACTACGTTCAAATGCTTATCAATTGGCAAACGCAGTCCGAAACTGAAAATTATAGCAACGCGCAAGGGTTCGAAGTGCGAAAATAAAGTTGCGCCCATGCCCAGCATTCTAATGCAAGTGTAAATCGATTGAGTAAATTGCAACTCGGCACAGTTGTACTTTTGTATTGAATTACCATTTGAATTAGCATTTCAACTATTTCGACGAGTACAGTTTTTATAAGATAAGATAAGAACATAAATTATCAAATAAATTTACTGATAAATTTATTGATTTTTTTTTTCTAATTAATTAATTAATTAATTTCTAGCACAAAATGATATGCGATTATAGTCGTGCAGCGTGTAGATAATAAAAATGTGCTAATATATTATGTAGTTTATCTGAAAAAAATATCAGCGGCAGATATAGTCGCATCACATTTTCCATTTTATAGTTCATTTTGGCAAACGACTTAGCATCTATTTTATTTGATCGCACGATGCAGAATGCGTGATGTAAAATGGAAAACTGAACGATTCAGAGGCGACGAATAGAATGCACAATCTTTTCTTAGGAACGCGCCGAGTTCCTTCTGCGTGACATGCATTTATGTCACTCACCTCACGAAAGATTTATTTTCAACTTTCTACGGAGAGCCACCAACTTTACTGAAGAGTAACTACCATTTTTCGAATATTTTGCGAGCGTTGCCACGAAACGAAATACATGAACGCGACATAATTCATTACTGCAAGCCAAATTGTACGCATTTTTATCATTTCTTATTTACGAACATTGTATGTTAAGTATAAAGCAACAGATGCTGGAAATACAGTTTTATTTGTATTTTTTAGTAACAAATATATTATTTTTAAAAATTTTATTTTTATTCATTTTATTATTTTTCTCTATAAAGGTGTATTTATGTTATATTATAAAATAAACATATATATATATATATATATATATATGTATCTTGTATATAATTAATATATATAACAAAAAAATTATATATGTATATATAAATCATATAATTTTATATTATCTTTCTTTTCTAATAATTTTTTTTTAAATAATTGCATATTAAATATTAAATATTAAATAAATATTAAATATTAAATATTAAATATTAAATAAATTAAATAATATCATTGAGAATTGTGTCTATTATCGAGACTTACAAATGATAAAAGCATGTACGTCACCGATTATGATGTGTCGATTATAGATGATATTTTATACGATAACACGATTTCGCTGAATTTGAGTTTAACCAAGCTGACGCTATATCTCTGGACAATGTCAAAGGGTCTTGTAAGAGTTTCTTGTTCGCGCGGTTCTAGTAACCGAAGTCACTAACGAGGGAGCCGTCGCTTTTACAAAAATCTTAAGGATTACCGATCCCGATCATTCTCAAAGTCTGACATCTCGTATAACGCAGGAATCTTTTTTTTTTTCCCCCGGTCTCTTTTTACGGCGCGAGATGATCTGGCGTTTCACGGGTTGACAAGATAAATTGATACGTCAGAATGTTTCTCTTCCAGCACTCGTAAAGTTCGCCTACTACAACCGCTTGTCGCACTTCAAAGAGGGAGCAAACGATTGAAATTATCTACGTTTTATTAACGTTTCTTAAAACGGTTGTTGAAGAACGGCCGGCACACACGCACCAAGCGATATTTCTCTTGGGAGCTTCCTTAAGTTAAGTATACTGGTCTTGGAGTAGCATCACGGCGCGGAATTATTGATCGGTGATATTTTGATTCTCGTTACCATGCAGCAATGCTCTCACCTTCTCCGCGTCGTGTCTCACCGTGTCAAAATACTTGTGAATAATTCCAGGCAGCGCCGGAGAAAGAAAGAGAGAAAGAGAAGGCGAGAGAGAGAGAGAGAGAGAGAGAGAGGGGCGTCGTCTCCTCCGCCGCAGCTGGTAACCGAGATTAAACCGCATCCGCGATAACCGCGAAACGAATTCTCGCGAGAATCGACCTTTCAAATTGGAATGCACGCTGTCGTGTTCGATGCAAACGTAATACTCGCCCGCATCTCGCGCCGTTATATAACTAGAATACCTGATATCTCGACGTCGACTATCGTTAAAGTGGTCTCGTAAACTCAAATTAAATTCGTTAATTTTTTATTTCTTAACGCCGTGTGTGTGTGTGTGTGTGCACTTGCCGCTCGCGCGCTCTCTCGTTTAATTTATCTCGCTATTTTTTTTTCTTTTTTTTTCTCTCCGGTACCTCGTATTTCCCGTATCCTTCAACTTCGAATTTCGTGCCACAAACTGCGATTCGGCAACGGATTAACGTATGCATCCAAATGCGGTTTGTATAACTGAATCAAGAGCTATTTGAGATAATGATTTTGGGATTTATTAGTTTAATGACGTAACACACGATTCGAACTGAATAGCATTGTAATACATGGTTTACATTTAATCATGTGCAGCCCTTGCAATTATTTCAATGTTGGATTATTCAAGCGTAGTCGATCTTATTATTCTTGCTTTCATGAATACGTACTGCACAAGTAAATGTTATAAATAGTGCGTAAACAAAATATTTAATCGATGAATGAAAATATCTTTGCATACATGTTGGAAAAAGTTCAGATGAGAATATTTGTTCATTAAAATAACATTTAACTTTGCACAAAGATATTCCAACAGTAAATCTGACGTAATAAAAAAGGCCAATTGCTGTTACCTGAAATTATTTCTGCTCAAGAAAAAGAGAAAATATATTTAAAAAAATATTTAAAAATGTTTAAAAAAAAGTAAATTTTTATTTGTCACATTTACAGATGATTTTTTTTGCATCAGATCCTGAAATATTTCAGCCAGCCTTGAATAATACCTTGAAGCTTATCGCGAAATACACATAATCTTTGTACGTCGAAGCGGCGAGATATGCATGAATGTGCTACATATGTCGCGGATAGTCGCGCTTCAGTAAATACGCGGCTTACGCTTCTCTCGTGAGGCGCGGGCGTTTCTCAGCGTTTCTTTTACTTTTCCTTCACCGCCTCGACTCGACGCAATCTGACAAACAAATATATTTCAAACCACCGTCCGTGAGAGGGGAATGGGGAATTCGATTATACGACGTGGCCGGGTAGCAGCGAAAGAGCGAGCGAGGCAGAGGCAAAAATCGAATCGCTCTCACGGAATATGGAAAAGTTTTCTCCTTTCGAAGAAAGCTTTAAAGTAATTTTAACAATAGTGATTTAATAAAAATTTCAATTATGAAATATATCATTTACTATTTCTTCCATTATTTGATATTTTATTTTAATGTCGGGAAGATGGCAGATGTTATATATTTATTGATTGCTCAACTTTTAAATAGCAAGCGCTCTCATTTTCTCGTTCGCTTGACACGATGCAAATTCTTCAGATCCTTGACTGATCAGAAAGACTTTTTTCATATAAAATTTTTTATTATATTAATTATACGTATATTTAATAAAATTTATAAAGAAAGGATTTAATAAAAATTATTCGATTTCCAGTTTGTTTCATGAATAAAATAATTGATCAGAAAATTTACGACATATTTGTTGGTAGTTATCGCATATGGAATTACGGCTTAATTTAGTTTTTCGTATTTCGTGCGCGGGCTGCGCGATATGTATTCGATATAAATCTGGATTGAGCGGGTTAACAGTTTCAGAAAGGATCGTTTTATAATTCCGCGGAGGCCGCAACGGGCACATGTGTTTCCTATGGGCGTCGAACGGTTCTTACTGGTACCCTTTCAGAAATCGATCCACACAAACACGCACACAAACTCCCGACAAACGTCCCCGCGCGGCAGTAATATATCACTCTTTAAGACCTCGCTTCGGGAGGAACCGTGAAATACGACGCACCAGCAACCGCGGCGAGTGTTGCAAGAGGCATTACACGTAGCGACGTCAGGAAAATCTTGACTGGGCTCCCGAGAGAAAATATTTTACTTAGAGGATCCAAGAGGCGCGAGCGCGTGGAATTTATCGTCCATATTATTACGCATCGGCGCGCATCGCGTTGAGAGAACGTACTGTGTTCGAAAAATATTTCGCTTCAATTCGAGAGTTTTCATTCGCACTCGCAATCGCGATAATACGACTCGCAAGTCGAACGCCATTATCTGTTTAATTCAGTTTCGTTCGTGTGAAATTCGTTTGAGCCGAGATTAATAACGAATGCATCGTAATTTGTCACGTTACCCGATGGAAAACAAAACGCGGCGTAGCGTTGTTTACCTTCACGGTATTACAAATAAAAATGAAAACATCTCTTCCCGTGGCAATAATTGCCACTTTCGCGTGGATGAGTCTCGTATTCCTCGATTATCGATCGGATTCTCTCGCGAAGGAAGAATTCGCCGGCAGGCTCTCGAAATTCTCTCGCCAAGCAGCGGGTACACCGCAATTCGCACGAGCATCCTCGTTAAGGGTGCCCCGTCGACACTTTATACACAGGACCGATACCACCTACTACTCCCCACCTACGTTTCTTCCGCTCTACTTTCCACAAGGGTGCGCACATGGATCCGCATCTCGTGGAGAACAGGCGTCTCGGCGCCCGATGCACCGTAACTAGCGTTGCAGCAAGAATAATTGGCACTTTGTGCGCGCGACTGCAACTCAATCGTGCGTCCCTATGTATTTTACGAATTTTGAGAGCGGCCTCTCATCTGTTAATCTCGAAAATTTACTAAATGATATTTCGAAAGTTGAATCTTCCCGATTAAATCAGGACGTTTTGATTAAGGTTTATTCGAGAGCTTTTTAAATAATTCAAAAATTTGATGAGACTTTATAATTGAAAAAAATTGAATAATTTTAAGAAGCTTTTATTGTATACATATTGAATATGTAAGATTATCAAAATAGAGATTTATTGATATAAAATAATATCAATGTTAAGCTATTAAATTGAAAAATCAATTAAATTTGATTTCAATGAAATTAAATATATAGTTTCCCTTTCAGTTATTCGAACAATTTGATTCTTAATTACATTTTGTTTGCACGAACAACAAAAGAGATAAATATAATTTGAAGAATGCAAATTTTTCTACATCTGGTACATCTCACCCTTCTTATTCTTTTGTCTCTCTCTCTCTCTCTCTCTCTCTCTCTCTCTCGATCTAGCAATTTTCCCATCTTTTGACTTTGCAGCCCATCCTTTTCAATGCCACGCCGTGTAAACTAGCCGAGGTGCTGAAAGAACGGACGACGTGGAAGCGAGCGTTTTCCTTATTTATGGGCTTCTCGGAATTTTCCCGCGGACTTTAACGCCACCGTCACCTGTCTAATTTATGAAAAATTCCCAGGCCCGAATTTACGGAGCGTGAAGACGTAGATCTCGGTACGTACGGTAAAGAGAATGACAGAGAGACGGACGTTCTAGCTCCTCTTTATGATTTAATTTTACTGCCGGTTTGATTGCTGGCGGAAATAATATTCTATCTGCGTTGATATAATAATCAATGTGAAATTGTGTTATATTATTTTATATTATATTATTATATTATTATATTATTTTATAAATTATGTTATACTATTTTATATTATTCTAAACACGTGATTAAAAAAAGTTTTATGAATGTAAGCGATAGTTTTATTCAAAATATACTATCTTTAATTTAAAAAGATTTACAGATTTGTTGCAATAAAATATTGAAAAAAAGATTTGGCAAGTGTAAGAATATATTATATCGCTTATAAATATTTTCGGCAATAGAATGTATTAATTTATTGTGGAGAAATTTTTGAAATTCAATTAATTATAATGTTTTCGAATTATGTGAATATTTGTTTTTGTACTATGTGCAAGCACACACATAAAATAAGTTAAAAAATTTTTTTAAAGTTGATATATGAAATGTTGCTATATTTAATTTTATAATATACTCTCTCTTTTATAATTAAAATATAACTGTACTTTGACAAAAAAAAAAAAAAAAGGATAAAAGCTAGAAACGCTAGAGAGTCATAAATATGCAAATTTCTTGGAAAAATTGTGTCTAGGTTAACTTTATTTTATTTAATTTATTTTTAATGTATGGGACATTTCCTATAATAATAACAAAATATTTTTTTTTTATTAATTTTTTTAAATCTTTATTTTAAAATCTTTATTTTAAGTTACAATCAATCTCAGCGTTGTTCCTCAAATATAATGAAATAAATATTATTACCCGCATCTCGATTAAAATGTTTTGAATAATATTTTGATGAGAAATTTTTGTCATACAACATGGATAAACTTTACAAATAATTTTTTCATATATGTTGTATATTAAGCGTTTCATCTTCAAAGTTCATCGATCGTTAATTCACGACGTTTTGTGCATGATGCATTACCTGCTTTTCGACTTATTCGGAGAGAAAGAGAGACGGAGAGAGAGAGAGAGAGAGAGAGAGAGAGAGAGAGAGAGAGAGAGAATAAGATATAAAGCCTTTTTTATGATAAAAAATAAAAAAATAATTATTGTACTTGTAAAATTTTTAACCAAATGAAAAATAAAAGGCGCAATAATTAATATACTGACATGGGAAAAGATTAGGATGCGGGATCGGATTGTTTTGGGCACGAATCTTGCCGCGGATTATTTTAGAAAGAGCATCAGTTTTGTATTTTCTGCAATTTTACGGCTGGCAAACGACCTCGGACGAATCATGAAAGGTTTTCTTTGACGCCGTTGTTTTATTTGAAAACGGTAGCCAATCATCGATGTATCTCGGATTAACGTTTAATGCTGAAACGAATAGAGAGCATTTTTTTCTCGTATTTTTCATTCGCGAGTACGGCAGTTTCTGGCATTGCGAGAGTTTAGTCGTAACGATGATTTACGTGTCCCGTTTGCTTTTTGTAATTGACATATCGAGCCAGATGGTGTACATTGTTGACAGTTTTGCAAAACGAGAAGATTTTGCGAATAATCAACGCGGATTTGGCGGAACATGTTTTGCAAGAATAATGTTTCGGGATTATAACAAACGAAACATGAAAAACTATATTTATATTCATGATATTTTATATTATTTGTACGGCCTTTAAATTATTATTATTATTAACTAAAATACTATAAGTGCGCGCGCCATTTATGTGTGTGCATGTGTGTATAATTATTTCATATTAACTTTAGTACTCTTTTTACAAATTAAATAAAAATTGCACAGCCACTTAATATTTAAACTATCAAATCAGCAGCAAAGTTTTGACAAGTTTTTATCGCTATAATTATATTCATGCACAGTGCAGCGTCGAGATAATCAATCAGCATCGCTCAAAAGGGATAACAATACTGCGAATATTAGTTTAACATGTCTTTTTAAAAGTGAATATGTCGATGAGAACTATTCACGACACATTATTAGGATGTTATACGTACGTGTGTGTGTGTGTGTGTGTTATATAAAATATTACAAATTTTTTATAAATAATAATAAACAAAAATAATAAAAAAGTTGCGATATCTTTTGCAATATTGATTTGAGCATAAAAATGTTAAAAGTTTTTTTTTGTATTTTGCTATCCAAAATTCTAAATAAAAAACCGGAAATGCCAAAAAATTTTTCCCACTTGGATATATCTTTATATATGATACATAAAAAATTGATTGTGGATTGTAAATAGATCCATTGTCATCAAAATGGATGGGCTAGATTAAATCAAATAACTTTCAATAGATTTTTTTTCAATATACATTAAAACATATTAGAAATATAATTTAAAATATAAATTAAAACAAAAAAGTTGAAAAAAATATTTTTCTCAATTAAAATTTTATTTAATGAAGAAGACGTTAATAATTTTATTTCTTATACGAAATATTGATAATTATTTTATGTTGCGCTGAATTTTGTCATAATTTTTTATAGCCAATCCATTTTTATTATCATACCAATAAAAGCTTTGACATGCATCGTTTTACTATAATAATTTTTATATTAATATTTAATCATAATAGAATAAAATTAATAAAACATTTTTATGTCATATAGATAATTTAACAATAATATTTAGAATAATAATAATAATAATAATAATAATAATAATAATAATAACGATAATAAATAATATATAATAATATAAGATTTAATAATAATAATATATAATAATAATAATAAAATAATATTTACATATAATATATATTAGTAATTAGTAATATGTGATACGCGTAGCGTATATTTCTTAATATTATCGAGTCCGATTCTTCTCGAACAGTTGGTATCCGAGAATTATTTGTATTAGCAGTTATATTTAACACTAATTACAATAACAATGTATGTATTTTATTATCCATAAATATAATTCGTTCGTAATCACATTTTCATAAAAATTGTTATATTTATTTAATTTCTAATAAAGAGATATATTTTTTTTAATAATGGAAGAACACATTTTCTTGGGCGAATTTTAAATTCGCGAATTAAAGGTAATGACAATAGTAACTGCCGTTGATTTATTGAAATCATTGCTATGGAATCCGGAAGATCCGGAAAGATTTGTTCCTTCCTACAGTGAAATTCCTGATGTTCAACAGATCACTTAACTTTTCTTTGCAAATTGATCTTACGGGATTCGACGTAGAAGCAAGAATATAATCGTTCTCCACCTTTAGGATTGTCGGATATTAACTGACGTGTTATCTGATGGAAGGACCTTGATCTGATCAAGTTGTTGGGCTATCCTTCACTGAACGTGGCGAACGCAGTTTTTCCATTACGGTATTTTAAGACTTACAAAATTTTATCCTGTTTAGCCACTTCTTCGCGAAACGGTATATACATATCTTATTCTCAATTATCTATATATTATATTTCACAAATATCCCATAATACGCGATTATTAAAAAAAAGCTCCAAATATCCGTCGAAACACTTTTATTTAACATACCTTTTTTCAGATTTTTTTCTTTAAAATTTTAAAGAAATGCATCAATAATTTAAATACTTTTTTTTTTACAATTGCAAAACGAACAATAACAACTCTTTTGATCATAATTGCTTGTATTATAAAACTTAATAAGTTTTAAGAAATATAAAAAGAAATCAATTTATCTGTATAGTTCTACTTATTCATACTTATCCAATACTTATATATATTTTTATATAACATATGAAAAATTATGATGTTCGAAACGCGAAAGTCTTTTATTACATATATAATTATATATTTTATTATTATATAATTATTGCATTTTCCTAGTTTTAATCTTGTGTTACTTTTTAACGTGTTCTTTCAAATCCATGGAGTTTCAATTATTAATTAATTTTTCACACATGCAGTGTCGAAATAACATCGAGGAAAAGAGGCAACAATATTTGCGAGTATCGATTTAACATGTTTTTTTAAGAATGGATTTACAAATTATAAGATGTAATATTTAACTGATAAATTTCATGCAGAAAGAAAATTTTATATTTTCACAAAATATTAAAGCATTTAAATAATGGTGAATTTTAATATTATATAATTTCCTAATTTACATATTTGCAATAAATACATATAAACAAGAAATATAAAAATCTGAATTACAGCAACATTCAGCATATTAAATGGTGAAAACTTGGTAAATAATTATATTTATAACATTATTAAAATAATTTTAGACTGTTTGTACCGACTGATAATCGATGTTTAATTTATTTATTTCATGTTTGAATTATATATATATTTTAATTTTTTAATTTCTTATTTAAAAAGCATCATTGTTAATTTTTTATTTTAAAGAAATGGAAATATTTATATAAAGAAGGGATATATATTTTTAATCTTTTAATATATTAACAATTTTTTTATAATATATTAATAATGCGTAATAATGTGTATAATAATATGTTAATTAAATTAAAAATGGTACCCATTATAATTTCTTTTTCATATAACAAAATAAATAAAATAAATAAAACTTTAACTAAAATATTTGTTTCAATTATTCGTTTTAGAAAGTTTCTATCAATTTAAAACAATTTGAAAACAATTGAAGGCAATAAAAGATCCAACATTCGCTGGCAAAGAGTTAAATATATTTACTTTATATATGTTTTGTTTTTTCTGTTTTAAAATATTGCAACGACTTATTCATTATTTTGCACATAATCTCGCAAATCCTTTATAGATTGTAACATATGATACTCAATCGAAATCCAATTGTAATTTAATAGAGTAGCATGCGATACATTAAACAAGTAGCTGAATATTAATTGTCATAAGCCTTTGAGAGAAGACTCAATCAATGAGCATGTTGTCTAATAGGGAAACACGTTTATCATCGCTGTCTCTTCGTAAGCTGGAACCAAATGAAACATTATATCAGACATTTTAAGTGTGCGGAGTGTATTTTATGAGCTCGCCTTGTTTCTCAGGCTTGTTTAGAAGAAGGAACTTTGATATGCGCGCCGAGGTTACATCGTTATCCAACTCACAATATTCTCCAAAGCTTCGATAAATTTTTGCAAACTCTTGCAATACCGTTATTTAAGGAACAAGAAACAAGTATGAGAGAAAATTATGTTTTGCGTTTCTTGTTTTAAAGCTGTAAATCAACTGAAAAACCGAAAACTTGGTGGAGAATGATGTTTATTTTCACGATGCTCAATTATATCGTAGTTTTGCAGAAATTTTTATTTAATATCATCCAATCGTTAGTAAATGCAAAATAGATCTGCTATAAATTATCATAATCTAATACATAATCTTTAATGCAAAGAAAAATGATTAAATAATTATTGTATATAGTTTTGAATTATAATTTAAAATAATAAAAATTATTTCTTCCAGTTTTCTTCGTGACTTATTTTTTATATCTATTATAAACAGTCTCTATAAATATAACATTCTCCTCGTAAAAAGATGGAAAAGTAATAAGCTGGGCTGTTGAATCGAGGTCGGTAAAATAATGTAAAAAACACTCCGAACGTTCAAAATGTGCTTTATGAGGTTGCCATGGTAATGTCTTTAGCGAAATTGGCATAACAACATTAAAGACATCTTTAAGTTTTACGAATTAATAATATTAATTTTGCCGTTCATTTGTCTTATTTTGTTCAAAATACATTTGTTTCATTTTATTATGTACTTTTTAAATTTGATATATTTTAAATCCATACAATTTTGTAGCAACATTCAATTCTCAAAAAATATAGCGAAACATTTTTCATGTTGAAATATGATAAATATTAATAATTTCAAATTTTATTTTAAAAAAATTATGTAATTTATATATAGAATATGAAATAATATATATTGGCATTTGATATTAACATTTTATTCTACTATATCAATATATTAAATAAAGAAAGACGTGCATAAGTTGAAGTGCAAAAGAGTTTATAAATTATGTTAAGTATAAAGTGTTAAAAAAGTAAAATATATACGTTCATAAAGTACTTAATAAAGTTTCTTGAAGGAGTTGGAACGTTAAATTTATAAAATGTATCTTTCACGTTCGAGAGATTATCTTATGATGTAGAATGTATAATCTGCTTCATTTTTATACTTTATTTCGTCTGCATCTTTCGAACGTTGCCAAACAATTTTCTCCAAAATCACTTACTTATCTCTTGACTTCTTATTTCGGAATTTTCAATAAGAATTTTATATCTATATTTACTGTATATACTATCATAATATTACAGCATAATAATATTGATTACTACTGACAGCAAAACTTATTGACAATCGAAGAGAATATTTCATATTTTATGATAATAAAAAAGATTTAACATGATTCCTCTATTGAATGAATATTTTTTAATAATGGAGAGTTAATCAGTTATTTAAATATATCTTATCTGCTTTAAAAGATTTATTTTGGACGGTTATTTAATTCGCAATATCTTCTGATATTTCGACCTAATCTGTGCTAACTATATAAAGTTTTCTTATAATAACAAGAAACAAGAAGTCGAGTAAAATAATTTACGCAATTATCTAGGCGTTCGTAGACAAGTCACCTGTAACTAAGATTTAAGAATAGATATAGAACTTCAACACGAAGTCGCGTTCTCGCTTTTCTCTAAGCCCGAGAGTTTGTTCGCAACATTTCTTCTCTCAATGCCGTGTTTTTGGGCAACCGAGTGAATGAAATTAAACTCATACGCGTATCGACCAGACGTCTCTCTTCGCGTATTCTTAGATCGTTCTTTTACGTTGTGCTCCAATGCACATGGCCCTCTTACACTCGACGTACTAAAGCTGTTTGTTATCTCTCGACTATACCGCGATGCATCCAGAAAAAAGCCTGTTCTTACATTTTTGTCATGTGTATAGCTAATAGCACGTATAGCACGTATAGCACAGAAATGCACTTTATAAAAGGCAGAGATTGAAATATTCATTCGATTGGTCTTAAAGTGCATCCTAATCTTCGTATTTTATTCGATATGGAAGTGATTGAAAATCGCAAAAAATGATTTATAAAACAAGGAATTGCTTAAATTTTTTATTATTTTCAGCTACATAAGAGTTCACTTTCAAAAAATGAATGACAAAATAGATATTATTTGTGCATTTGAAGTTATATAAAATGCAATGGAAATATTAATCTACGGATGATTATATCATCTTATATTATTCTTCCTATATATAAGGAAAGATATAAGATGATGTAATCATTATATCATTATATTTTATTATAATATAATAAAGTCAATATCCATTTTGTTATTCATTTCATGTATGCGTGAAAATAGTGCAGAAGATGACCAAGAGAATTATACACATTGAAATTAAAAATTGCAATGGAAAAAATTGTTGAGAAAAATAAAGAAAAAAGCTAAAGTTATAATAAAAAAAAATTAATTTGCAGCTTACTTTTCTGCAGAATAATTGTTTACCAGTTTTCATCGCCCCGAAGCAAGAATAATAAAGCTTGATTATAATTGTGTGTACACTTTTATATATTATAAGAGAAAATTACATATTAATAAAATTTAGAATGTACAATTTAGCATAAAATAACTGAAAACGATTATTACTGCCACACAGTCGCGGCAAATCTTTATATTTAATGATTTTTTTTTATTATATGTGTCCTGTCGGAGATTCGAAATGCGGTGTATGAATCACATCTTGAAATACGAAGTTATGCATATTTATTGAAATAAATAGATAAATAAATTAGTTTTAAAATTTTCTAAAACATAATTTTTAAGACATGATTTCGAAAAGCGATTTTATCGCATATTTTCCCTTTGATCATAATGTCAACATTTATATTTAATTTTTTTTTTCTTTACTCCCGCACTATCAATTTTTAAAATACACATTTATTAGATTATTAAAGGACATAAAATTGTATATTTTATTTTAATGTTTGGAATAATTTCTAAGTATTTTCTTTCAACAAGAAAATATGAGTTTTTGTACTTTTCGGAGTGAATTAAATTCCAGAGTTGCAGATATAGAGATAACTATACAATAATTCTGTTAATTCAAATAAATTTAAACTTTAAATAAATTTTGCGTTTTTTAACAAATTTTTTATTTACAAAGACGTATATTTCTCATGTGAAAAATTAAAAAACTTTAACAAATGATGACAATCTTTTTGTCAAACAAAATTCACATTAATTAAACAAAGCTTTCTTTATGAGGAAGCAAAAATTTGATGATTAAAATACTATTCAGTAATTTTATGGCTGTTAAAAAGTATTTGTTAGTAAATGCTACATTATATTTTGATTATAATTGTAAAGAATATATAATATTATAATTAAAGTTATTTGATGATATATTAATATTTAATGCAACAAAAATTTAATTGCATTTATATTGCGTTTGTTATTTATATATTTTATTATTATATTTATATATTTTTTTTTCTTTTTCTCTCTTTTTCTCTCTTTGTGTGCATTATTAATATAGTAGGATTTATATATCTTTGTCAATCTTAGACATCAAAATAGAATTATTATAATGCAACATTGAAATATTTAATCAAATAAACTAAAGAAAGAGAGAGAAAGAGAGAGAGAGAGAGAGAGAAAATTAATATAATGTAATAACTTACACACAGTTTATTTACCAAGTAAAAGATGTATTGCTGTCTTTGCCTGTTTATTGATTGCTCCGTATATTCACTTGCGTAGATACAAATCGATCAAATAAGCAGCTAATCATTCGCGTTCTAATTAACATGACACGATAATCACTTGTCACATGGTACGGTACTCCTGATGATTACCGTAAGCGTGGTATATACATATATTTAATACGAGTAAATAACGCGGAAAGCACTTTTCTTACTTACTATCTATTAATGCATGTCGATCCAATTCGGCATTGTCGAAGTATTTATTCGTGAACCGGATTCCCTCTCAACGAGAGAGGGAATAAAACATTTCGAAAAGTAATCTCACATTCCATGAGACTACAAGGTAACTGCTTAAAGAACAGCGAATATCTCTTACATCGTAAGCAAGATCAGGGTCATATAAAACATTTTATAGCTGTATAAAAAGTACATTTGTACGTGTGAATATATTTATCATTTCACATATCTCCACATTATCTCCAATCCTATTCTAATATTTGCATATTCTCTTATATGTGCATATTGTTTTTTATTCTTGATAAATATTGTTTAATTAAGGATTATATATGTATATATTTTATACATTATAAAATCAGCAGATGCTCGATTAATTGATGATAATTAGAAACAATAAATATATTTAGACATAAAACTCGTGCTTTTAAATTAAGATTTAAAAAGATTTGATACAATTACAATGATAGAGTTTATTATAATGAATTGCTCTCTTTCATTAATTATGCGAATGTGACATAAAAATTCATAATTGTACGATTGCTTATTCATTCATCTCGTCGATAATTTTGATGCTGTTGTATCATCCAATCGATCGCTATTTGTCATGCACGAATCTCGATCTATTTTGGTTAATGTTAAATAACGAATAATAAATTCATTATTTTTAATCAATATTGTGTGTGATACATGTATATTTTATGTATTTTAGATCGTGAAGGAACTAATAATCTACTTTCGTTTTTCTGTTATTCGCATGTAATCACATATTTATTGGTTTTATACATTTTTGACAAAATATGTGACGTCTCGCATGAAGACGAGCTCATCTCGCAGCCGAAAATACAACGAAAATGATACATCCTGTATAGAGGGGCGAGAGAAGCCAGCGGAGCCGGCGAGCGGCAAGCGTGGAGCGCGCATGCGTCGATCGGTCATCCCCACTTGACACGACTTTCAGAAGTCCCCCACCACCCGGTTCAGTCGCGCGCCGACCACCGAGTGGAGTGTATGTTTTTCTGTTTTCGCTCGCACGGTTGATCGCGATTGTCGTTTTGACATTCTGATAAATTGAATTCCGTTCTTCTCGGAAATATCGTGAACGATCTTGCGACGCGAATGGCAGTGGCAAGTTCGCGCCTCGGTACTTTGTGATCCGAAGTATAATATAATAGTATAATGTAATATGCGAGCGCATATCGCTTGACGCCGGTTCGGAAGCGGAACAATTAGATTGCGTGCAATCGTGCGATTTTGTGATTCAAACGATTTCAGCGATGATTATGGATGATTGCCTGTACGCGCGGACTGCGGCCCACATCGCGGACGCTCTGAGTGAGACGTTATTACGTCACGCGGCTTGATGAATTGGCGGGAATCCGAGAGGAAGAATCAGTGTGAAATTCGCGCAAATGCAAATCGACCTAAACAACGCGTCGCTGGACAATATGGCGTATCGTGGAACGTGCCGATGCCGTCAAGCTTGATCCAAGTAGACTAGCCGGAATGATCGATCCGAGTTCGACGACTTTGCGGCGGGTGACCCGTTGACGTTGAATGGCGGTATCTTGATCTCGCGCGGAATCGATGACCAACAGTGCGGGTGGTGCGGCATGTCGGTGCGCTAGCAGCAGCATACCCGGTTGTGTGACGTCGTTGTAAAAGTTGACTGATTAGTGTGACGATGATTTTAATCAGTGCAAGGAAGCGGCGAATAATGATCGTGTTGGCGGTATCGTTGCTGCTTCTTCGGGCTCATCGAGCAGCGGGTTCCGAACGCTTGGGTGAGTCATGTTTTTTTCTCTTTTGTATCTAGAACGAAAATTCTCAAACAGCACTGTTGTAGTGAAATTTAATTTTGGCGTTGCAGGCAACACGCGAATGTTCGACGAATATAAACTGCGAATTTCTAGCTCTAGCTTGGAATGTGTATCTATTTCTTTTTTCAGTTATTATTTGAAATCAAATATACTGAAAAGAGAAAAGTTCGCCAAGAAAGAGATGCGCTTTTAAAATTTCAATTGATTTTTAAATGCTTTTTATGTGACAATAATTCTTCATATATTTGTCTGCAAATATCCGTTATGTATAAATCACGATCGGCATAAAATATTTTTTTTTTTTTTTATACATTATATATAAGCAAAAATTGAGTTCCACAAAATCAATTTTTGTTTTGTCAAACGTTGAACCAATTGCTAAATAGTATGCCATAATTCTTTTTTATATTGGAAAAGAGAGAAAATCACCAAAGAAGGTTTCGTAAAAATAATCAAAAATGATTCAAAAACAGAAATTTTTCGATTATAATGCGATTGATAAAAAGATCTCTACAAACTTTGGAATAAAATGTAATATATCTGACGTTAACTTTTATATTCAAAACTACTTTAAAAAGATAATTGAGTTATCTGTTCTACTTTTTTGCTTTTTAGTCGGATTAAGATGACAAAAAATAAATAAAAGTGAACATAGAAGGGAATGTAGAATAAAAATTCTTATCCAGATTTAATGCGAAAGTTTTAGATTAGCTGAATTAAATCGCGTCGTTACTTAGTCTGGCTGGAGGCAACTTCATATGCGTATAATTAAGATATTAGAGAGCAAATTGAGGGAATTGCCGTTCGGGAGATGTTGCATATCGTTTGCGTTTAGTCTCCTCTTTCGCGTTGCCTAAGGCACTATGCACACGCAGTCCTGTAATAATTAATATAATCAGACCTAATGACGTTAAAATCGATATCTCGTCTCGTAGTATCCGGGCAGAGTTGCATGTTTACTCTCTTTTCGGTTCATAGAACAAATTCCGCGTCATAAATCATGGATTATTGTGAGGCACGAATTAGTTGCGACTCAACCACTCGTAAAATTAATTCTAGCACGTAAAATCGTATATAGATAACAGTTGTCGAGCGCGTTTTATGTCGGCATGTACGTTCGCGATTAAACGAATATATTGTGGGATTTGTAAGAACCACCCGGTTGTATCCGGCCACACTGCTATGACAATTTACGACGGTACGTATATCGTTGATTGCCAATTTGTTGGGGGATTTAGCGATTAATTCGTTAATAATTAAAACTGAGAGATAGATGTATTTAACGTGACGATTTTCGAAGACTTTAATTTTTCGCGTAATGATTATTAAAACGGAAACTTACAAACTTATGAATCTAGTCGAATTTTCCGTTGGAATGTTAGAGCCTTGAGTGGCAAACCACTGTGGAATTTCAGTATACAAAGTCGAAGTATTAGGGGGTTATAGGTTACGTTAAAGTTATTAGCAGGAATTCCAAAAGAGCAGCTTTACATAGGAGCTGAGATATTACTTTCTGCAGTAACGTACATATTTATATAAATTGTGATTAAATCGATTAATCTATCTAATCTTTAATCTTGTATTTTTGGAGCGCCAATTAATTTGGAACGATCCGTGCAGGAGTATGCTACAGAAATATCAGAAATATTGAAATAACGATAAATATTATTAGTAATTTACAATTTACAACGTACATAAATCTATTTGCGAATTGTTCGATCCGATAATGTTAGGATTAGCGATTTCACGATTTATTACTTCAAGATTTTTCTATTTTTCGCTAATGCACATCTGGATCGTATTTCGTTTGTAACTCGAAGCTCCGCTGAAACTCTAGAAGTTACGTCCGAAATACTAGATGATGTCAATTGATCAGCGGCGCGATCGTAAAGTTGGTCGGGTGGTGCACCGTCATGTAGGTGCTAACGTGTGCGAAAAGCAGAAGGGAAAAAGGAAAAAAAGAAGCGAATAAAGACGGGAGAAGAATGGACAGTGCATTTACGCGGGGACGGATAGCCGCGCGGGAAGAAGGCGCGTAATTACGCTCGTAAATCTATCGGATGTTTTCCAAGAAGAGAAAAAGAGTCCCACCGATGGCACTTTATCGATAGCCCGCGCGTGCGTTTTCATCTCGCTCGTAAATTCTTATTATAATTGGCGCGATTGCAGCGACGGACGGAAATCGCGATTGGCGACGATTGGGGAGGGAAAAGAAGGGGGTCGTGCTGTGGCTGCTGCCTCGGTAGTTGGAAAAGTCGCCGCTATCTCTATAAATCGTTCGGAAACGACGAACGCCCGCGGGCTTACGTATGGTTGAAGTTTTACCGATTCGCGTGAGCGATACGTGAAAAAGAAAAAGAAAAAAAAAGAAAAGACTAGGAGGAGCCGGCGAAGAAAGAGCTTCGCTAGGTAATGTGAGAACATTCGGTTTAAAGGGCTCGAGACGCGTAACGATCTGTAAAAAAAGTTATATGAGAATGTAGAGATAGATATTCTGAAATCTCTGTGTGTATGTGTGTGTGTGTGTGTATAGATCCGGATCGTGTCTTTTATACGTTAGATTATTCGAAGCGGTATCGGAGAATGTGGGATTGAGTATAAACTTGCAGAAAATTTACGTCGCATTACTGGCGCAAGATTCGCGCTCCCGGGCAAATGCTTTGTATGTAACAAAATCTTAATTATCTTGTTTGAATATCTTTGTCGTCTTCTCCTATAAATTGCATAAAATCTGTACGAAATGAGGTCACGAACTGCAGGCGGGAATGCGCACCTATCTGCATTTCGCCGGGAACAATTCTTCCGTGGTCATAATTCAGCGCTGCCAGCGAAAAAAAAAAAGAAACGGACAAGTCGTAATTTTCACTCTTTCGTGAAATAGATTCGAATATTCGAAAATTAATGCAAGATATTTTATATTCGCAACAGTCGCAACCGGTGAAATACGAGTTCGGGTCCGGCTATGCACTTCGCGTCGAAAGCTGTGCGAATACCAGCGAATAGTTTCGAATAAAATCTCTGAATTTTCTTTTCCTCTCGTTTCGATATCTCTACGATGGATCTTTGTATGTGTCGTAAGAAGAAACAAGGAGTGCAAATATTAGATAAATTATAAATATAAATTGATACTGTTATTAATATAAATAATATTACATATTCTTCGTGTATAATTAATTCCTTATTATTTAAACTAAGTGGTAACAGATTGCCCTGGAATATCGCTTAATATTCGCATTAATATTCATAAAGTTACAGATGCTTGTATGAAGTAAAACAATAGCTTGCATGCATAATTAGTTGCTTTATTGCGCAGTTTCAAACGTCGAATATGATTACATTACGTTGTATTGTTTGAGAAATTGTTTGGAATGATTGGGAAAATCCAAAAGACGATTTTCTGTAAAATATTCTTTTTGAGATACTTTATTAGTTTGACATATTATTTATCACATCATATGCATCGTGTTTTTCGACTTGAGTGACGTGTATGTTTGCCAATATATCGCAGGTGAATTCATGATGGACGTGATAAACGCGCTTTTGTCGTGTTACTTTCCTATCGACATCTTCTCTCCTTCTCAACCCTCCCCACATTCAATCTCGCACATTCTTTTCGGGATAAAAGTTTCGACGGGAGAGCACTTCGTTTTCAAGCTTTCCCATTTCCGTTTCCACCCTCGTCGCCTTACGGTCGCCGCAACAGAACGCCTATTTCTCGACTCTCCGATTCAGCAAGTCGCATAGGAATAGAGTAGCGTTGCTCGGCTACGGTTTAGTAGCGGTCTACACTTTGCGGAAGTGCATTTTACCTATTGTCGGGCTGGCTCGTCTTTCTTTCCGAATTGAAAGCGTGCCGAATCTACGTATCCGGCCTCGTGTAAATATCCGGTTGCATGCACGTCGCTTCTACATCGTTATTTGTAATGCCAAGGCTGCTTTTCGTAATGCACATTCGGCAGTTGCGATTTTGGACGACGCATCGTCACCATATTGTATCCGTATTTTTATTTAGCGCCAAGTTTTTCGCGTCTCTTTACAATTTTTAGCAGCTTTTATAATTTATTTTATATTTTTTATATTTTACGCATTTATTTTAAATATGAAATTTTTATCACTTTTGTCGTGCAGGATCAGTGAAAATTAAATTTCGCTTGATTAGTTTGATTTTATCTCAACCTATCCCGATCAATATTCTTGAAAACAAATAGGAAGATCCAAAAGCTCTGCTGGTTGCTTCGAAATTGCGATTCTGACGGGCGAGATAAGGTGCACAGCTGCATGTTTTAAACATTAGGATACGAGAACTCAAAGTTCACTCCGAGATGCAACGAATGTATTACAAGCAAGTCGCGGTAACTAGATTCACGATTGTGCAATGATCGAAATACGCCTCTTGCTAGCCGAGGAAAAAAAAAAAAAAAACAGCACGACGTAGTAGAATTTTCTCTTCGTTTTCTCTTGCTCACTCGTTTCGCGAATTACCATCTTTTGAAAGATTGGCGCAAGCTTTTCGAAACTACACGCTCACACGCGAAATGAAGTTCTTACCGAATTGCTCGTCATCGCCTGTACATGGCAAATTAGCGTAATTTCGATCGATGAGAATTTATGGCCAACTGACCGTATCTGTTTATCTATTTAGCAACACACGCGGCAACATCTACAATAGATAGATATAATTCGCGATGCATGTAATTAACGGGGAATTATTCGGATCGCGCGAATCATCTCGCGTTGCGTTTATCCTTTACGGTTGATGAGGTGACGCGCGAATAACTTTGCGAATTGAATGTGTATCGGGTATGCTTGTGAGATAATTATTAGCCGTTAATTTGCAATCGTTGCTATTTGCCTAATGCTTATTGTATATGCGCATTTGATAATTTATTAATAATAATGTATGCATTATTACTATAGTAAGTAAACGTGACATGCTCGTCAACAGAATTTGGGGAATAAATCCATCCTTGATGCAAATTTTGTCTTGCAGTTGTGCAATTAGCGGATCAATCGTGATTTCTAAAAAAATGCTCTCGAAATACGTTCATTAATATTTACTTTGCCCACGTATTATATATTTCATTTTTATTCTAAATATGTTGTGATGAGAATCGATCCGGCTATTTTAACGCGTTATTCCAAGGAAATGGGAAAGCAAATGAATATTAAATTGTGATTTTACAGATTTAGTTAAATTTATAATTAATTACAGCGTAAAAAATATAAATGACATTACGGTAAAGATTATTATCCTATACATAATCTGTACGGCTTTCAACTTAGATTGACTGTATATTGAAGAAGTTGTATGTACACGTGGCTTTTTAGGGCATCCAAATTCCGCAACTTTTGTTAAATAGCTCTGCTCAGTGACGTTGGAGCGAGTTTCTCAATTAGGATCTCCAACTTGGAGGAAGCTAAAAAGATTAGGCGATTCTCGCTGTTTTAGTCGAAACTGTTTGCCATTTTAGGCTGGAGAACTTGGTACGATATCGGACTAGTTTACTTTACTACGTCGAATGTTACGCATCTGCGACCGCGCACATTTAAGTTAAAAGCAAAAGTAACGGTGAATTTTGTAAATTTCTACAATTAAACAATGGTAGTATTATCATGTGTATTACAAATTGTTTTATCCTATTTTCTATTGTTTATGTACATTAGTTAGCGTTGCTTCGTAATTTCAAATAATGCGATTTTAACAAGCCATGAGCACATTGTATTAAATCCGTGCGCGTAAATCCACTTTTAAAAGCTGCATTATCGCGCTAAGCGCACATTTATTATACGGTAATGGTAGAAATTGAAAGCTGAAGCTGGGATATTCTTTCGCTGGTCAAATTAACCGATGCCAATCGCTTTATAAATCGGAGCGTACTTGATAACCACGTATCGCTATTTCGTGTCCATTTTACCGTAAGCTATTCGCAAATTTATTGCGGCTATAGATCTGGTCAAGCTTTTCACACACGTGTACCACGCGCTTACTAATACGATACTATTTAACGGCGTCGCATCTGATTAATCAGATTATTTGATAGCTAAAAATATTCAACGCCAGCAATTATAATGACGAAAGGCGCAGCTCGGCGCAGCTTATAATAAATAAAAAAACGTGTCGGACTTTTACTATACGAATTAGCTTTTATATCGGCGATCGTCATCCATCAATGTGTCATATAAAATTTTGCGATATTGTAAAATATAATATTTCATCAAGAGACAGTAATGTCTCGCACCGATACGTTATTAACGCGCGAGATTTCCAAACCTCTACTTTCATTAATAATTTGACGACGTAATAACGCGATAACATTAATAAAAAAAATATATTTACATGCTACAAAATATATTATATGACGTTGATGAGATATTTGACAACGCACATGCAATTACTTCTCTCTCTCTCTCTCTCTCTCTCCTTCCATTTCTCTAGCTTAGGATTTTATTTAAATACTTGTTCGATGCCAGATTGTTATGTACATGGACATAGTTGGACGTAACATTTCCATGGGAACATTGGGAAGAGTTTGCACAAAGAATTAGGTACAGTATGCGGGCGGGAAACGGGGGCAAGTAACTTCTCGAAAACCGGGAAGAGCAGGATGGCGCGCAATGTTGCCGCCGGGATGTGGCGCTGAATCACGGCTGCATCTGCCGTATATTAGTTTCCATTTCAGTTTCCCCAACTCTCGAATTCTCCTCCTTCGTTCCTCCATGGCGTGTGTTCACGCTTTTCCCTTCCTTTACACGCGAAAGGTTGTTTCGTAGCTACTTAAAAAAAAAAAAAATATATATATATATATCCTAGTCGCAACTGCTTAATTAGAGATACTAGCGGTCTAATTATGCTCGTGGATGGTCTGGACGGTAGGTTGTTTCGTGCACGTAGTGTCCGCAGCGGAGAATTTCATCTGATGGTTTTTTATTCCGCCGACCAACTAATTTTTACGCGCATTTTACGTGAATACGACAACATATGTTTTGCTTTCGTCGTGCGAATAAAATTGTCACGGTCGTTTAACGAAGCAATAATTTTAATCTTTTAAATGGAGGTAGTGCGGAGTCTTTTGATACGCCTTTATACGCGATATTTTTTCACTTACTCATCGTTATTAGCAACTACATGTATAGAATATATATATTTATCGAGGCATTATTCCATTATTAAATTTGACCTCCGTTTTTGGCATATATTTTTGATAAATTTTTTTTATGAGACTGTTTATCTTGAATGATTCAATTTCAAAAGCTCTCACAGAGAGCTCGCTTTTTCTCTGTTTGGAATTTTCAATCACTACGCGCTTTTAGTCGAAACTGTTTAGCATGATTAATATATGTGATTTATATACATATGACACGTCCGCCATCTATCAACTATGATCTGCCAAAAATCAGCAATCTCAAAAACTTCAGCTATCTTCCAAAGATAAGTCTCTAAAGGTTAATATCGTTGTTTCCGAATGCCTTTAATAGTGATGACTTTGCCGCGAATGGTCCGGACGACGACACTTTCATGAAAGGAAAGACAGGGTAAAAGCATTATAAAGAAACATCGTGAGAAGCATTCTCGCAAGATTGTAGCGCGTGAGAAGAAACAGAGATAAGCTTTTATTGCACGGAGACATATTAAAGTCGACACATTAAAGCTCCCGAATCAACTCTGTGATGTAATTTTTTTAGAGAATTATTCAATTCGCTGTATTCTATAATTTCACAGCGAATAATATCGCGATATTCAGATAATTAGAGTTATTTGACAAAGAATCATAAGATTTGGGATTGTCGAATGCTACAAAAAACGTAAAAGAATCAAGCGCTGCTGAAAGCCTTTATATAATTGCACGATCAAACACGTTCTAGCTTTCCAATCGAGCTACGATGGAAATAAAATTACACGCTTCATCTTTAACTTCTCGACTACCTCTGGCAAAGAATAACTGACGTATTTTATTTCATGGTAGAGAAATATATTCGAGTAACGACGTATATATAGATTCAGTGAGGACGTGCATCGCGACGTGAATTTGAATGGGAGAGAGACACGCTTAGAAGAGGCATAGAATTTTGTTGGAGAGTCAGCGTATCTTCTCAAGATTCTCGAAATTAAGGAAAGAGAAATTGATATATTATACTTCTTCGTGGAAAAGAATAGAGATTTTTCGGTATCTCACAGCATATCACGAATACATATATAATAACTGTATAATAATCAGCGAATTTACATTGCCACGTATCAATGAATGCAATTGGATAAAACGTGTTTTGTGCGATGGTCAATTGTCTTTGTATTATTTATATCTTTCTTCTCTCGTTCGACAACTCGTTTTTCTCACGATTGACTAAATTACGAGAGTTTGCACTTAACCTTAAGTGGCTATTGCTGTTGGAAAGTAGCTGTATTGCAAGATACTTGGCAATGACACACTTTGTCTAAGAACGATAGTATTACAAATAATATTTATTGTCGAATAAATTGTTTTTAATACTTTCCGACAAAGAACGTAGTAGCTTTGAAACAATTATAAAATATTTTTCTATCAATATTTATATTTTTATTATTTTGCAATATGCAAGAATATGAAAAATAACACAGAATATTACAAATTAATAACTGCATTGATCGATATCGATTATACTAAAAATAAAGTAAATAGAAATTCTGCATGTTAATGTTGCCTTTAATTCGTTATTATTTTTGCTGTGGATTTTTGACAAGTGAGAATTTTTGAGGAATGATGCTGCTGTTGTACGAACGGCATTCGGT
This sequence comes from Cataglyphis albicans, assembly GCA_038406275.1. Taxonomy (NCBI): domain Eukaryota; kingdom Metazoa; phylum Arthropoda; class Insecta; order Hymenoptera; family Formicidae; genus Cataglyphis; species Cataglyphis albicans. Next base: position 9,838,537 of record JBCAUJ010000089.1, on the reverse strand, counting down.
TCATTGACCAATAACTTCAATTTCATGGTTCATGAGATGATAGAACGCGCAACAATATATATAGTTTTTTTTTTTTTTAATTTTTCTATTTTTATTTATAAATAATGTCTTGCAGCTGTTCTTGTAACATGTTTATTGTTTTTCAATAAGTATGTTCCCTTTAATAAATTCAATAATCTCAAATAGATTTTATATTTTAACACGATAAAAATGGAAATTATAAAATATAGCTGATATAAATAGCTAATCTCTTTTTTAGTACTTCGTGCAAACGCGTACATCCTATATAAATTACGCGTTTTCAATTAAATAAATTACCAGGAAGTGCTTTTGATAATGTAGCATTCAGATTTCGTAAAATCATTTCCGAATAATTTAATAATACATATTGCACGCACCACCGTGTACGTTTTTTTATTTGTTATAATAATACATAATCACTGCTAATTATGCAAATATTTGTAATGGCGACACGAAGAGAATATTCCGGAATTATAGTAATTACGAATAAATGGTATGTGCTGGTATATTCTTCACGAAGGCCTTGTAAATTATTTTGATGAAAAGCAACAGTGAAAATATCATGTACCTTTTTGCTCTCATTAGTCAATAATGAATTTAATATGATACATCTATATAAGCAGAGATTTCTCTATTCTTAAAAAAAATGTAAAAAAATTTGAAATATAATTATTAATTGATACACACATAGTGTTAGAGCGAGACACTTTAAATAATAATGTACATAAAACAGAATTAAAATTAAAGAGTTAACAAATATATCTACACAGAAAGGGGACGAGAAAAGAGAAAATGGAGAGAATGGGGGAGAAATGGGTTCTATTTAAATAAATTTACATACAAAATTTACATAAAAATGTAATGTTTATTTTTGTATACAATGCCAATCAATAATTTGCTTGAATTTTTTTTCTCCATGAATTTTTTCTCTCTTGGATGTTTTATTTTATATTTAATTTCTGAATCTCATCAAAATAATGTTTGGGATAATAGATTTTCATTTTGGCTGTGTGCCATGAAAGGACGAACGACAGGAGGAATGGAAAGTCACCGAGCGCAGTCTCGCGCGACTTTGAATATTTTTATATCTTTAAATTCTGAATTAGTGGAAATTCAGCACAGTAACGAACATATTGGAACGTCTCTCTGAATCCAATCGCTTTATCTTCTACATTATTTCACAGTGAATTCTACTTCCATTTTTTTTTTTTTTTTGCGATCTTTCATCGTTTTTTTATTTTGAGATAAAGTTTTTAGTTTTCCCCTACATTCTTTAAGCATTTACATGAGTTATACATATAAAAAATTGCGTTCTTATTTATAAAGATGTAATATATTCTGGGAGATAAAAATATAAAATAAAAATAATATTATTTTAATTTGAAAAATAATGAAATATTCATATGTATTACGAAACTGTTTGAGATAAAATTCAGAGAGCCTTGAAGAAGATTTCAACTAATATTTTATGGCAATATTAACACCACTTCAATAATTTTCTTTTTTTTTTCATATATTTCTTTAGATTATAATTGAAAACTGTCTGATTAAGCCAAGTCGTTATTTCGAATATTTTATACGATAAAGTACTCGAAAGAGTACATGGGTCACTTCGCATGCTAAGGGAAATTGGTTTGAATGCGGATGGAAAAAACGTGTCTCTGTTATAAATCAACCTTTTTCCCAGCGCAGAGCGTATTCGACTAAAATTTTGCCATCTGGATTCTCTTTCGATGTACGTGAGATACTTCATTACTATCTCGCTTTCATTTATAGTGGGAAATGAGATCCGCGTGGCGAAACCTGGAAAACAATATTGCGGAAATATGTAGTTCCAAATTGCCAGACATTATACACTTTTTCTCGATTAGGAACTTTCAGATGCATTTGTCACCGGTCCAATATAAAAATCTATAATTCTCACTTTTCTTTTAACGTAATGTTTGTGAAATAATATCTCATTAAAGATTGTAAAGCAGAGCTATACTCTTATCATTTCTGATATGGTGCAAAAATAATATCAATTTCCCAAAAATTTATCTCGAGTATGATCTTAACCTTGAGAAAGTTTCTTTTTCTTTAAACGCGGAATAGAGGGAATATCTCTTTTAGGATAGATCTAAGATCATGAAATAGCGTTCCAAGTTATCCGTGGGATAAGGATTTCTACGAGAGTAACTCGGCGTTGCTCTAGCACTCTAGCTCATTCGTAATCCGTGAATAATGAGCTTCACCCTCGGGATCTTAATCCCGTATTGTGCGTCTCTGTGGATTAGCTCATTTGAGTATCCTGCTAGATATATATATAAATGCAATAATCCGCGTAAAAATACGAGAATACGAACAATTTATTCGGTATGAAAATATTTACACATTTACGCAATTTATTCTTTCACACGAAGATAAAAGTTTTTTTCTATAAAATAAATTTTAATAAGAGAAATCGCAGCTTTTAAATATTATAAGTAATTCTCTTTATTCTTGTATGATCCCTGATTGCGTTACATTTTAAATTATGTCTATAAATTTTAATGTGCGTGAGAAAGATACATTGCTTTTGAAATATCGAAAGAACGATTTTGCTTGCAAATCGGATTCGAGAAGCGCTTTAATATCGCGCATCTATACTTAATCCAGAAGTAACAAACTCTATCTCGACGATGACGCTTCTTAATCCCCGCATTATCCTACGTGTCTACGGGTCAGGCAGGCACATCCTTTCAAGCTCTTATCCCCGTGCTCGCGAAAGGGTGGAAGGGTGGGGCGGGGTGCATTTCATAAATCCTGGCGCAAAAGATAAGTGGGCCTTGAATGTCTCTCGTACCGTTTCCTTGCCAGCGGTTCATGATTTGCCAGAATCTTCCCAGACATTTCGGTGCGGCAAACGGAGCGAGAGCTACGAGGGTTATCGCAGTTTAAAATAAAAATCTTAATTACCATCGAGTTTTTTTTCTTTTTTTTTTTTGTGCGTGTGAAACGATACTCGATATAATCTGTTTTACGTTACTTTAAAGCGATATGATTAAATTTATCGAATTTCTATTTAAACTTGATAAAAGAGTTATAATAATTTTTCTTATCATTTATAAAAAAAAATATTCAGAAATAATATAATCGCTTTTTCGATAAAATACTTTAGAAACAATTACTTTCGCTTTGTTGAAATTTTACAGTACAGTAAGTCGCGAACTCTCGCTGACGTTATCAATTTATTGTGCTCCGTGAAAAAAAAAAAAAAAAAATAAAGAAAATGGAACGAGTACTTATTCAGGCTTTTGAAGCAGAGAAAAAGAAGCATGTCGTAAAAGAGTATAGCTAAGTGTGGCTAAGTAGACCAGACAGACTCGTAGCCTCTCGTGATAAATGTAAGGTGACACGTGACCGATAGAGCGGAAGAGTGACACGCGACAATAGGGACGATGTCTATAAGAAGAATCGGGTCTAAGTCCACCAGCCAGTGGGCCAGGAATATCCAGTTTGCACTTACCTGAACGATATGAAGCCATAAACGCGATAAAGAGCCGGATGTGCCATACGTTCGACGTAATCATCGATCCGGTTTCTGGAGTACCGTAAAGTTGGTCCTGATGGTTCGGCACTCACCAGCCTTGAGGCGTAAACGTTCAGCCTGCAATTTGCGAAATATTTGTCGTTATCTTGTTGCACGCTTTGCATACAAACGATCGTACCCGCATTACCCGCCGGATGATTGGCCGATCGATTGTTTGTTTTGGAAATTTCACCATCGTTCAGATTTGAAGGAATTTACGAGGCTCTTTTAGAGCCTTTTTGTATGCACAGGCTTCTGTTTCGTAAAATATATGTGTAAAACAATTTTTTTTTTTTTTAATTTAGACATATTTAAGGTGCTCACATTCTAACGCGTGATATTTAAAAATATATTAAGTAATTAGTATGCTTTTAAATAATGTATGCTGGTAATATTTAATAATAGCTTTATTAATGTTTGCGGCTTAATGATGCCTCACTAAGTCTCCTGTACTAGTTGCTAATTGTGGCTAATCCCTTATAAACTTAATGCTTACTAATTTATTATAATTATCTCAATCTTGATAGATGCGAAATTTATCAAGAGTTTATCCAGTAAAATGAGTAAGCTTTCGAGAATTTTCTAAATGAGCGCAAGCATTAAATAAATGTTTAGATATTTGGAAAAATTTATTTATATTCCAGAAAATTGCTTAAGCATAAAATTTTAATTCGATATCATAATTTGCAATATCTCTTATCTTTTTGAACGTTATATATATATTCTTTGGCATCTTTTAGTCAGCGAAAAAAAAAAACATATATTTTTTCTGTTCTCATAAAGTGAAGTATTCAATATTTTGATAAAAAAAAAGAAATTCTATGAAGGAAAATGCGATTGATGCAGAAAACTTTGAGAGCATCTAACATAGACGATGCATAAGCAGCAACGTAAATAAGAAAGACGAAGTTACAATCACGCTGAGACTTTATTCTAACAGTAATAATTACATCATCTTAAACAAATTGCTGAGATCTGACGGTTACAAAGACGCGATGTAGTTAGTAAACTCGTGCAACTTTAATTCCTTACGTAGTTTTGTTCGTGCAATGATAGATAGCGAGGTACAGTCGGTGCAACACTCTAATTATATTACATGTGGCGTGTAAAAGCGTAGCCACGCACGATTTCAAGCATCTTGCTTCGCTAAAATTCAACATCGCCGATGCGTACGTAATAGAATGAACCGCGGAATTCTCGTCATGCGATCGTATAAATCCGTTTGTTAAAGTTTTCTTCGCGTCCATCGAGCGTCCCACTTTTATTTCAATGTTAAAACTCGCGGAATTATTTATCGTGTTTTTTTTTTTTTTCTATACGCTTTTAAAATAACTTTCCTGTAGCAGCTTTCGCAACTCACCTACGTATTTAATTCTTGACATGTCCTGATTCAGCAAAACATTTACACTTGTATTTAGTTTTTAATTTATTCTCTTTATGCATATCATCAAAGGATTGTTAAGACCCTCCATTAATGTAGCATCCTTGCCAAACGTTTTTATATACGTTAAAATATATTACAAAATGTAGAATGTGTTATATTATATAATAATGTATACATATATATATATATATATATATATAATTTTTATTATCTTCCGAATTTTATGTGTGAAGTAAAATCGAAGAGATATATTATATGGATCACATAGCATAATGCATTAACGTTATTATTTCGACCGTTTCATTCCGTCTGTGTTATCGGATCTCTTGGACTAAGCATATATGTCGCAATGCCTTGCGGTTTCACCGGTGAAATCAACCAAGTGCAAGTTCGCTAATCTCATTGTAAGCCGGAAAATCGCCTCGAGGCCCACAAACCTCGAAGGATTAACACGCACGGAGCAAGGAAATCCCGACAGCTCTGACGGGTTTCACAGTTCATGTTAACGAAAAATTGTGCGATCCGGGATTTGGAGTTGGATATTAGAAATAGGAGTTCTCTTGTAGATAATGATGCATAAAATATGACTAAAACGATATAATTATCGTATTGATTGCATTGTATAAATAATTTGAATACACATATTTGGGAAATAATTAATTCAACGATATTGTGAAAGTTGGAATCTCGAAAACGTTAATATCTATTAAACATTCAAATTTAATGTAAAATATTATATAAAAAATATCAATGTGGTTTACGAAAATTGCGTAATAATTTACGCATAATTTATGCAAAAAATTGAATTGTGTGAAAATTTAACTAGATTTATTTATTCACTTATTTATCCGATATATAATATAATTTTTATATTTATTTTAAGAGAGTTATATATCATATTCTTAAAAAAATATTATTTTAATAATACATACAATGTTTAAATTCTTCGTATTTTATATTTTTTTTTTGCATTGTACTCCGGATCTATTATTGTTATTATTTTTAATTTTATTTTTTTACAAGTATTCAGATCTTTTCTCTCTTTTTTACTTTTTTATAATCAAATAAAATAAGAGCAGTTTACACTTTCACGAATACCAAGCAAATTATTTTTTAGTTTTTCGATTTTTTATAATGGGTTGGGAATATATTACATTAGCCAGAAATAATCCTATGAGTTATTATTTGTATATTGAAATGTCGTTAAATTATTTTAATGTTGGACGGATATCTAAGTTGGACATATATCTAAGATATATCGTAACGTGCTTTTTGTGACCGATTGAGGCTAATACTATTTTCGTATATCGAAAATCTCTCAAACTAACAAATCACTCTAGTTATTTATGTGTACGAGGATGGTACGGTACGATGAGTGTCGCAAGCATCCCTGCGGCTTGGTCATCCTTGATGCGGTATAGGGTCGACGGCAATATCCGCTCAATGTTGTTAAGTTGGGTCGGAGACTGCCCCGATTGCAGTCATCAAAGTGCAGCACGGTTTACGGCACGTTTTACTAAATCAAATTTAAATTCACGATAAAATGTAGGACACGCGTTAATAACAAGTCGACGCCAAATTTCGCGTGTTCCACATTTTCAACTTTTCCGTTATTGGTAATCGATCCATAATCCCCGGCATTTTCAACTTTCAATTTTTCCATTCCTACGGCAGAGACACTTTAATATAATTGTTCTTGTCGTCTAATACAGTTTCGATTTTACATTTCTTTCATAATGTCATTGTGAAGTAAATTGCAATTTATGACATTTATGTTTGTCCAAAACGATGGCATTCGAAACAAAAGTTGCGTGAAACATAATTAGAGTTTCGGATAGAGGAAACAGTAGAAGCACTTACGACTTTGAAGGAATAATAAATTACCTAACAGACAAGAATTGTCTGGCGGGATTTAGAGACACCCTGCTCATTTGCAGTATACACGATCGCCCAATTAAGCTGCTTCTTTATTTGATCGGACTGCCGCTTTGGAACAATATAAATCGTTACCGCCTTAAAAGAGGTCTCAGTGTTCGCGAGGCGAATGGAAAAAGTTTATCGGTCGGCCGGATAGAGCCATCTTCGGGGCAGATGGTATGGGAAGAAATCCACCATTAGTCTTCCCGACGTTTTCATCGCGACCAATCGCTTTCCCTTCCGGGAGACGCATCCTCGACTCCTTCAAAAAGGTCTATTCGCGTACGATGATTATTATCGTGCCATTATTATCGCCGTCGTTATCCTCGTGATAATCCTTTCTCACTTTACTCAGCGAGATAATGATTGTCTCGCAAGTTTTTTTGTTAGCGCGATGAAAATCTGACGTTTACCCGGACGTAAACTCTTGCCGAGGAAACTTTCGCAAGTGGGTAGACTATCTTGAGAAATTATTTGTATTAGTCAATCGTAATCACTATACCTGGCATACGGTACGCCGGAAGTGTAAACCCGTCTACCAACTCACCGCCAGCAATATTTTCCGCGATACAATAGCCTGCTGTTGTTGGACGATGTGTTTCGCAACGCTATGGAGTTTTATATTTCTAAAGATTCGCGATGAGAGATTTTTTGTAGAAAGAATTTACGGTCGGCATCGATATTACGCGTCTAAAGCTCGCAAGAGATGCCGAAGATAAAAATTTCGTTTTGCTCTCGTCGTGCAATATTTGTGTACGCTAAAAGGATTTGTTAAAAAGGATGAGGTGACTTATTTAATATCAGTGGGAAAGAATGTTTGCCGCGTAACACGTTGATCGTGTACTCGATATATGTTTTGCGCCCTTTGATATTTTTCCATGGCCACGTTCCAAGTTCGCATTTACCGTTTCACCGTATAGATAGTGAGGGAGGATAAAAAAATTGGAGAGCGAATCTCTAAGAATACAAGCAGAATCGTGCCTGATAAAGGCAAAAGGAGGCGAACGAGAAGAGAGACGCGAGGAAAAATGGATCTGAGATAAAATAAGAACGCGGAATGAAAAAAATGAGAGCCGCGAGGAGGTGAGACGACCAGAGAGGGAAGATGAGAGGGCAGGACGCGAATGATATTATGCATAATGCATGCACGTGTGTATGCCGTGCACATAAGTAATACGTTATCTAGCATTAGCTAGGTCATAATCGTAAGCCGCGATTACATTGGCGGGCATTGCATAACTCGTAGCATGCCGTAGTGTGCCAAAGATTCGATTCTGCGTGATCATTTCTGCGTGATCGGTATTCGTATTACGTGAAGCAAATATCCGGTGAGAAGCAATTTGCTTATAAAATATCCTCCGCACAGTACGACGCGATTGCCTCGAGGTAGATTATTATATTTTCAATATTAATAAGCAACCGCTTATACGAAGTTTTATTAATCGTGATAAGCTTTTTACGCGATGAACTTGTAATTGAGATTACTCCATATATATGCAATGTGTATTACATTTATGAATAAATATGCATTAAATTCTGAATACATTTTTATTTCGTATATTTATTATTGTTAGATTATAATGTACAAAAAAAAAAATTAATAATAATTTTATTCTTTCATAGATAATGAAGCATTAAAGTATATGGATGAAATAGATTTATTGAGATTCGCATTTGTATAATATAATTTGACCACAATATAGCCAAGTATCTTTTCCACGTTATCTTATAAAACATTAGTGAAATTCTTATGAGTAAAAAATTTTATTATTTTCTAATGATAACTTATTAATTAAATAATAAATTATATTTTTTATGGATTGATATTTTATTCATCTGGATAAAAAGTAAAATTTCAAGAGGAAAATTTAATTTTTCAATTCATTATAAATTCTCGTATATTTCCTTCGACACGCGATACGACGTGTTAAGCTGTTTTCTCGGATTAATTGCGGGTTCAACATTTGGAAGTTGTACACACGAGACTCATTTAGCTGTTCATTCATTCAAGCAATCAAAAGCGAAAGGTTACACGGCGTGGAATGAGTTTAATGTAGCAGATCGGTGGTGGGATAAAGGGATTCGATCAGTTGCCTCTGACACACGCCCATTTCCCATTTACCGTCGGGAAATGTCATTACTTTCGGCAAACAAGTGGCCGAATTGACGGTGGGAAAGCCTCGCGTCACTACTCTGAAATATTTACGGCGCGGCCTTTTATGCGAAGCGCATAAAAGAGCCGCTCTACAAAAATTACGCGCGTCAATGTAGTCTCCCTTTACGGTTACTTTTACCTTTACTGTCTCGCTCGGGTTGGTTCCTGGGTCCTTGAGCCGCGAGCGCGGGATATATCTCGGCATATGTCGCGATTACCCTGATTGAGAGACTGCGACAAAAACTTTATCGTGTAAAATGGTTTGGTAGTTTGTCATATATATTGCTGTATACAATATATTTTACTCACCACGCGTGACACGAATATCGTACACAGAATATACCTTGATACACACATATGTTTTATATAATAGCGTAAATCTATAGCAATCAGGTATTTCTCTTGCGGTTGTCACAATTATGCAATCGCATAATTATTCTGCAAAGTAATTTTGCTGATGATTGATTGCTGGCTATCGCGAAAGATCGATTTGCCGATCTGTCAATGAGAAGCGTATCGTAACATGGCCGGGCGTAATAGGACCATAAATCGCGCTGGATTAACCGGGATGCCAGAATTTAAATGTCGGTGCGTCCCGGAGGGCTCGCGGAACATACGCAACAACTGACCGTGTATGCACATAGATGTTAGCCTTCTTTGATCGATGAGGCTGCGGGACCAATGCTGTTTGGACAATTTTGAATAGTTTGATACGCCGTGTGAGAGTCACCAGGCCAAGCACCAAAATTAGGTGGCTTTATTTTCTATGGGGAAGTAAGGGAAAGCAATTAACTACCAAACATATACACGCACATGGATACATATTCTCTGTCGCGAGGAATTACATAAATAAAACAACTTAAAGAGAAATGAAGTTAAAGATTGGAAAATTTTATATTCTATATATACGAATATTATGTTAAAGTGCAGTGTTATATTTATATTATTTTTTATATTTATATTATATTATATATTTTTTATATTTATATTATATTATATTTATATTTATATTTATATTACATAAATACACGTTTATTATTCGAACGTTATTATATAAATATTGTAACTAATTTTGTTTGTTTTTATGTTATGTCTTGAAAAATGATTAATCAAAATGCAGTGTACATTTTAGAATAGAAAATGTTAGTAACTTTTTTATAAACGAATAAAGGAAATATCAAGATAATTTGAATTCTGTAAAAATATATGAATAACATTTATATGAATAATATTTATATTTACGAGACATTATTTAATCTGTGATATTTTTGAGGGGAGTGTATGCGGAAGCATTTTCGTGGCGCTAAAAGTAGCATAAGAATTTTGCAGTTCTTCTCTCTCGCGGCGCGGAAAATGAGATTTTAAAAATAAGGAGAAACTAAGAATTTCTTAATTACAGTCTGGTTTCATAAAAGTATTATTTCTTTTACGTGTAAATTACGTGTGTCTGAGTTACAATATTCTTCACAGAGCGCGATCTCATCTTTATGACCGATCCAGGCACGTAATATGAATTTTTTTTTAGTTATCTTGAGCCATGCGTGTCTCTCTCTCTCTCTTTTGGAATAATTTCCTGCAATCTTATAAATTAACGTTGGATTTTTTTTTTTTAATTTACCAAGACGAGTCGTTTAGAAAAAGTGATTTCTTTGAAAAAAAAAACCTTCTATTAAGCATATTTTAATCATTCAATTTGGTTTAAATCAATTTAAATATTATTGTGAAATTAATATAATATTTATTTATATTTAAAGAATAAACTCTGAATAATCATATAATTCATTATATTTATTCACGGGCATTAAAAAGGGTTGTACTATTAAAATCTCTCATGTTAATGTAATTGAAAGAAGAGATAATATGTTTCTGTTATATTTTATAGAAATTAAAGTAGAAGCTCCTTTTTTTTCACGAAATTTTTGTGGATTTTAATGTTAATTAAAATTCTGTTCATAAATACGTTATCTCGTTTGTGTTGAAAAAAAATTATGTTAATTAAAGTAAATCCTCTCAAGTGATATTTAAATAATATTTCATTAGTATAACCGAAATATGGTTAGTAGTATGTATACGCTTTTTGGATCTAAATTTTAATTATGCTGACCTTGTCCCCTTTAACGAAAGTTATCTTCATTATTTTCACGAAGCGAGAAGAGTCAAAAGTCGCGTTTAAAGAAGATATTGTTTGAAGTTCTACATAATGTTCCTGCTTCCTTTTTTTTTTACATATAATTTATTATGACAAAACGTGTTAATAAACATCATTAAATACTTTAACAAGACGATGAAATTTTCCTGAGAAAATGTTGATCGATCTAGATATAATAAATCTGATAATATTTGGGCGAGAAATTTTTTGAATTACTATCCGTTCGATATTACAACTATAGTTGTATATATATATTTATATATATTTTTTAATAAAACGATTAAGAATTTATATTTTCATTCTTAATTCTAATTTACATTTAATTTTTATTTCAATAATTTTTAATTCACTTATTCTCATTTATATTTATATTAATTTAATAAATTTAACAATATTTTTTTTATATTTAAAACTAAATTAATTAATAATCTAACTTTAAATTTTTTAATTTTAAAAATTTATCTATCTATTTATATTTTAGATTATTATTATCTTTATCGGTATATATATATATATATATATATATTTATATATACCGTTATATATAACGGAAAATTTGCAAAAATCAAAGACTTATGGATTATGATGTATAGCGCAAACTTATCTCGTCTGCCAGTTGCACCTTACATTCCCCTACTCTCTCTCTCTCTCTCTCTCTCTCTCTCGTACTCTCTGTATATGACCGAGTATTAAATCACATCGTCTGCGGACGGCATTGTGCTACGGCATACGCACGCCGGTACGGCGCGGCATAGCGGCCTAATGCTCTCGCACGCGGCACAATAGCGGCCTGTACACTGTTTAACGGATGACTTTGTCATAGGAAACGGAACGAACGTTACGAAAGTTTGGCGGACGGGCATTCACAGGCCCCGGTTCCGAGGGCGGACTTTTGTTTTAAGACTTTTGTCACGCCGCGACGAGAGGTCGACAGAGGGGTGGTACCTCTCTTCGTCGGCGAACTTCTCGGCTTTCAGACACTATTGTCTCTCTCTTGCTCTCTCTCTCTCTCTCTCTCTCTCTCTCTCTCTCTCTCTCTCTCTCTCTCTTTTTCTTTCTCTTTCTTTTTGCGAGCACGTATGGCGCGCATGCACGATGCATTTTCACGCTTCCCATGAGCTCGCCCGTCAGTTTTTTACGAAATTTACTTGTTACGTCTGTCAGAAGGGACATTTTTATTTGAGTCTATTTTATAAAGAGGAAACTAGAAATATGTATAAATTAAAATAAAAGTTTAAAAAGGGTAGTTTAAAATTTTTTTCTTAAAAAAATTATAAAAATTTTAAATGCGCGTACAGAGACAATTATTTATTTACTTATTTTTTGTTTATATTATCGAAATTAATATAAATATAATGTACAAATATAATTTATAAATTTCGCTTACAAAATACGTAAATTTTATATACTTGACAAATATAAATTGTCGCAAATATCACACACACACACACATGTACATTGTATGCAGAATTTTTTACATCTAGGAAAATTCTTCTAAAAAAAGGAAGAACAAATTTTATAAAAGCCTGTGGTTGTGTGTAATATACTTGTTTATGTTGTAATATGTGCAAGGCTTCATTCAAACAAGGATGCCTTTTATTTCGCACTCACATATGTTTTGAACGAAATAAACTGCTAGCTGGAAAATACAATATGGGAAAAATTATATTTTAATCGATTACGTAGTTTCATCTGCAAATTAACGCTTTTTTATTTGCGATTTAGATAACTCAATAGCGTTCAATTCAAACTCAACGATTATCTTTACAGGGAATTTTATTTCGAATAAATTTATCCGAATCTCGTAAATTTATTTTGGCAATTTTTTTTTTCCCGAAACAGGTTTTTCTAGTTTTTAATTTCTTTTCGTATGTCTTTTCATTTTTTTTCCATCGTAAAAATAAGGAATTGTGCATTGTTCGCAAGAGAGATGGGCGTACTTAAACACGCCATTAATGCGCGATTTATGTATACGTGAGGAACAGTATAAAACGGAAATCGCCATTAGCAGGGAAAAGCTCTGAACGAACGTCACGTCTCGGAAAAATCCTTATGTCTACACTCCATTAAATCGTTTTATCGGCTCGGTGTGTTTGCTGTAGGGATATAAACGTGGTTACTAATCGTGGACGCGCACGTAATCATCGTGCTCGCTGAGCACGTTGTAAGGAATAATAAATTAATCACTATAATCTCGTCGTCATTAGCCGCTATATATGGGTCTTCTTCTCCATCTCTTCAATCTCTACGTCCCGCGCTTTAATATTCGCATTAAATGTATCTATCGATACGGAGCACATTTAATATTTTATTAAAAAATTTGCTAATCGTTATTTATTACTTATTCTCGCAAATAATGTCATCTCAGATAGGATGCGTGGCTCCATTTTTTTCGCAATAATCATAAAATGTACGTATCGCTCGTAAAAATAAACTTTATTATAGCTGGACGATAAATCATATTATATTTACTCTGGCTTTTTTTGTGATTTTAAGACGAGTAAGTTGATAGTCGTGAGCCGTTTTGACTTGGGAAGAAGCGATTTGAAAGCGATGACTGCCTCGGCTACCAGTTTCCCGGAAGGGATTCAACATGTAGGCAGGGAGATATAGGGCTCGCTAAGACAAACAACGCTGTAGTTGTAACACGTTTTAAGGAGATCCGGAATCTCATTGCTTCTCTTTTACGGCTTTTTTTTTTCCTCTTTTTCTTCTAGCTTCTCTTACAAATAGTTTATCTTAATGCTTCTCTACTTAACGTCAAGAAAATATCTCTTTGCCTTTTATTGCCACCACGCATCTGCGCGATAACGTTTCGCTTTTTAATTTCTCAGATGCACGAAAGGCTTTGAAAAATTTAATATTGTATGTATTTCTCATCTTATTTTCTGGACTTTTACGATTGTAATTACTTTTTTACGATATGAATCGGATTTTTTGTAAATCTTTTTTACAAAACTGATTGCATTTTAGTAAAAATGATTTTTATTTATTCTTCATAAAATGACTAAGAGAAGAAGGAAGAGAGTGCAATGTATTCAACGTCGTATGATGATTTTTGTATTCCGAAAACGACGCATCTCTCCGTAGAAGGGACGCGCTTTCATTGACTGCAAAGTGTGCGTGTTCCGCATGCGTGATTGCTCGGGGACGATATTCTTTGTCGTCGTTGTTGGCGGTCTTAGCAGTTAACACGTCGTTATTCTCGCAACAGTCTGCCGGCTCGTTATCGTCAAAGATCTCGGCGTAGATGGGAATGGGAAATCGTTTACTCGCCCTCTTCGCAGCTGAAGCTCTTTCTTAATCTGCCGATATCTTTTTCAAAAACCATTTGCTTCTGCATTCGTCGTCACTCCAAATGTGTCATGTCGCACACACAAGTCAAACCATATGTGTCAATACATACATTTTCTATTTTTAATGTTTTTTAAGAATTAAACGAATCTTTCTCTACAAGAAATTGAAATTAAACGAAAAAAAAAAAGAAAATGGGATTAAATCAATTGATTATACTTTTCTGCGTACGTACTGTAATATATATA
>JBCAUJ010000089.1:9800092-9823357 GCA_038406275.1 Cataglyphis albicans | reverse complement strand
TACATTATATAATTATTTTTATAATTATTATAATTATTACTTATTAATATAATTTTTATAATTATTATAATTATTACTATATATATATATATATATATATATATATATATATGTATAATTATATATAATTATATATAATTATATATAATTTAGTTTTTTAAGAATTAAACGAATCTTTCTTTACAAGAAATTGAAATTAAATGAAAAAAAAGAAAATGGGATTAAATTAATTGATTATACTTTTCTGCGCACGTACTGTAATATACATATAATTACAATAAGAGTAAATATAATTGCGATATATTACATGAGTGATCAATGTTGCGAGAATCGCGCTTGTTTATCGAGACAGAAAAGAAATTTTCAACAAGTTTACGGATTGTATTGCGAAGACGATCACGCACGATCTATCTCGCACGAGTCCTCTTCTTGTTCGATTTATTGTTCGCGGAATCATCGGGATTCCGAGAATGGTCTGATGGCTTTCGAAGCGTCCTGGAAAAAAGCGGGTCGCTGTTCCGCATGCGTTTTTACGCACTCCGGAATGTACAACACGGTTTCGTTCTTCTCGACAGTTAAGGCGCGGAGTTATAAACCTGTCTTCGCTTACCATCGCGAGAGGCATAACGGCCGGACAAGATTCTTACTGTAGCAGTAGTTGTATACATTGCCTAGGGTCTTCTTGTGCTTCAGCGGCAAGAGCGAGGGCGAGGGAGAGTTGCGTGAAAAGGGCTGAGAGAAAGAGAGAGAGAGAGAGAGAGGCTGCCGCGGTCGAGAGAGACCGACAGATATAGAGAGAGCTTCACGTAGAGCTGACTGCATTCGCTTGCGGCTATATAATTCAGAGACGTACCGAGCAAAGTTTAGGATAATGCGCTGGTGCAACGCTGATGGTCCGAAATCGTGCACGAACGAGGTTGTTTATCGTTGCAATCATTATAGAAGTAAACTTCCGAACGATCTCTCTGGTCTTTATCTTCTCATGCGCACGATCCCTTTTGCATCCTATCACTTGCGTAAAGTGATATATAATTGATATAAGATAAAATAATGTTCTCTTTATATGCGATTATTTATTTATTAATTTTTTTCTTTACTTACGAAAGATGTACGGTGCGTTTGCTTATAATTATCCGCTTACGATAATACGATCGATACACGTTCGGTCGTATATTTTCGAATGATCGGGAATTGTGTTTTATATCTGGATCAGCGTTTTTTTTTTTTTTTTTTTTTTTTACTTCTATTCGCGAGGAAACGAACTAGCTCGGTGAAGAAAATTTATGCTGACCGCTTTTCCGATACCGGGAATTCAGATCTGGTCAGGTATAAGCAGCATTACCAAATACACGAGCGTGTTCTCTTCCGCGTCAGGCGACATCAGTGTGACGAAAAAAGAGAAAATTAAGAAATCGGTTTAAATTGTGAACGGATTTTTTGGTGCATGGGTACACGTGGTAAGAAAGTGACTTCTACAAGAGATTAAAAATCGAAAAGCTGACTAATATTTGTGATATAATTTTTAATATTTAATTTAATATATATAATGAAATTATTTAGTGATTTTTTTATTTCTCATTTTGCTTAATTAATGCTTAATTCAATCTTAATAATTAATATTTTGGAATTGAATCTTGTGTCTCGGAAAAAGCAAATTAGTTCGTTTAAGTCAACCATTTAAATCAATCACTTTTAGCATTATTATGCACTTTTGATTCTTAAATTATAATTTTAAATTATAATTTATTATATTATAAATTATAATAAATTCTAGAATATTAAAAATTATAATTGAAAAACCACTTGTATTTCGTTACAGCGTTAGGTTTAATTTATTAAATATATATTGCTTTACATGATGAGAATATCGATTTAATTTTTTATATATTAAATAATATCTGTTATGATTTTATCGATTTTGCAAACAAGTTAATTCAATCTCCCTTGACTTTATTCTATTACTCTTAGATCTATCTAGAGCCATTGACAACTTGTAATTACCACGTAGAAACCGCGATAATTATTTCTCAAAGCGAAAGCGGTGCGTCGATGGTTTTCATCATCGGCACCAAGGAAACCGATTGCGCGGCTAAGTCACGTGCTAAGGGAACAATTACGATGCGCCGAGTGCACCTTTTATCCGCCTCGTGCTGACTATACTACGACGACAGCGACGCCTTAATCTTGTCGCGATATCGCCCGCCGCGATTCACTCTTTATTCCTCAATGCCGGCGAAACGAGTCGCTGAGGGTTGGACAAAAGGATACGCTTGAACATTTTAAGTTCTCGCACAAGAAGGAGCGCTTTAATTATCCGTCGAGGAAAGGATGTCGTATAAAAGGAAAGACGCATCTTTCATTTTGGTTTTCTTTTCTTCAGAATTTTGTCTCCGCTTAAATGAATTAATTTGTTTTAGTAGTTAGCAGTTTTTAATCGGTTATAATATGCCTTTGTGTGATATTAATTGTCAGTGATCTGATATTTAATTTTTTGAATTTTTCGTGTTAATTTTTTTTTAAATAGATTAAATATATATTTTATTTTACATTATAAAGAGCACTTTTTCCGTTGCAAACATTGTATCTGATATCGCATATGACAAAATTTTTATTGTAATTTTTAAAATATTTATCTATAAAAAATTATGAAAAATTATTAAAAAAATGATAGAAATATTATACATATGATAGTATGCCGAACAAAAGTAATAGTATATTTGTTTATTATTATTTTTTTATATTACTAAACTGAAGATTAAATGAGAGATTGTGCAATTTAATTTGACATAGTTATCCTACGAATCTCTAGAAGAATTGAAAATGTCACGTTCATCAACGACCTGACTTTCTGTACGTCACGGAATGTTCTTCTGATCACGTACTTGTTATTATAACAAAAACTTTTCACTTCGAAAAAGATGCAGCTCTTGAATCGTTTACGTCTTCGAAATAACGATGTAAAAACAAAAAGTTTTGAGATGAAAGTTTCGCAAGTTGTTACGCGCGATAGAACTTACTGGATGATTGTCATGCTAATTAAATATGACACAATTCTTGATACAACAGTATTTGATAGAAATAGTTATTTGAAACTTGGGATGATTTAACTGACTTTACTTAATTTAATAATTAAATATAAAAATATCAAATATAATTAAATATTTTTACAAATATAATTTACTTACTGCGATTATAAATATTTTTTTTTTTTTTGAAAATTAATAACAGTATTGTTTGAGTTTTTCATAATGTGTGTTAAAATGAAAGCTTTTGTTGGAGAGTTTAATTAAAAAAAATCTTTTTCAAAAAAATATAGAATTTTTATAAACTTTTTAATAAACTGCGAAAATTATTTTATATTGAAAAACTTATAGAAATTTCCGACATCATTTCTACATAGATGAAAATAAAATAAAAATGTATCTAAGAATATTTATCATATATTAATATTCTATTGATAAATTAGAAATTACTGCCACATTTGCAATACGATAATAAATAATAAATAATGTACAACATATATATTTTAGCAGTTATATATTATATAACAAATGAAATTTATGATTCTTTACATGTACTGAATAGTGAATATAATGTATGCGGCAATTGTTTACAATTCCTGCGAAATTAAAATTACGAATTATACATGAATAGAAACTATGTATGTTTCTCGAGCACTGTGATAAATTAAAAATAAATATGCGAATCGTGTAGAAGAAAATTTTTTAAGGAAAAGATTAAACAATTTTATATATATTACATTGTAATTTTGTCAATCGGTCGATTTATATATTTACTCAGTTTTTTACAAGCTACTAATATTTTAGCATCTGACGTAAATATATATAGGTATTGATTGAGTAGTGTGTGATATTTGTAATGTAGCGAAACAGGCTATTAATATATATATATCGAAATACAGAATACAATGAATAAATTTTATGACATTTAAGCGTGAATCTCAGTTAATTATATTTACTATGGATAAATATATCGTTTATATTATAATGCTGCTTATTAATGGAAATTATTAACATATGCTTTATATGTATTACATTCAATGCGTAATTATAGCGGCTATTTTCGAAAATGATAAATATTTTAATATTAATCGAAATGGAAGGCGCGCAGACACGGGAGATATCTTATATTATCTTATAAAATAACGCTTGTCACCTTTTTTAGAAATCATATTTCTCACGAGACAGGGATCTAAAGTCTTGGATTTATATTTCATTATTTGAGTGTCAACGATAGTAAATCCAAACGTGTCGTAAATTGTCATCTGCAGTTGTGCCATTTTCATTCGACGTTACAGAGCAAAACGTCAAAGAGGATTCTATGCGTCAATAGTTTATCTTTGAAGGGTTCTTTCTATCCTTTTTTTATTAACTTATTAGCGCCTGAATGAGTATATTTTTTCACTTACGTATAAATTTTTAAAAAATTTTTTGACAAATGTAAACAATGTTTGTACATGTTATTGCGCTTTCGATACACGCGAGGAATTGTTGATTTTATTTTTCAGGTAGCTTACGCATGAATATGACGTTACGTTTAATAATGTAAATATAATATGCATAATATTTAATAGCAATTATCATCTGATGTAAATATTGTCTCAATTTAAACTAATAATATTCACAGTGACGATTCATCTTATTTTTATTTTTTCCCTAAATCCGAAGAATTAATATTGTGGGGTACCGAGGGAAAGAAACCATTAAACTTTAATCGTAGAAAAGCAAAGAAATTTTATGCCCAAGTGAATAAAACGAGGGGGCGAGGGGAGGGGGGGGGGAGGGAAAGGGCTGACGACCGCGGTCAGTGCACTCTTCCACACCGACGCAATACTAATGGCTGATTTAACGAGTCGCAAGGGAATGAAAATCACGATATATCGACGCGGCACGCGAACGTTGCTGGGATACCTTGCCCCATTAAGCAAATGACGCCCAAGCCTTTTTATTTGTCATAGATCATTGTGTATGTAAAGTAGGCACGGAGTAAATTGGCATAATCTAAAACTTTATTTCTCTCCGTGGATATCAGCAGAATTTTCTCCGTTTTCTCTGCAGAGATAGATCAACGAAATTTTTTTTCTTTTCTGTTACAGGCGTATTTAAATTTGGGAAGAATTGATTTTTATTATTTCTTTTTTTATTTATGAAAAAATTTATAAAAGTTTCTGTTCGAGGATATTTAATTTAGCTCGTTTTTCTAATTTTTTGAAAATCTGCAATCCACCTAAGGCTCCTCTCGCAACAACTGTTAGTCTTGCCTGTTTTTAATGGACTTATGATTATATTGTGTATCTTGTCTTCTTTTGTTTGTTTGTTTATTGCAAACGAGTTTTTAATTCGTTCAATCCCTTCTGCTGTCGGAAAGTACTGTTATTCAACTGGGGTAACACCCGTCTCATATATTTTGGTCAGAGCTAATATATTTCGGGTGCGCTCGTGCAGGTGCATGTGTATACGAGCCTTCGAATTTATGCACGCTTATGAATACGAGGGCAATGTATAACGGACACAGATGGGGAGGGGGAGGGGAAGGGGGGAAGGGGGTGAATGTATAGCCGCGGTGCCGTCAAGAATGAATCATCCACCATCAACATTTTCTTACGAGGATTTATGGAAAGTAGCGCTCCTTACATATCTGAGAGAGCTGTAGAATTTTTTACCTGAATTTTCTTACAAGATGTTTCATGAAAAGTAGAATCTCAAAAGTTGCATCTCTTCTAAATTTTTATCGATGATTTACCTTAATGAATGCTGCTAATTACTTTATTGTTACTATACCGTTACTTTTTTATGTCAAAAATTATGTATATATCTCTGTAAATATTAATCGATCACTTATAATTAAAGCAGCAAATATTTTACTTTTGTGTAAATAATTATAATTATTGTTTTAACGGATTATCAGTGGCCGAGGTTTCGTAGCACTTTGAAAAGACAAACAGATTTGCACAAAAGTTAGTACTATATGCTGTACAAAGTGTTACAGATAACGTAAATTAATCTTAAATATGCTGACGCACGTTATTCTTCCGGTCCCGGCATTGCATTGGAACTTTCGAATATTAAAAGTAAAAATTTATATCTTTTTCCAATATATAACTCTCTCTCTCTCTCTCTCTCTCTCTCTCTCTCTCTCTCTCTTGTCGTGTAGTATTTAATGGTTGTCACGCACTTGTCACCACACAGTGGTCATTAAATTTCTACAAATGATTTCGCATCAATAGACCAACGATCTGCACGGACATGGAATTCGGAAAAGGCGTGGGGATACTCGAAAAACGCGGATGAACGATCGAATTGTTCCGCTCTAGGAATTTTACCCGGAGAGAAACGTCCAATACCCTTGGAAACTGACCCATTTTTTAATTCTTTTATACGCGTAATTTGATGATCAAAGAATATGAATGTGTGTTTTTCTTCATATGTGCAAATGCTGAGCAGCGATTAAAATGCATCGTTTGCTGTTTTCTAGTAATTTGTTGATTTTATCATTTATTCTCTTAGGTTTCTCTTAGATTCTTAGAGATTTCTCTATCATCGAGTTATGTAGCTCGATTTTGTGGAAATCATGGGTGGGAACTAAGTCGTCGTACTACTTGTATCACTTATATCAGTCGCACATTGAAACGATCGATCAAATTTTCTAACGTGAGAAAAAAAATGATAATAAAATATTATAATAAAAAATTATATATTTTGGAAAATTATTATGTGCGACGATCAAAAATGATATTTTTGAGTTATGGCATTAAAATGAATTTTTTTTTTTATTTGTTTCAGGTATGTATACCGCAGCAATCTTCTCATTTTTATTCATCCTTCATAATATTTGCTATATATCTTTTTTTCTAAGGATATGTGAGGTATGTTAACAATTTTAAATATTAAATAATTGCGAATTATTATTGATATTGATCCAAAGTATTACATTAACGCGGTGAAATATTTTTTTATTTTGCGATTAACTTAAATTTTAACATAAAATGAATAATGTTTATTTTTTTTACAACTTGACAAGATGTAAGCTAACAAATATCAGAAAAAAAAAAAAACGTAATTTTATCAACATTTTTTAAATTTATATCATTATCTGATATACATTACAAGAACTAGAAGAATTATACTAATTCACTAATTATAATTCTTCAACTTATATATAGCGTAATTAAATTCTCCGTTTACTATTATATCAAAAAGTAATATTTCTAACTGCATTTGTATAACATGGAAATGTAATCCGCAATTCGAAGTCCCTTGGCTTGATTGGACGGGAATAAAAACGTGCGGTTAAACGAGGATGAGGAAAAATGAAAAAAATTATATTACAAAGCGCGAATTGATATCCGCTCTCAAATTACTTGACCGCGGCTGCAATACGCTGGGAACGTACATTTTCATTAATCATTTTTCGATGCCGCTCAACTTTCATTCCACATAGATAAATTTCTCACGTCAATGCAGTTTGTGCGCGTAGTTCGTGATTTTTAATTGAATATTTTTTGTTTTTCATAAAGAGCTTTGTTAAAATACGCGCGTGAAAAACTTATAATATTCAATTTTCGATGTTGCGAAAATTTACGCAATTTGCAAACATTCGCGCGCGGGTTAATTATATAAACACAGTGATGTACAGAAGCTAATATTTCATTATTTAATAAAACTTAGTTTGATGATTTTATACTTTTTGAATAAATGTTAAAATAGCACTAACACTGTATATCCCTCACATATGTGTTCTACGATTTTGTGTTATTTTATACTATATGTCTTGTATTTTTATAAAGCTATTTTTATATATCTTTAGTTTTTTTTTTTTTTTTCAATTTATCTGGAAGATTATCTAGAGGTTAAAGTTCTTGCATTTGAAACGCGCTTACTTAAAATTAAAATAGTTGTTGCAATATGAAAGTCCATTCTATCCCTGGAAAACGTAGATTGTCGCTATTTAATTTTCATTCATTTAACATTTTCATCTCGGATTCCATAACTTTAATTCGTTACGGTAACCGTTTCATATTCCTCGACTTCAGATGAGTCGTCGTCGTCGTCGTCGTCGTGGCTGACAAATTGACTTTGCAGTTTTCCTCGTCGGGTAACGACGGAAAAATATAGAGTTGAAAAAAAAGTTTACATGCCATAAAAGCTTACCTGGTCGATGTGTTAGAAAATTTTATTCCCCGCCGTCGCATCATTCGAAGCAGCTGGGGCTTTCCAATTTACGTTTCAAATGCTACAATTTCACGTGAGAGACTACTTTCTACAAGTAATTAATCTCGCGCGGTGAATCGAATTACCTTCAATTAACTCGACAACTCAATTGCACATGAGTTAACAGATGAAAGAAAAAAAAACAAAAATAAATTTTTCTTATTTTAGAAAGATACTAATTCGCACTTGAAATCAAATGGGAAATTTTTATCTTCGAAAATGACAC
The DNA here is from genome assembly GCA_038406275.1 of Cataglyphis albicans. NCBI lineage: Eukaryota > Metazoa > Arthropoda > Insecta > Hymenoptera > Formicidae > Cataglyphis > Cataglyphis albicans. Next base: position 9,814,900 of record JBCAUJ010000089.1, on the reverse strand, counting down.
AGTCTATTATAATTTAATTGGTACATTGATACCGGTGGTTAAATTTCGCACGTTTAATTTCTCAAAACTAATCGGACTGTTGGAGCTAATGGGTTAAATCTTGCTCGATGCGAGAGCGCGGCCAGCTACTTCGGAAGCATCTGGTAACCATTCGCGGCTTTAGAGTGGAAGCCTCTTGCCGCTTGCCAAAATACGGAAATGAGGCCGAGGTTTCTCGTTTTGCGCGGACGTGGCCGAAACCTGCCGGTAATCGCGTATACTTATTTCCTCGAGAATGTAGTCCGGCGTTTAATTACTCGCTACATGGAACACGCCTAGTAGGTAGATGGGTAGGTACATTTTCCGATTGCACGTGCGTTTAATTCGGAGCTTCGCGTTTCGATTGCGGCGCATTACAGACGACGGAACGTGCAGAATCCGTTGATGACGTTCTTTCGTTTTCGATAAAATATTGGAACGAGTTCGCGGTGCACTTCAATTTTTTCTTTCTCTCTCTCTCTCTCTCTCTCTCTCTCTTTTTTTTTTTTTTTTTTGACAAACAATCAGGAAATAAAAATTGACCGTTTTTCCAATCCGTTCTCTCTTCTTCTCGCGAAAGAGTGACAATCGAGTATCCACAAATATGCCCAGCAACCGATCGCTCTGGTTTGTCCAAACAATGGGATTTAATCGAGATATCGAGGATATATGCGGTTAGTTTCGTCGTATGAATTTTTTTCCAACTCGACGTATGCGATGTACTGAAAATACACTGCAGTACATATATTATGCATCTGATTTTACTTATTTGCAACGGTTCTCTGTAAATTTTGCATTTATATGAGACTTATTTGTCTTTGTATAATGCATTAATGTTAAGCTAACTTTAGATAATCTAAAATTTACGACAAAAATCAAGACAAGAATCTATAGTTATACTTTTATTAATTACTAAATGTTTTTTGTATTATACATAAAATTAGAATTAGAATTTTGTTGCGAATCTAAGGCAGGTTTTAATAGTTTAGTTTAATTTATTATAACATCTCTTCAATTTAAATTTACGGTTTATTATCATAATTGATGAAAATATGGCAGAACAAAGATTCTTCTTAATTTCATAACAAAGTTGCTGAAAATTACGCAAGATTCGAAGTGGGATTGTTCAATTTCATTGATACCAATTTGTAATATCATCGATGCGATATTGTGGCGCTAGACATTTAACCTGTCAGCGATTTGACCGCTCGTTTCATCCTCGCTGAAAATGGGCGAAAATCGCTTCAGCTATTTTCAAATTCAGTACGAACATGTGACGTTATATAACGACTTTCTCTTGTGGAAGAAAAGATTTTCTTATTGTATTTTACAAATTTAACTTTACGAGATAACCGTACATAACCGTAGCTTTCGAAAGATATATATTTCGATAAATATTTTTGAATTATCTAATTTAAAGTAATCTCATTTAAAGTTTTTACAATACAAAATCTTATTTAAAAAATTTGCCATAACTTTTATACATAAAAAAAAAAATGATGCTAATTTTGGAGCATCCTAAACAGTTTTGGTAAGGAATAAATTAATGCCTTACGAGTTTCGAATGCTAACAGCAATGCAACGATTAACTTCATCGAAAGCTTTACGAACTCGAGACAAGGGGCACATGTGGCTGAATCGATATCTTGAGAAACTCGGTCGAGTGTGTACTTTCTCGAGAGAATAGGACAAAATCGTCGGTTATATATCGACTGCAGTTTGGTCATAAAATAACAGAGGAGAAAAAGATAGGGGAGAGGGTCGCACGAAACGAGCATGTATATAAAATGCGTAAACTTTTTGGACTCCGAAATTATCTCGTCTTAAAGCTTATTCTCTCTCTCTCTCTCTTTTTTTTTTTTTTTTTTTTTTTTTTTTTTTTTTTAAAGTTAGATAGTTAATTTTCAGTTTATTAGTAAATCGTATTGATATAATTATTTTCTTTCTCACTGTCATCTGTTGACATCTTTCCGACATTTATTTATATGTATTATTATTGTATTATTATTTTTTCTAAAGATCTGGACTGTTTCGTTCAGTTTTGTTTGCTTCTGACACAGCATGTATGCCGTTATATATACCCGCACATAAATGAGAAACACCAAGCATCGGCAGCACGTTTGTGTACAGACCGAAACGAACCCTGCACGTTCTCTAATCAAACTTTTGCCGCAGCTTCTCCTTTACGCGATAACGATTCGGTAAACAGTTACGATGCAGGTAGCCGCTATCTCAGTTTTTCTTTAGCTTTCCTTACAATCGTATCGGAAAAGAAGTTACGATAGACTTCTTCGCAATTTATTTTATGATACGCACGGAGTGAGCCAGACAGTGTATGATATATGTTTCTTTGATAATTAAAAATAAAATCCTATATTATTGTTATGAACTTTATGCTTTCGATCTTTTTGATTTTGTTTATTCTTTTTTTTTTTCTGACGTGTAAAAGTTAGAGAAATGTAGAAAAATTGAAGAATAAATTTCGGGAGGTAATTAAGTATGCGATTTTAATCCAGAATGTGACAGACAAAGTCTGTCATCTTGTTCCAGACTACAAATATGGAAACTTATATCGTAGAATTGTTTCTAAAAGATTCAATAATTCTGTAATTATATATAAATATTCGCTGAGGATTGTTTAATTATATATGCTTTCTGCGTTAATCGACTTTTTCTTTTTAAATTTATGACATTTTAAATAAAAATTATACTGTCAAAAGTGACAACTCCGATCTCATTTTCTGAAGTTGGCTTCAGCTATCTACCCAGAGTTTGAATATACGAATTTTTATCGCTCGATTTTAGACTTTTTACGAGGTTTCACGCGCGAATTACTCGTAAGAGTCAGCTTTGATAGCAAAGTTTTTTCTTGTTAGTCATCGTGTATAATAAAACTAGAGTAGTAGAAGAAAGAAAACGAGAGGCAATAAGAGTATAATATGCGTTATAATATAGTCGATGTTGCGACGTTTGCATCTAGTTTTTTTGGTAGCCTACATCTAGCCTATTTCCTATTCGTCCATATCGCGAAGTGTTGCTTAATTTAAGTATTGGAATAATTTCGTCATCATTTATTATATATAAATTAATAAATTGTGCGCATCAATTGTTTCGATCGCGATCGGGAAAATTGTTTAAAAGCTCTTTTCCAATACAATAGTAATTATAAGTTAGTAAAGTGAACTTTATTAGGAAGTAATAGCTTTTTCGAGTTTTTCGCGAGAAAACTTCTTCATCGATTCTAAGATGTAACAGAACTGTTTGTACCAAAATAATTAGTACAATTGAGAGTTAGTTTTGTACTTTAATTTACACGACGCATTTAATTTTTGCCAGTAAATAGACATTTTTGAGAATCTTTAGACATGTTTTTTACATTATTTTATGCATTATTTTATGTTTCTTTGGAAAGAGTTCTTCTATGAATTTCCCTCGCAAAGGTGCTACATGTGCGATACATGTGACATGTCAGTCTTAATAAATATTGTGGATTCTCTTTTAAATTTTCTATAATTTTCCGACAATATAAAATGCGAGAATTTGTATTATTTCGCATTATTTTTGTACGCGATATATTATTGTCATTTGCTCATGTACTTTGCAAGGTATTTGTTGTTTAATATCTGAAACATTTATCTGTCATTATACGTATTATTGCACACTGCTATTGGCTCTAATGCACTTAGCGTGTTATTATAACCACGTGACTGCATTTAATTTACGATCGGGAGTTTAGCTAGAAGGCAATGACCGTGTTTTTCTCACGTGCCGATAACGATCCCGCAGACGAATCGCGCGTTGAATCGTGAATTATATGATCCTTTGCAATTGTTTAGTGCAATCGCCATCAGCCCCGGGGTTTGCGAGCAACACGAATAAGGGTGCGCCGCGGATCTGCGGCAATTAGTTGATGGATTGGGTGTGGTAAAGTAATGTAGATGGGATATTTCAGATGAAAGTGTCGACGGAAACGCACTAATGGTTCGAAAAGACTGACAAGAGAGAGAAAGAGAGAGCTGAGAACAAGGCAATGAACTGCCGTTTTATGTGGATATTGAAGTAAGATTGCCACGAAGAGATTTGGCTGACGTATATAGTTACTAATCACTCATCGGTCGACGTGACTTCCGATGTACCGTGAAAAGGAGTTATCTGATTCTTTGCCAAAGCATTAACGAGTTTTACTCTCTTTTATTACGTCTTTTTTTCTCAACAATGGTTGTGTTAAAATTTAAAAGATATATCAATTTTCGAGTTATATAATAAGCTATCAGTCGAGGTTTTAATCTTTGTATATAGAGAAAGCATGGGAATTTTCGTGATTATATTTAGGAGTGAGAATTATATAAGGAATTAATTTAACTTTTTGATTTAAGATTTGATTTGATTAAAAAAATAATGTTAATTTTTCTAAGTTACTTCAAGTTATATGTTAAAAAAGTGTGTAAAAAAAGGATATTTTATAACTTCTCCTATACTGGTGCATATCTTTTCAATATAAAAATATCAGATTATTCGTTCACAAGATAACTTGGGACGAATAAGATTTAAATTGAGAGCATGAGTGATTGGTTATTTAGCGCTGTCAGTATTATTAATGAGAGGCAGCACTCGGACATATATTAAGAAAGTTTATTGAATCGGTCGCTTGTTCGTGACGTCAATTAGCTGCTTTTCCGGATCGGAAAGTCGCGAGTTTGAACGTCAAGTGTCGGATAGTGAAATTATTGGATGAATAATTAATTAGCTTTAGCTGCGACGAATCCGTAACGTGTTCGGATGTGTCCTATATTTGAGATAAAAACTCGCCAAACTGATACTCGCATTAAGCTTTCCGTGACATTAATGAGATTTCCATTTCTATTCCAAATGTGAAGATATCAAGATGACGAATACAATCGCATTCCAAGGTCTTTCACCTTTTAACCGAGAGGTGAATATTCTCTGGAAAATATTCTTTCCCAGAATTATCGAGGTAAAACATTTATATGTATGCGTGTTCAGCGATTTATATCTAAAATTATAACTCTCTGTATGAAATGTGTGTAATGTACATATGAAATATTTCAACTTTTGACACACACATACATATGATATGGAAAAATAAAATTTTATTACATTTAAAATGTATTTTGGAAGCATAATGTACACAATATATAAAATATTAACGATCGCAAATATCATAAAATGACATTCATAAAATGCAAAGTCGGAGATATAATGAAGTAAATATACCTATATGTCGTTTGGATGAATGAGATTTTGAGGATGTGGTCGGTGGAAATGTTTTTAAACGACTGCGTAAATCGAAAATAGGAAGTTGATGGTGGAAAATCGATTTTTATATTCCCTCGTGTCGTCATTCAAATGCAGATATTTACGCGCCGAATTGAATATGGCAGACTGTTTTGGATATTCCTCCATGTGAAAATCTACCTTCGCCTACACAATGTCGTCTCGTTCTTCCATTACGTTTTTTTCCCATTTATGCGCGCATACATACATTTGTGTACATTTTCGCGACACACAATCATAAAATGATTGGCGTTCATATAATTCGAACAGGAGGAAAAAGTATTTTCAATGTCAAATTTTCGAGTCTCATAGGAGAATGGCCTTGAAGTAATAAGAAATTTTTATTATCTGCGTGGCTTTCTTCGATAAAAAAATATATTAAACGCCATGAATAATTACTAATTAAACGCCATGACATCAAAGTATATTTTTTATTAGATTAAAATTACATTCGATATGTATTGCGCGTATATATGTGCAAACTATACAATTCGAATTTTTTTCTTTCTTTTTTTTTTTTTTTTTTAATTCTTGCACATGCTTTTTTCTCTCAGATACTCGTAAGCCGTGTAGTAAAACCTACGGTCTGATTGCCCTTGTGGGATCGAAAGCGAAATAACATGACAAATTTCTCACACATTCAATTTACGGTGGCCTCCTTTATGACCGGAGCCCACGGGAAATACATGTTTAGAATTTCTTTTTAGGACCGGTAGATTTTTATACTATTTTTACGGCTGTTTATTCGCGCTACCTCGTACACAGTCGTTCATCGTTATAATGACAAAAAAGCGTTTGAGAAAGGAACAAATTCACGATGGCACATTTGGGAAACCGCAATATGAAATTTGTCCCTCGCGTCACGTTCGCAGTCACATTTTATCATAAGGTCGTTATCTTTGTGCTGCGTGAGATTATTTCTTCGATTGTGATAATGATAATAAAATAGAACGTACAAAATAAAAGAGAATACACTTGAGAAATAATGCGCAAGATATGTGTAATCTTAATTTTTTTTTTTCAGAATTGAAAAATTTTGATAAATTGCGCGATATACATAATGCATAAAATTTGCATAAAACTTTTTTTCTCGTGGACAGTAAATGAGCTATGTCTTATTGCATGACTTGTTTGCATAAAAATAGTAATGCTTTTTTTTTTCCACGTGCAATTTGCAAAATTTACATTTATCACAATGATTATTGCAGTGACTTTTAATTGAAAAGTTGGCACAGTTCTTTTTTTTCTCCAGAAAACGAAATGAACATTTGGGCTTACGATGCACAGAAGTAATTTGCGTTGCTCGGCACGATCACAAATTTCCATGAATTTTGCTTTCACCTCCCGGCAGGCTGCAATATTTAAGTTTTCCTAAATTTGAGCGAATTTTCCTCGTCTCCTTATTATTAAAGGATAGATTTTGTTCCTAATATTTCGCGCAACGAGGAGAGAGAACGTAGCCTTAAGCATATTTCATGAAAACGATGCTAAAGTTTCGCAGCAGTTCGCGACTGTGTGAAAGCACATACTTTTTCATATTCCGCGAATTAATTAGTTGAGGCACACTTGCATTAACGTCACCAGAAACGTCTTTGAATCTAGCGTGCATCTTTTCGCGATAAATAATTTTTCTAGGCCATTTAGCCTCTCATTGACCGAGAGAGAAATGAAGGAAGGCAAGTGGCCGTTTGAGTTTCATATAGTCCAATAAGCCACACGTTTCGGGCGCTTTTCTCCATGATGAAGATATCCTCACCCCGGCAATTCTTGGCAAATGGAACAAAAGTTGCCCGAATTCCGTTGCAGCTGCAAGTACCGAAATGTCGCATTAAACTTCCATTCTGGCATGAAGTTTCCGTCTTCTCGCGGGAGTTCGGCATGCCGTGAATGTCGATTTTCTTGATTCGATTAAATTTTCCCTGCTTTTCCCGCAACTTATAGAGAACAAATTTTGCGCTCCGGGTATAACTTCAACTTTGCATGCATATTTTAAAACATGCTTCGTAGATCCACATAACTTGTCAACCAACGATCTAAAGCTTCTTAATAATATTTATCATATTTTCACGAATTTATATAGCTACGGAAAAAGAAATTTTCAAAATTCATGAAAAAATATCGATTGCAGTATAATATCTAATATTTACGTAAGTTTTATTATTAAAACTAGATCTAAAGAATACTATTTTCATCGGAAGATAATTGCGTAATATCATAACATTATTAATTTTAATGAGTATTAAAATTATCCATGCTAATAGTAATTTACTTTGAATGTCATACTCATATTTATCATGACTCAGCACTGGCTTTTATCGTCGTTTTAATACGATTCAAATTCGATGATCTATACAATGATGTATACAATAGCGATTATTTCTAATATTGATCTGATATTGCGCTATTGGCACCGACGTTACTCTAGTGTGCTATCGCATATCACAAGGAATATTATATGGAAATATCTAATTTTTATTTTAAACGAAAAATTCACTTTAATAACTTCTAATAAAAGAGAGTTCTATTATTTGTGATGCAAAGTTTGCAAGAAATCTTTATTTCTTAATTCTAATTTCTAAAGTTTGCTTTTAATCGGAGTAAGATTTGATTTGGCTGTATCAGCAAGGGAGATATAAGCGCGGTGTCATCGCGCTTCTTACGACTAGGTATATTTGGTTGCATCTTGTGGTAATTGCCTTTCCTCAGAAGTTTACGAAGAAAACGAAATCTGCAGCGCAAGGAAAATATTTAATTTTGTTGAGTTTCACGATGCAGTGAAAGAAATGAGATAAGAAGGTAAAGAGAACGAACTTTCTATTCTAAAAATGTCTTCCCGATACCTTCCTTCTTTCGTTCATCGTCTTTTAAAATATTTTAGTTTTCGCGGATAAATTGCGTCCGTTATCGCTAAAGTTGGACAACAATTATGACATTGTATTATACGAGAAGTCAAATACTGTAGTAATTGTTCGTCGCCCTCTGGAAGATTGAGCATGTCACGTGACTTGGCATATATGCCGAGTAGAGAAATACAACAACTGCACTTAAATAGAATTAACGTGATTAAATGTAATTAGATTACTGGCAAAAAATAACTATGCTAACTTTATAGATAAAATTACTTTTTTCTCTCTTTTCTTTTTTTTTTTTTTTTTTTTACATTTTGTATATAATGGAAGAGTTAAAAATAATCAGGGAGAAAGATATGCAAGAAATTCTGCTGTCAAAATCTCATTTATTATCTCCGACATCATCAATATCTGTCAGTCTCAAGAAAACTGGTATATTAAAAAAATCCGAGAGCGATCGATAATCGAGATGGATAATGCACGACAAATCGGAAATGCATGCGTCGGAAAAATAATGGAAAATAGAATCGAAATGTTGTCCGACAATGAGCAGTGTCGTTGATTTGAAAATTATTAAAATTATTTGAGCATCACAAATTATGCCACTCGTCGATAAGTAGTCATCATTTGCTGACACGTGAGAATGAAGTGCCTTCGATGATATATTTATCTTGATATAAATACATATATATTATAATTTACATTATGGAATTTGCAAAAATATTTCTTTTATTCGTTTTTATATGCATTATTATTAAAATGCGTTTTTTATTTATTTATCTGATAACGCAGGCATTTTGTGTAACGACAACTTTTGCATAACAATTTGTTGGCACTTGATAACATTTTTCATTACCAGTTATTATTAATGATAATTAAATTTAATTAAATCTCTTAAATTTGTCATCGCGTCACAATGTTTTTTCATTCCTTCCTCCGCGCGTATAATATTATACGCAAAAAACATATACGTATTTTGTAATTAGAATTTTATATTCTATATGTTATGAGTTTAAGTGTATCATTATTTTTATAATATAATGAAAGCTATGAAACAATTATAAGCAAGTTTAATTAATTACGCACCTTTGATTATTGAGTTTTTTAAAAGTTTTCCGAAATATCCCATACTTTTGAGATTTTTTTTAGAATATTAAGTTTATAAATCTATAAAAATCTGGATTCCCTAAAGAAAAAAAAAAAAAAAAAAAAAAAAAAAAAAAATTAATATAATCGAATATCTTCTTTTTTTTTATTTTTAAAGCAGATCTTCAACACACAATCAATACACGCGCGCGCACACGCACTAGGTCTAATAATTTCTATATGCAAAAATCAATACGAGATAAATCTTTTGTATAACGTAACTTATCGTGAAATTTTCAATATTTTAAAAATCCGTTTTTTAATCCATCTAAATCTGATCGTATAACGGCGATCACGCACTGACAGTATTTGTTTGATCGTGTCGACGATTCGTATGCTTTTAATCGCTCTTGTGTGATTTTATTGATCGAATATTTCAAATAACGAAATAGTTGGTCAAATTGATGTGCCGGCGAATAGTTGAGAGATTAGAATAGGAAAGAGATTTTATATAGCGGATATAAAATTTAATATACAATCGGTACACAATTCAAGCGGAGTAGCCGAATCGCAGAGAACAGTTCAATTGCACGAAACGAATCGTGCGCGACTTCGAGATGCCCCCTGTTGGTTAAAGGAAATTTTCGGTCAGGTCGAGGGAAAACTCGAAACGCAACTAACACATTTGCATGGCCGTTCCAGAAACTCCTAACCACTTTGCTCGCAACTTGGCCAAGATTCTGGCCAAGACATCGTAAGGACCCTAAGTTGCTTCTGGAAGGAGGATTAAGTCACTGCCAGATATCTTTGCGCGCAATAAATAATTAAATAAATAAATAAATAAATAAATAAATATATATATATATATAAATATATATATATTCGCAAATATTATCTAAATGCTAATTGCTTTTGTTGCTGCATTCGATATTTAACACTGTTTATTAAAAGCTTATGGAAATGCATTCGGAAATAACGTAACAAATTCTAGAAACACAAGGGAAAATTTTACATACAGAAATGTGTTTAGCTGTTGATTATTGGAATTTATTTTTTTTTTTATATCGTAAGTGTACAGTATATCGTAAATTTTTAATTTTTATATAAAAGTGTGAAAAATGGACACATGTTTTTTCAGCAATTTAGAGAAAGTGACTTAATTATTTTTTTATTTTAATTATTTTAATATTTAAGTAGAAAGCAGGTGGAATTTATTTAATTTAAAGTAGACATTGTTTCATCGAGTTCTCTTTTATATTTTAAACGAAACTTCACCGTAATCACTGTTAGTTTAATATGCAATATGACTTGGCACGTTATAATCCGCAAATATCACTGTAATTATAATAGCTGTTTTGTCATCGCACTCTGAGCTTAAGCTAATAAAAGATACAAAATTAACGACGTACATCTTCGCTTTCTATGATCATACAGTGCATTACCGGCCAAATAATGCATTCGCGTATGGTAACCGCAATAATGGCGCTAATGGGTAATGACATCGTTGATAAGCACCTCGTATGTTCGCATTAAATATTCGTATTAGTGACGGTCGAAATTTTCTGGTTGATGAAATACAGTACGCATACGGAGATTTAAAATCGTGCGTACTTAAAAAATGTCGCGCACGCCGCGGCAGCGGTATTTTCCAGCATTTCCGTTTATTAACGAGACTACGCACATTGTTCCGTACGAATGACTGCAATTTCCGAATCGGGAGCGTACGCGCGATATAAAACGCGATGTTTCTGGCCGACCAGTCGCGTTAGAATACAAAAATCCCGGAGAGAGGAGAAAATATTTTTTTTACCGAGCAAATAATAGTCTGATTTATATTTATTCTGCTGATATACTTTATACGCGTCGCTACTCATAATTATATGACGCGGAAGCATTCTTATTGCGATCGGGATAACGTTCGTTGGGAATGTGCAATATTAATCTGTTGCACTATAGTGTGAATAATGAGATTTACAATTGAAAAGATATTGCGTACACGCGTAAAACGGATACAGGGGATACGGTGAATAGTTAACACCGTGTAATGTGTATGGCGATTCGAATATATGGCGTGTGCTCACAGTGTAAGTTCCATTTACACCGCAAACATTTGAGCTGACGATGAGCGTCACGTTTATTTCGGGATACACGCTTTTGCGATTTCGAGCACAACGAGATGCATTGACATGTAGGTGCGTCGACAAAGCCGTGACAATAGATAGCTTTGTTGTGACGTATCAAGAAAAATGAATGCAGATCTTGTTGATGTATTGCGATAAAGCCGAGCGCGCGTAAATCATCCCAACGACGTGTCGAATCTCACATCGGCGTTCCCGCTTCGTCACTTCGGATTTATGTAAATTACATTGATTGACTCCCGTCGTCTACCGGCTTAATCCGGTTTTACGCTTTGCATTTTGTCGACGCGATAAGTTCGCGCCAAAACTTTGTCAGGTGCTGGAACTGTTTTTCGTCGAGCACGTCATCGAGAGGAGGAATTTTCTGATCGTTTCTACAAAAGGGGGTCGTTTCACAGAGACTTCGAATCTAAAAGGGATGTCTTGGATAAAGGCCGGATGAATCTTGAAGAGTTCTACGTGCGATTTTTCTTCTTCGAATACATTATCGTGATCACGTCGATCGGGGAAAGGTCGTGCGCGCGAAAGCAGTCTATAAATAAAATTTCAGGTGATTGTTCATTCTTCTTCAGTCTTTGACAAGGATATACTGAAAAATATATTATATATTTTAATAAATAAATCTATTTCCTTTTTGTCTTCTCTTGAAATAATAATCTACGCTTCTTTCATATCTTACTTTTGCGGAAATATGAATTATAAAAATACGGAAATAAGATAAGGTGTGACGGAAGGAGGAAGGAACAATCTGATTTTTCTATAGAAGTTATTTACATTACGATGACTTCAATTGTGTTCTTGAAGAATCTTGAGAATTGGATATATTTGAAGAACAAAATGAGAAGAACTCTGCTAAATTCCTTCTCTGTAATTTAAAAATAGCGATTCCGAAGAATTCCGATTTCTCGTTCACACTGAAAGTTTTTTCTCTTCTGTTTAACTCAGTCAATTATCTTTAAAAATACACACGCACGCGCGCACACACACACACACACACACATATATATATATATTTATTTATTTATTTATTTATTTTATACAGTGCGTGATTTTCTTATTAATTTGAATGCAAATATAATTTTTGTAAGTTATTATATTAGATTAGTTTTTAATATAATAAAAGAATTATTGCCGATTGAATTTTGATTAAGCACTGTCGAATAGATGCAATCTTTTTTAGATATTATTTCATTATTATTTATTATTAATCAGCAGTAAAAAGGATCTCTTACTATGCCATTAGCGATTATGACGATGTAATTATTCACTAACACAATTGATGCATAGCCGCCGAGCGTGCGAATTGTTGTTGAATAATATATGATATACCTTATTTATCCCCGCACATTATAATAACATGATTGATCATTGAATGTCGATAAATGGATTGATCATAGAATGTCGAACTAATCACAATACGAATATAAGCATCGTTTCGATAAACTTAATATATTTAATTGGATGGGTAATTCTTGACTGATACTTTTACTGTATATTATTTTTTCTCTCTCTCTGTCTCTCTGTTTCCTTCTTTTTTCTGAGTTTAATTTATTTTCAGTCAGATATAGATATAGTAATCGTAAATAAATACAGACATAATAATCAATTAACTCAGGTTTGTGACTGAATTGACATTATAAGATATTAGTCAGGATATTTTTTTTTTTTTTTTAATATATGAATATTTGTATTTGCAAAACAGGAATATTATTTATAAATTTATTTATAAATTATTAATGTTAATTAAATTTTTCTTTATTTTTAATAGGTTTAAAGTTCTTGATAATGTAAACAAGTAATGATGGCCATTGAATCAAGAAGTTAAAGAAATTGTCTCAAGACAAACTAATAAATAAATTTACGTAGGTAGTACTTTTTTGTCCTGCGAAATTTTTTTGTGTTTGAATGAATTTACAGTTTTACATAAATTTTAGAAAGATTTTTATGTTTTGAAGCAAAAGATATCGATGAAAATAAAAAATAGCGACTAGAAAACGTTGTTACAAATATAAATGAAATGAAAAACTAACGAGTTCCAGAGTTCTATTTGTTATAAAATAGTTTCCGTACAGTCTTGTAAATATTTATGCATTTTAGCACGAGTTCTAGTTATAAAAATTATTAAAATGCATAAATAAATAATTACACATCTGCGCGGGGATCTCTGTTTGATAACGAATGAACAAAAATCTATATGATAAAAAGTTTGATAAATTTATGCCGCATATTAAATTAAAGACAAGAGACATGATTTATTATTATTTGCGCATATGATTTGCTTCGATCTTTCATTCAACGTATCGCCTTTCATTTAGTCAGAATACCAGCCACTTGATTACACGGTGGCATAAATCGGGCATGTTGGTTGCAAGCTCGCTCCAGAGATCTCTAAGCTCGTTGAAGGCGATGACAAGTTCGACCGTTCTCTTAATGACAATTTCAATCGTTTAATGAATGGTCCGCTTGATCTTCCGTATCACAAGACACTGGCAGGTCGGATACACATGTCTACCAAGGGACGTTCGGCAAGCTTGTCATCCACGTCTGTTCCAAGCAGTTGTCAGTATTCGGCGGAAGGGAAGGAAATAGAGAAAAGGAGATCCATCCGGAAGGATATGCGGCCAAGAAAGACAGAAGGGAGAGACGGAATAGGAGAGAGAAACGGAGAGGACAGTTGTCGCCTCGTGATTAGAGCTTCAATAGTCCGGCGTCGTAATTACGGGACGTAGGTGCGCATGGATGAATGTGGCAATCTGCATGGAAGTGAAAGGGAGAGAGAGAGAGAGAGAGAGAGAGACAGAGAGATAGGGAGCGGATGAAATTGGAGATGAGGAGAAGTTTGATGCAGTTCTACCGCAACCGCAGGGTCACTAGCGCGTGTTAGGCGATGGAAGTGGCTCCGATACTTGAGAAGGCCGAACAGCGCTTAACGTCGATCTTGGGAGATAACTCTCTGTGATGAGGTCGGCTATTATTCTCGAAGGAAACCTATCCATCTCGATACGGTTCGTCCTTTCTAACTTTGGAACCGTTGTCCATTAGCAGACGGAGTGGTCCATGACAAATGTACAAAAATTGAGAACGCTATATATAGTAGAACAATCGAATCGCTCCAAATAATTTCGGATAAATAGATCATCAGGATCATATATTATCGAGTAATACATTTCAGCGTGTAATATGTATGGTTTCTTTTTCCTGCGAAAATAATTTTATTCTTTAGAGAGTTTTTTTCTCATTATATCGATGAAAATACTTGTTTAGCATTCATTATTTGCATCATTCAAAAATATAAATTAAAATATTTTAAATAATAAAAGTTGTTTAGAATTATAATATATTTAAAGATTATTTTGGAGTAAGTAAACAATTTTAAAATTTATGTATATATATAAATATATATATTTTAAAATTTATATATA
>JBCAUJ010000089.1:9773335-9799715 GCA_038406275.1 Cataglyphis albicans | reverse complement strand
TATATATAAATGTAATTTGCTATTTTATTTTGAATATATATTTTATTATTATATTTCTTGGAAATATTATTGCTGCAATATGAATTTATTTATGTTTTATCATTTTTTTTTTCTGCTGAGATGCGTCTTGATTTTGATTGAGACATTATTAACGACTTTAGATTTAAAAAAATTTTTCAATTTTTTAATATTTTTTCTTGGTTTCGAGTATTTATATTCCTAAATTCTTAGCGCAATCTTTCTTTCTTTTTCTCTTTAGAAGGCTCTTAAATTCTTCGAATCGCGAACACAGAGGAGAATAGGTGTCTTCAGAGTTCACCGGAACTTAACGCCCTAGTCACGGAGCCATCTGTTACAGTTGGTCAGACTTTCACTATGTTGAAAGTTGTATTTATTCGTTTGAAAGAACCAAATCTTTTATTTTTACGAGGTAGCTAAGAATTAACATTATATTGATGACAGGCTTGTTTTCTATGAATTATCTAATCCGTTTAAACTCGATTTTTTTTAGCAATGAAAAATTTCAGTAATGAATAATTTCATATTATTTAAAACTTTAAATATATAATAATTTTGTAATTAATTCTTAAATTTAAAATAAAGCTTTATTTTTTTTATCACCTCTTCTTATCATTGAAACCTAAACTACATTGATGATCTCCATATTTTTATTAAGAATAAATCTCTTTTAAATTAATTCAATATGTAGTCCGTACGTGAAAGGAAGTACAAGGAGCGTACTGTATCCATATAGATAATGGAACATCTCTTATCGATTCGGATATCTCGTTTGTACGAGTGGTGGAAGTTAACGGCCATGCGTTACAGTTGTGGATGACATTTAGCTAAATTGTATTTCGACTCTTGACCTATAAAGTGTCAATAAAATATATATAAATTGCGCATAAAAGAGAGAGAGAGAGAGAGAGAGAGAGAGAGAGAGAGAGAGAGAGAGAGAGAGAGAGAGAGCACTGTTACATTGTAGAAATCGTAAATGTTTTTAATCTTTGATGTGTTTGATCTCTAGGGGTGTTGCAGCATAAACTTTCCAAGCAATAAAAAGAAAAATAAAAAACTTCACGCAGTGTTCTGCAGTTTAATTGTGCTTTCAAATTAGTTTCATTTAATTATCATTTACTTCTTTAAAATTATTTCGATAATAATATCGCTGGTCGTTTAAAGTTATATTAAATGAATCTCGAAATGTAATCTTTCTTTTTCAATACGATTTAGTAATCTCTTTGGAAATGTCAGATACACACAAGCTACACATAATTTTCCATGTTGTAATTTATAATAAATTTTACTAGCGTGGAAATTGCAATATGTAAAAGTAGATTTATTATTACATAAAAAGTATATTCATAGTGTTTAATTAAATTTTTCATGTTTTGTTAAAACTTTTGTTGATTCGACATAATTTTTTATCGATAGCGAAGAAGAACGTAAAAGTTTTCGTGAATCAAGGCTAGCATGGTAAATAAGCAGGTGCTCAATGTGACGGGTGCGAAGAATCCCTGCGGCCAAAACGAACGAAAGTGCCAATCCATTCTTCGAGGTAGTAAGACGGTATCGCGTCAGTCAAGGGAGTATCCCTTGTGGCCGCAAGGAACAGCCGAACGTGATCCGTCGTCTTTGCCGAATGCTCGTTCGTGCTTGCGATTGTACGTGGGCCGACTACATGTTTCGGCAGTGCTGAAAACCATTCATGCGTGAGACTTCGCAATTTTTGCAAACCACAGGTGCATTCGTCCGTTTATGCACGTGCAATCATCACGAAACTGTAATATTTTTTTTTTTTTTTTTAAATCAACGTGTACACAATATCATTTTATCCTATATGTTTAAGAAAGATTTTTAAGAGATTTTAAAAATGTCTGATAACAAGAGAAAATCTTTGACAGCTATCGAGATTTGATTTTCTTAAATATAAATGTGCTAAAAACCTTTTCTTATCGGAACGTCAATGTGCATTTCGACGATGTTGACATGCTGCTTCTCTTGTAATTGTAATGAAATAAAAAATAAACTCGATCTAGTTTTATTTCGTAAAATATATATATTTTTGTAATATTGAAACTTTTTCTAATTTTATGAGAAAAAAATTGAAAGAAAGCAAAATAGTGTCATTTTAAAATTAGATATTTAATTTTGTTGAAAAAAATTTTTTTTGAACATCAAAAAAATAAACATAAATTTTTTAAATTTTAATTAGAAACCAAAATCCGAAATTTAAAGATACTGCTTGAACATCAACAGAAACATATGTAAATTATTGATGTAAACATATATAAAATCAATTTCTAATATCCTAAAAAAAAAGAGTTCTAAAATTCCTCAATTTTTTATAGTAGGATAGATTGGTCCCTTAATAATAAATAAAACATTTGTGTAATTAAACCTTGATATATGCAGAGTTGCGTTGTATTTGTGATATTATTTGATGGAGAAAATATGTATACATATATATTGCGAGAGCTCGGGCGGATCATACAGAAATATTCTTCTCTCCGCCCAGAGAGCGGAGAGTACACAAAAATTAACGTGGAAAAGGGTCCTTTAGGCAAGGGCTCAAGACTTCCCAGCTCAAGTACGGAATTCGATTAGAACTTGAGATTCGATTATACAACGAGATCTTTCCTTCCCCCTTCCGTGTTCTCTCGCGCATATATATTCGCACCTTGATCGATTCCACTTTGCGCATCCCAGAGAGATGCTGGGTACCGTACCGTATATCCTTCGCCGCATTTCTCGAGTAAGATACGTACAGCCTTGTGTAGACACACGCGCGTGTATGCGGCATGACACGCTAATGCGATTCCCCGCTTGTTTCTGTCAGGCGTTCACGTCACATCATAGCATCCGCGATCTTCGAATCGAGTGGTCCGCGAATGACGTATGTTCTACCTGCGACACGCATCGCGCCGCGAGGTGTAAAGGACGTGTCAGTCGCGCGCGTTTATTTCCATTGACACGACGTGATTGTTCTTTTCGCGACACCCGCGACTCCCAGCTTTTCGCAGTAGCCATCGATGATTCGAATTAATGTAATATGTACTCAAATAAATTTTTACCTCTCTCGTAGGATAAACACGAAAATTTCCCAACGATTTATCATAATTATTCTCTCTCTCTCTCTCTCTCTATTTTTTTTGTCGATAAAAATTTTATCCACATGTGTCTTTTAAATTATTCTGGTCTTTGCGTTATAATTTCCTTGTTGCAAGAATGATTAAAAAATGTGGGACCACTTTTCGTTTGTCTTTTCAAAAATAAATACGTAAGTGATATATGTATATCCGATAGTTTAAAATTGAAGTTTTAGAATTCGTTTATCTTTCTCTTTTTCTCTCTTTTCCTTTTTATTTCTCTTTCAAAGAAGCATCGCCTATTGCAGACCAGCGTAAATATTTATGCGATTACTCGAGGACACGCTTTGTCGGGAATTTTTATTATTACAGAGGATATCAACTCCTTCGACATCTATACGAAATGATCTCCTGTCGTTCCTCTCTTTACTTTCCCGTCCCATTTTCTCTGTCTGAGATATCCCATCTTTCAGATTCTATAACGGGGCCATGTCGTTTAGCCAAACAGACAATACTGCCGGTAACTTACGATCGATACTGATGGAGTTTCGATTGAACATCCGGACGCCTTCGTATTGTTGGAATAGACTGAAGACAAGACTGGCGATTTTCGACGATTGATTGACAAGATTATCTGAAATTATTGTCTTTGCTGATTGAATCTCTCATGAGTTATTCATAATCTAGACGTATTTTGGCAACAATTTGAAACGTGGAAAAGGCTTTAATGGCCAATATATGTCAAATCTGAAATTTATGTGAAACCGATATAATTTGGACGATTTCATACATTTTGATACTACAAAGACATATGTGCATATATATATATATATATAAATATGTGTGTGTGTATGTGTACATTTATGAGAGAAATATAATAACTCATTGGTGACGTAGACATTTGAACTTATTGAAATTATGTCAGCTTCTCTCATGTTGTTTCAACCTGTACTAATTGTTAATATCAAAATAACAAAATTTGAAAATAGGAAACTGATTTTACATCATTATCGAAAGCTTTACGGATATTGAAACATTAATTTCTGTGAATGGATTTATCGTTACATATTTATTAAATTAAATATGCGATTGATGGTCAATATTTCAATTTGTTGCATAGAATCTGTGATATGCGAGAATCAGCGGGAATCATTAATAAAATAAAATGAAACGGGAATAAAATAAAATAATGGAGATAAAGAGGTGCAATAATTTCGTGGCGAGTGTCTGTCAGGCGAGTAGAAACGAATCACGACGCGATATCCGAAAATGATCTGTCCTCGACGTTGATTTGTCAAGGGGGGAGACGATTCGCGTTATCGATTATGTTCCACGAATATCTGACACGTCCATCTTCATCGCGATGCGATGAATATCTAGGATTTCAAACGAAATAATAGGGACGTCGATACAAGGATCGCATTTCATTTATGTCAATTCGGAGTGTTCTATTCGTATCACGGAACGTTCTATCAATACTTCTGCTGGAATAATCTTTTATATAGACGAGATATTTTACAATGTTATAAAGTGGTCTTCTTTCAATAGGTATTCTTGATTAGGTTAATTTTCAAATAAACGGTACGCATTTTTAACTTTTTTTTAGAGTATAAAAAAATAATAAAATCACAGTATATAAAAATATATATTGCTTAATTTAATTAATATATTTTTTTATATATAAGTAAAACAAATATCTTTTTTTTATCTGTCTTAATTTTTATTTAATTTTTAACAGAAGGCAAAGAAATTTAAAAGAGAAAAGAAGAATGTATTGATATAAAATATTTTGCCCCGTTTATACGAATGATTCATGATTATAAAATAAAATTAATTATTAGTATATTAATCTTAATCCTATTTGAAATAAATATTTAACTGATTTTAATCAGAGAGAAATAAACATATTATTTATATATCTCTTGTTGCAGATTTTAAATAATTAATTAAAATAATTATTTCTCTTATTTCTCTCAATTAAATATTTAAATACTATATTTTCATGGATTTGTACTATTATTTTATTTTTTCCTTCAGTCTCGTAGATCAATTTTACATTTATTTCTTTTGAAATAGATGCTTAAAAAATATTTAAAATGAGACAAGAAAAGAATATTTTAAATAAATTAAAGTGCGTGAGTGCAAGTTTGAAAAGTTTAAATGCTATTTTATAAGGAATTTTTGATGATTGGTTTTAAATTATTGTTTTAATTAATAATATTATGGCATTTTAAATAAATATCTTCTATTACTTATTAATCTTTAATGGAAAATAAAAAAAATTTTAATAAAAAAATATTTTTTAAACAAAATTTTAAATGATTATTTCATTTTCAATAATATTTGAAATGGTCATCATATTGACTTTTAAACAAAGATCTTAAAATATGATTTAAGAAAATATTTGCTTCTTTATTTCAATAATATCAGAAATCTCTCACAATCAAAATATGCAAATATTTTGAAGCAAATATATTGTGACTGGACTCGAGCATCTAAATACTCACATCTCTCTTTCTCTCGCTGAAATATAATAAAATTATACGTATATAAAAGCGTTGCGGGACGTAGAAATGCGTAAGATAGAAGCAGCATACGATATTTAATTACGTTATCATTGACCATGCACTCATTGGCATTGCGGAAGTTTTTTTTCCTAGCCGCATCAAAGACAAATAGTAGTTACGAATAGAAGTTACGAGTATCTCGATAATTGCAATTTAACTAATATACATCTGTCGGGGAAAAAGTCTGTGAAAAAATAAAACAAAAAAAAAAAAAAAAAAAAATAAAATAAAAAAAAACACGGAGGATCACTTAATCGCTATTACGCGCTACAGAAATATGAAGCTTTTGATCAGTGACGCGAGGAAAAAAGCAATCATGTTACGCGCGCTTCTGCGTGGATCAAAAACGAATTACACGAAATAAAAATTGTATTTATCGTATTTATTGTGCAAAAAGCGCGCTAACGCGTTGCCTGCTTTCTCTCCCCTTCGCATCGCGGTACGCGATGTCAAGATGCGAATGACCGTTATCGCAAATGCAGATCACGGAACGTGCGATGCGACCTGGCGAGATAAAATTATTATTTTTGGCGTCTGCTCGACGATTAATTAATAAGACGGTTAGGCTTTCTCTTTCTCCCTTCAGACAAGCTCCTCTTTTTCGCCGGGGCATTAATATCACGCGGTTGATCGTCTGCGGGCATTTTCGTGTCGCTGCTTTGTTAGCGTTCTTGGCTCCAGTTATTCCTCGGTCTTTCGGTATTTCAACGCTCACGTTGTCTATTTTCGCCCGCTGCTATTCTCGCACAACGCGAAGAGAGTGTGTCTCCCGCTGTTACTATGCACCTGTATTCTCGGGCACGAAAATTCTATATGACTCACGTATTCCGTGAAAAAAAAAAAAAAAAAAAATAGCTTCTCTGATGTTTGGCCGTGCTTGTCGAGATGGAAAAGCACGCCCGCGATCAATAAACTATTTTCGTGCGTATCGAGAATACTGATAGCGTAGACGGATTTTGTTTATCGGCTCGTCGAGCGAGTCATTTGGGATGGATACTATCATTTATATGCATCACGGTTGTTCGCGCGTGCCCGAATAATTTGAAATTCTTATTAAGAATTTAGTTAATTAATTGGTCGAGTGTCCTAGCTGTCTAGTTAAATTATGCTCTTCCTCTCTCCCTTTCCCGTTAAAATATTTCATAATTATTATCATTCGTTCACTCGATTGTTAATTAATAATTAATTTATATTTTAACATTGAAATTGCGCAGATTGCTTTATTAATATCGCTACATGAAATTCATTGATTTACATGCTTCAATTGCGAACAATTTTCTTGAAGTTCCGGTGATCTCGTTTGCTCCAGCATCGAAATCAAAAATGAAAATTTTTAGATTTCGAAATAATTCTTTCGTGAGTTTTCGAAAAATTCCGGAAATGAAGTTTGAGCGTCGCATTGCTCATTGCAGTGCAATCGTATACATCAGACAACGTAATCGATAAGAATATGGTTAAATGCGAAGGAAGAGGAAGAAATCGAAAGAGATAGTTGGGGATAGGGAGAGAGATTTCTTTCTTCAGACAATCGCTTGAAATGAAGGAAGTTCGTATGTACCATTGTGATTGACCTCTTTGATACTTTATCCTTGTCGGTTATAGATTTGATATACTATGGGTTTTCGAGCAAAGCGAATAGTTCTATCTGATTTACTAAAGAGAGCATATATATTTCAAAGATGGAAAGAAGAATCGTAAAGTACGTTTGTGATTTTGCGTATGTATATGTGTGTATAGTTGAGAGTCTATCGCTCTAACAAACCCGTTTAAATTATTGCCGATGATAATTTAATTGGATGATCAGGTTAAGTCAACGAAATTATAAATATTGTATGAATGTTAACGCGTTGATATAAGTTGAATGACTTTCGTATTGACAGGAGTCGCTATTGTTTGATGATATTTTTTTGTAAATTAAAAATAAATGATGATAGATGCGTATCAAAGAATTCTTTCAATCATGAATACGATTGATTTGATTGATTTTGTGAGGATATTTTTTTTAGAAAAGAGATTTCATTTTGTGGGAGCTATATACACTTTTTCTTTCCACTACTATTTTTTCTTTTTAATGACACTTGACACATTAAATATATTTCTACCCATTGACACTCTAAATTAAAATCTCATTGAAATCCATATAAAATTAAATGTGTAAAGTCAGATGGATTTAATTATCGATTTAATAATTTTATTTTTAATTATTTATATAACATAAAGGCACCCTTGTGGTACTTGAACAAAAAGATCAATAGCAGGAAGATATAAAAGAATTCGTATATGAAAGCACGTAATACAGGGCGCTCTATAAATTTTTCACACGTATTCGAATAAACCAATAAATGAAAAGACATATCGGTCGAAATGTAGGTCGCGTATAAATGTTCAGTTAACCCAAAATATTTGCGTGTTACTGACACGGTGCGCAAGAAACATAAAAAAAAAGCATACACAAACCAGATATACGATAATATATCTTTATTCTTTCTCTCGCGGATTGTATGAATAATGTCCTCGGTGTCATAGAAATACCATTTACGAGAGTGCGAAGAGTGCAATGAGTTAATAAATCGGGGACAGATCATTTATTCCTTCCTTCACATAACGCTCTCCCACAATCTTATCTGCAAACAAGAAACATACCTACCTATTAGCCGAGTTACCGGGAAGAAGCATTGCGAAATCTTCCTAAAAGCCAGATCGCTTCATAAGTTTCACGAGCGAGACAAATCGCCGCATTTACGCGAGCGTCTATCTCCTCGTCGGAGACGGTGAAATGGCCCCTTTTGGCGTTTCTCCCGCTGTCAGACACAAAGGGAAAAGGGTGAGGAAGAGAGAGAGAGAGAGAGAGAGTAGACGGGAATCAAATGAGCGCCAGATAATTAAGCGGATTTGGGCACTTTCAGACTCAGGAACCACTCCCATCCTTTTCTGGCGTGCGTTTCATCTCTTTCTACGATGGTTAAACCGCAGGACGCGAGAGCGCACGACGATTAATTACGAAAGATTACGCCTTGCGACGAGCCCTCGTCCGTTCTAACTTTTCTTCTACTCCGTCTCTAACGTGTCTTCAACGCGTTTTTTTTTTTTTTTTTTTTCTTCTTTGAGTAATACGGAGGACATTGTCCCCTGCGGATAATCGATTCTCAAGTACGGCCGGTCGATCGGACAGGCGCCTTCGAATGCAAGGAGATGCGAAAAGTCTTACTTCCACTTTTGAATAAAATGTATCGTATTTTCGTAATAACTTGTAAGGTGCATTTGTCTACGTCGCGTAGGTAAAATGATATACAAGGTGTTATGCACGACTGTGCCGAATAATATTTTACAGATCGATTCGTTGACAGACAGATACAATCGGAAAGATGTTATTTGTCATCATTTTTGAAATTTCAATATTAAATAATTTGCTAATTTAATTTTGAATCAAATATTATATTCAATTTATTTTATACATTAAACAAATTGACGAAGAAAGTCCGTCCCGTTATTCATTTATGAAATTTAATTTATGGAAGTGTTTCATTTTCCACCGAACTTGGGATACCTCGTATTATATTCTCTGAATGCATTTTTCGAATTAGACAAAGATAGTCGCTATCGAAGCGATATGAATCTGAATCATCGAGACATAAGGCGGCTCCCAATGCTCAGTAATACAGTGTAAGGCTTTCGCAAAAGTTTATAAAAGGGCCCGGTATTCCCGTTACGCGCGCACAATATCTCGCGAAAAGCTCGCAGGAAGCCCAAGCAGCCATCTCAGGATACGATCGTATCCCAGGAGCCGATCCGCCGACTACGCGCGGAATTCGACGGGAATGAAATTTACGCGCGCCGATACGAGATTCGAATCGAGTTCCATCGCGGCGGACTTATGGTGGTATAAAATTTCATTTCCGTGTAAGATTTCGAGGGAACCCTATCGGTAGATGCTTCGAGAACTATAGAATTAAGAAATAGCCGCGCAGACGATTAGATAACCATGGCGAAATACTTGTGAAGATATTCTTATCAGCAGCACACACACACACACACACATACACAGAATGGAATTAATGGTGTGTAAAAAAAATATAGCGCACTAAATTGACTTTTGTAAACACTTCAGTTAACTATAATTTAATAGTTTATGATTTTATCTTTATTTTCTTCTGCAATTAGATAAAATGTAGCAACATAAAGTACTTATTTAGTTTTATAAAATTATACTTTGAGTTTTATAATTTTTTATACTTTTTTGTATAAAATTTATACTAAAAATAATTCGGTGAAATTATAATAGATTATCGCATTAAAAATTTTAATTTCTTTTATCGAGGAAGGCAAGGCCTGTGTTTAAAATTTTTATCTTTTCATGTATATATAATTAGAAGGAACGCAAAGGATTAGAAGAATCGAATAAATTATAAATGATAAACTTTGGAAATTCGATCGAATGTAACTCTTGCAACGATGGTTTCTACTAAATAAATGCCTAATTCTCCGTTTCTCTGATCCGTACGATTCGACATGCATACATTATTACGGGCAGTGTTGTTATTCCATTAGCGTGTTCTTGGGGAGTCTCGATAGGCCGCGTAACAATGTATTGATTCGCCTGAGCTTTAATTATCACGGTTCGAAGGAATACGCCAGGCGGAACAACGCAGTAATTTCCTCAGCCCCCACAGCTAACGCAGCTGATGACGTATATAGAACAATACGTGGTTCGAATCACTGTCTGCGAATTATTTACAGTATTGATGGGCTGCAACGCGCGGCAGCCGTCCCTGATAAAGGCATTTGTCATCACGCGGCTTTCATGTTCGATTATCGATATGTCCGGGTTCATTCGATGGACGGCATGCTGCTGATTGTCGATGGGTATTTATGGTCGATCGTTTCCTACTTCCTGGAACAACTTGCTCGCGAGCGCGTTTCGTTATGTATGTATTTCGAGATTTTAGATACCGAAAGCTTTGTTGTATGGACAAATAATCAGAAGATTATGGAATTATGCTTCGCTGCATTTAGGATATAATTTTAATTTTTTTAGGATATAATAAATTATAAATATATATAAATAAATTATAAATTATTATTGTCGACGAATCAATATTTTTACTAATTTATCCGCGTAAAGACGGCAGTCTGTATTTATAACGTTAACGATAAAATTTTTAATTTTTTTAATTAAATTTTTTATTTTATTTAATTTCAAATCTATATTAAATCAGAAAATTTTGTACGATTATTTGACATCAATTATAGTCCAAAAGGCCTTTGGTCATATCGTTAAGTGATTCTCATCAAGAAACTAATCGAAAGAGAAGCAATAAAACCGCTTACCGCGAGTAATCGGCAATCAATGACAGTTACCAGTCCGAATTACGGAAAGTCTATTATTATAATAAATCTCGCGTCAAACAAGCCAAGAAAATATAACGTGATATCAGGCACATGCACGTGAAATTACACGAAATCACAATAAGCGTGAGATGGACTGAAGAATTGGAGGAGTGAAATAAAATTTTGTACGAGTAAATGCCAATAAACAAATATATTTTTAATAAAAACTACACGTCAACTATTTTGATGAACTATTTTTTAATGAGATAATATAAATGAGAATTATATAATGATAATCTAAATGAAAAGTATATTCATGTGTATAGGAAAATATGCTAGAGAGAATTTTGTGAAAAAAAAAAAAACGCAAACCAAGAATGAATGAGGAACGTTTTAAAATTGCCCGGCTTACAATGAAACCAACAACATCTTCGTTGATCTAGCTTTTCCTATTATCCGTTGGTCAGCAGGGGAACATTTGTTTTTGAACGCCATTGTTTTCAGCCTGCCGCATCATTCGTGCAAGTTTCTCTTTCCTGTGTTAGTTCGCACATACGTTTCTGCTCTCCCCAAAGTATCGTCCGTATTTTTTCCCTCTCGCTCTCGCATCATGGCGGTTTTTTGTTTGCGGCGCCAATTAAATTTGTATTGGTGTCATGCGGGTGACAATTCGGAAATGAAACAAAAAGGTAGAATTGTACGTCGCTTTTATTCACACGTCTACTAACAGGTGTAAGCATGCGCGTATGGAATACAAATAAAAAAAATAAAAAAAAAAATCATATCCCGTTGGGACGAGTTTTTATTTTGCCGACAAATGCGATTAAGAATGCATCGTCAAATATACGAATAGCCGATTTTTTAACAATTGCAAGCTCTGTGACGAGATTGATGAGATATTTTGTCTGCAATTAATAACTTTACATTCTCCATATCTATCTTTATTTTTGACATTTTTTCTTATTAATTTAAATTTTAAGCTAACAATGTGGCAAATAAAATATCCTTGAAAAATAAGAAAATATTACGCAAAACATAATTATGTTTACTCGAAGAGAGAACGTAAATTTTACAAAATTTTAAAAAATTTAAATGTTCAAGTTTCGTATATTCTACTTGATTAAATATGTATTGCAATCTTTATTGCATGTTTGTTATTCAAACTACGAATGAAACGGTATGTTCTTATACATTTTTTCTTCTTATATGCAAGTCACGAAGACTGAGAAAATATTGTAATGTTTACAAGTAATTCTCACAGATGTATTTATTTGTGCTGTACTCGAGAATTTGTGTTTTCCATTTAATAATTCCTTGTTCTGATTGACTTTTATTTCCAAAAGTTTTAGTCATTAAGTTATTAAAAGTTTTAATTATTAAGATTTTTCTAATTTTGATATTAACAGATAAAGGAATAATTATTTAATAAAGAATTAATAAAGGAATTTTATTATTGATTTGCAAGATTGTGATTTGCGTATCAGATTGAATTTTTTGAATTCATCTTGATTTTCTTAAATGTTAGATTTTGATTTTTTTTTAAACTCTCGTTGC
Organism: Cataglyphis albicans; assembly: GCA_038406275.1. Taxonomy (NCBI): domain Eukaryota; kingdom Metazoa; phylum Arthropoda; class Insecta; order Hymenoptera; family Formicidae; genus Cataglyphis; species Cataglyphis albicans. Next base: position 9,787,177 of record JBCAUJ010000089.1, on the reverse strand, counting down.
ATATATCTAATGTGATGGCAGTAGCATGCCAATTTAACTGTGATAAAATATCTTTATTAGTTTCATAGACGAGTGTTTATACGACCGAACTGGCAATTTATTGTCCGATCGTTCTACCATGACGTTTCGACCATATGGTTTTGGTTCTTATCAAGTGAACTAAAATAACAATAAATAATGATAGTGACGTTACAGGAATGAAATAAACGGAATTATATACCCGCGTTATAGTTAAAAAGTAGAAAGAGAAAAATCGAAATGTCAAACTGACATTGTGTCAACCACTATGTTTGGGATACTGAGAACGACTAAACGACCTTTATTAATCTATCGTATATGTTGTTTAAATTCTCTGTGTCTTTTTGACAGCTAATAGTGTTGTCAAATTTTTTAATTAAAAACATTTCAACCATTTCTCTCTTTCTTACATGTTTTTCAGTATGTAGAATATCAGGCGCTGACCAATCGAAGTCATGATCAAATTCTAATTTGTGTTTGTTAATTACGGAAAGATTACTTGCGTGCATTTTTATATTATTAAAATGTTCCTTGACTCGAATGCTTAAGTGTCTTTTCGTTTGGCAAATATACAAAGTGCTATAGTTCTTGCAATTTATTCTATAAACAACTTCCGTTCTATTACTAATAGGCAGTTTATTATTTCCTATGATTTATCTAAATGTCATCTAACGAGTGATAGAGAGATTACACTTATACATATCTTCATATTAAAAAATGATGGGCTTATTAGAAAATGATGGAATGCGAAAAATAAGCTCGTAGAACCTAATTTAGAAATATCTGTGCAGACTAACAGATTGTGAAATTGTTGACAACTAAAATTAACGAACCATGGATGCGTCCATTATTGCAAATTTGTAAATATACATCTTGCTGCAGTTTATTCGTTTCATATCATCCGTGAAAGCAGTATTATTCGTTATGTAATCCATATAGCGGTTTGTTGCCGAAAAACTACGTTCTATATATAGTCAATATAAATCATCGGATATCACCACTGATGCACATCGATGATTTTGGCGAGGTAATAACTTTTACACGAATTCGATCACCGCGTGTCCCCCGCGAGCGACGATAAATTCTCTTATTAAAATATGACTCGCATTTCACACGCAATATGCGTTGTATATCTATCGAGCCATCGATTTTCTCTATATATCAATTGTATACATATAGTATTTATTTTACCACATGCCAGAGGTAGATTAATTATGCAGTTAAACATTGCAATTGATAAACATATGGAACAAAATATTTTATATCAGGCGAATGAATTTAATTTGCAATTTATTTAGCGATTATGATTGAAAACATTTATATGTGCAAAGTATCTCAAAATATATTAATTTAGCATGTAAGATTAATTCATATAATTGAGTATTAGAATATTTTTTTTTTTTTTTTAATGTAATAATCATTAACAGTACGACAGAGAGGGAGAGAGAAAGATAACGATTTATTTATTTAATATTGAATTGTATTAAAAAAATGTAGACTTTATTCGCAATTATTTCGATTGCTCCTATGTCTTGTTTTCAATGATATATCGAAATAATATAATTTTAAAGCAACATATCTATGTATAGTTTGGACACATGCCCGTTAAGAACAAGCATTAGGTCGCTGCTCGAAAACTTGTCTCTCTTTTCTCTTGTGACCCCAACCCCGCTTGATTTGCCGATTGCGATTTACTTTATCGAACCTGGTCAAAAGAAACTTTCTTCCAGAGTTAAAGGAAGAAAAGGAAGCGAAAGATGCGAAGCAAACCTTCGAATCGGAACCTTCAGAATATATCCCCTGCGTCGTGAGTTACTAGTAGCTACGAAAAACTTACGACGGGATCGTATTAATCTTATCCTGCGGCTTCCTGTCGTGACTGGCTCACGTGAGTTCACAGATTATGCGTCCGCCGATCGATCATGTAATATACGGTACGATGCGTCTTTCACAAAGTGGTTTTGTCAGAATAAATTTAAAATCAATACACGATCGTATTGACATGGCCTATTAGCAGCTGTCATAGAATTATGTTTACATCCATTTTTTATACATCACGTCACGTTAAAATCATGTTATACCTCTATACCTATATTTTTTATATTTTTTTAATTCAATCGAATATAAATTAATATTAATTTAGTTTGATTGAAATATAATTGTTAGCGATTTGTATAATTCGTGTTTGTTTGAAGCAGCATGTGGACTGCTGAAACCTAATCAAGTTCGAATAAATGAAGTCAAATAAGTCTAGTTAGTTAGAAAAATAATTTCTTGAAATATTAAAAAATATATAACATTTATGTGACGATTACGTGAAAAAATGTAGCTGAAGTAAAGTACATAATGTATGAAAGTCATTATAATAAAATTTAAAGTTTATTAATAACAATGCATTTTTTATTTTTCTCTGTGGGTTTAGATTGTAAAAATCACTGGAGGAAAGTAATTATATTTGATAAGAGAGTTTATAATAAAATTTTTTATAAAGTTGAAAAAAACAGCATATATCTCTTTGTTGATGTTTAAGCTTTTTAATCACATAAATATCAGATTTATGGGAATACGTGATGTCAAAGATAAAATGCGCTACAATTTTGGAAAATTGTATTATTTTTATTGTATACTTACAGAACTATATGAGAGATTTGCACTCTCAAGGAAAGAACTATTTCACGTATCTGCAAAGTTACATTACCGTGTCGCTGTAACTCTTTATTATTCACGAAAATTATTTTCCGCGCACTCGGCATCCCGAAAGCAGTTTCATACAGTATTCTCGCACGACCCGACATGATTAAGTTCTTTCTCTCAAGGAAGAAATATTTTCGCGCTGTGATCAGAAAACCCATATCATCAGACGATGCTAAGTTATTATTGGAAGAATTATTCGATTATTCGAGGCATGTAGTTTGACGTAGAAATTTGTTTCACAAAATTGTGTACTTGTGTGTGTAAGAGTGAGAGAAAATTTATTCACTATATTTTCTACTATCTAATTTTGTGCAGTGCAATCTTTTGTGCGTTATGTTTAAATTTTTTTTATATCTTTATTTTTATATTTTAAATTTTATCGTTTAATGCGAGCAATTTTTTTTATATTTTAAATACTATTTTAATTAAGAATTTTAAAGATAAATATATGTTATGTTGATTATATATTTTTATCATCTTTTTTTTTTAATAAATTTGAAAAATATATAAATAATACATATTTATAAATTTTTATAAATATTTTAATTTAAACAAAATTATTTAATAGATTATTTTTACCATTGCTGCTTATTTTAATCTGCATTTTAAATGTGTCTAAAATGATAATAGTAGCATAAGAAATAATATTCTCTTTTTTTAAATATATCATTTAAAAAGTGATGGCGCGATTTATATTTCATATTCCACATCATTTTTTATTTTCTAATATTTTGTAAGGGTATATATGTTGCATGATATTTTTATATTGTAATAACGTTCTTTTCGTATAAGGTGTAACCAGTGCACGCTACATTGCCTTCTTCTAATCAGGTCATACTCTACTTTCGATACACATACACACACACACAATAATACAAGAATGACGTAGCCATGAGGTGAATAAAACATGCATCATAAAATTTTTTTTACGGGCAACGGCTTATTTCAGCGGTTAATTGGCAGTTAATCTAACATAATTGTACAAAGTATGCATATATATTTTTAAATATAGTATCATGTTAAATCTATAATAAAAACAAACAAATTAGCATTTGCAATAATGAAAAAATAGTAACAATTGTAAAGATATTTGAATGTTTATTATAAATAGTATGATGCATTTTATATAAAAACGAAAAATTTAATAAAAATACAATAGCGAATTTTATTTTTATAAATTTTATAATATTTCTATATTGATTCTACTCATGATTAAACAATTTTATATAATACAAAATATCAATTGCATAAAAAAAAACTGGTTAAAATTATATGTCATTATTTTAAAGATTGCTGTGAAAAAAAATCAGTGCATATTAGGATACACAGAGAGATAGAGAAAAGAAGAAAAAAAATTTGTTATAATTTTTTTTGTTATTTTATATCGATACATATTGCTTGCACATAAATATATATATTTTTTTACGAGAATACTATTTTTTATATTTACAAGAATAATATAAAAAGAAAAATAAAGAAAAAAATAATTGATTGTAAAATACGAATTTGCAGAGAGATTACAAAATGAATATTAAACTTTCATAATATACAGATCTTCTTATCGAACATAAGACGAAATTAATCTAAACAGAAATATTGATGCAATATGGTGATATCGAGTCTTTTATCTTTCTAAGTCTGATAAACAGTCTAATAAACAAACTACATAACTTTTTTAAAATAATACAAGCTGTGGAGTCACATACAAATAAAATATGGTATATATCATAAAATAAAAGAATTTTAATAAAGCTAAATTATTTATCAGTTGTGTAAATATAATGTATTGTTTGCGTTGTACAATATGCTAATAATAGAGCATATTTTAAATAATTATTACAAATTTTCAATTTTTTAGTATGAAAACTATTTTAAATAAATCGCTTTTATACAATTATACCAATAAGCTACTATAATCTATTATATTGCGATGTAAAAAGTATTTTAAATTAATAATTCATAATCTTTTTCAATGTTGCGTGCCAATTGAATTTATGTTTCACATGTAATGTTTCATGTAATCGTCTCTTCATAAGTCTGTTGATGTGCGAAATCAATCGGTGTACAATTTCGTCAGCTAAGCGTCGAATGCTAGCGTCAATCATTTTAATTCGATTTGAAAAAGAATGGTAGAAATTTCAATTGCGCCATCGTGCCGCCAGGCTAAGTCGTATTAGTCGAGGGAAAAGCTTAAAGAGTCAAAGGGTATATTGCCGAGCGCGCCAAGCGCGGAAAATCTTCTCCCTCTGCCTGCTTCTCCTCTTTCCACTCTAACTGGAAACGAGTAAAAATCAAAGAGCAGGAGGAAAAGGAGCAACGTACCACCTGGTACTTCGCATCTTCGACGTTCCAGAATGGCGTTGCGCAGTGTTCCTCTTTGCATTCCCTCATTCTATCCCTCGAGTTCCCTCTTTTGCTTCCTATTCTCTCTGTTACGTTCTTCGAAGTCGCTTTTTGTCGCACAGAAATAATCTTCGGCGTACTGCTCAGTATCGTATTATGGGGACAGTAAGCGGACTATCTTTAAGCTTAACTTTAAAGTAATTCCCGTCGTTGCTTAATAATGTAGTGACATTTGCGATATAATTTGTGTGTGTAATTGGTTTTTCTGAAAGTATTTTTCATTTTGTAATTCTCTTGAAGTATCTATTTAGATATTTTTCTAATATTGTTTATAATCTTGTTTTTTACAAATAACTTATTTATATGTATACATGTAAGACGTAATTAAGACGCTTTTTAAAATAACGTAATTACGTAATTATGTTGAAAAAGATTTAAGAATTTATAAGGATTTTTTTTATTTTTCAAAGAGAGAAATTTTAACACTGTTTTTATTGAAGTAAAATGAATAGAGTAAAGCTGCTCAGGTGCTACGTAAATGCAGTTTTTCAAGTGTGCCATTCTCATATGCCGCCTTCTTTTCTAGCTTCAAATACGAAGAAAGCCAGAAGAGATAGAAGCCGAAGAATCTTAATCCACTACTGGCCGCATGTGCTCATGTGAAAACATCCTTGCTTTCTGATCTGTTTTTAGCGTCTTATTGTCTTCATGGCACGAATGCTATTTCGAAGCAGCTTCGCATGCCTGCGAGATCGAAATTCTGTTTGTCGACTACTTTGAATATTGTTGTTTTAGCAAATCGTAAAATAATATTTGACATTTTTTTTTTCAAACCGATATTGATTTTTCATATGTTCTTATCAGGCTTTTTTTTTTAGTAGAAAAATACAATGTATATCGATTTATGCAAAATTATTACTTTACCGAGTGAATTCGAGAGAATTTTCTACTACAATTTGTTTCCCCCAAGATTATTCAACCTAGATTCTTTTGTATACTCATGTTGATATTTTGATTTAAAGACTGTCGATTTAGTGGAAATTTTTTGTCTTGACCGATGTCAATAAATTTTTTTATATTACCGTGAGTGATGTATTGGTATTTTAGTAAATAAGATATTTAGCGCTGAAAGAAAATTTTGGAAAGCAAATTATTTTCATTTATTTTATAACAATAGTTATGTGTCTAATTATATATAAATTTTTGCCCTTTTTTTAACTCTCGCGTTTTTATATGTTTTCATGAAACGTCAAATAAAAATTAAAAACTTGTACTGCACGAAATAGCGAAATAGCGCAACAAAAAGAGAAATAATAGAGAAATAAAATGACATTTTGTTTTGACATTAAAAAAAAAAAAAAAAGAAGCTTTACATGTTCGAACGAAATCACATTAATTTTTATAGATCGGAAATTAAATCCCGGCGCATACGGTGCGTCGCAGGGGTCATTCATAGCAGATGGCAGGTATATCGTTTGCGGGAAAACAATAAAGTCACAGCGCTGATATTGCAGCGCTTGATCGCGATTCCGTTGTGCACTCTCTCTCTGTATTGTAATAGTTTTCCGAGAAGCATTTTTCCGCAACTTATTGCTCGTTTCAGAGAAATGATAGTAATTTTTGCGCAATATCTATCTTTTTTCCAATATAGTTAGCGCGCGTTCAAAATAAATTAAAAAAAAAAAAAAAAAAAAAAAAATATCTGACTTTTACTATACATTTTTAACGGACGTAATCCGCTGCAATTTCCATTGCGATACACTTTGTAGAATTTCCCGATCATAAATGTAAATGTTATTTGGAACGAGATTTTTATGAACACGTGCGAAGTCAGCCGGCTGCAATCGACGCAAATTTCTATCGAATGTCGTTTCGATAACGGTACATCCATTGGGTAAACTCTGGCACGGGAAACTGCGCCTTTGCTATCACGGACAGCATTCGGATTTCCGTTTCAATTTTTGAAACTCGTGCAACGAAGTGCTACTAACTTCTCAATTGCCAAATAGGAAACAATGATGCTGCTTCTTGTAACAATAATACTGATTGCCATCGCTTTCGCATAAAAGAAGCGAAAATATATCTTTACTAAATTACATATTTAATTAATTTTTTATTTATTATATATATATATATAGAAAAAGAAGCAATATTTTTATATGCCAAAAAGTGAAAGATATTTTATTTATTTTAAAAGATTAATTTTTACGATAATTTTTGTATGTTACATTTTATGTTTGTGTGTTATAAATATTTTTAATTTGTAAAACAAAAATTTTATAGCAAATATTAAATATACAGGGTATCCGACGTCAATCGCATCACCCGTCGTATGCAGGTAGAGCAAATAAAACTAAAGAGAAAAGTCCTGTATCATTTTTTTCTATAATGCTTAATAAGAGAGTTATTATTGAGTAAAGTCTGGCCAATCATCGCCGATCTTTAGCCGGGCGCACGTCAGTGAGGCGCTGTAACAGCTGAGCGCTCACGCACACATGCCAGGCGCGTGGCTCATTGACGTGCGTCCAGGTAAAGGTTGACGCTGAATTGTCAAACTTCACTCAATAATAACTCTTTTATTAAGCGTTATCGAAAAAAATGATACAGGACTTTTCTTCTTAGTTTTATTTGCTCTATCTGCATACGACGGGTGATGCGATTGACGTCGGACATCCTGTATATATATGCAGGCATTTGTTTATTGTACTTTTACAAAACGTATATGCACATAGAAATGCTTTTCTTCGTTGCCCAACTCAAATGCACTCCTGACACTATTCTAGTACTCGACGGTAACAAGGATCGTTATTTTTGGGCAGATGGAACTGCGAGAAGCACTCCAAACTTGTTATCGATAACAGTCGCGAATGTCATAGTTGCACTGTGACAACACGACTGATCGATGAAGCTCTTCTAAGCTCTGCTTCGCTGTGCTTTGCAATGTCCGTCGTGAAATAAAATGGGTCATAAAAATATCAGAAGCAGCACTGTGCGAAGGATGCATTTGTGTTTTTCACGAGGAATGTTTTCTCATGTACGGGTTTAACAATTTCTTTAATCTCGTCTGACTTTACGATAGATTTTACAATGGAGGGAGCTACGAGAAATTGTTGGGACATGCCTGAGAGTGCGGCGATCTCTTCATTAAAAATGACATCGCGTCGACTAAAATAAACCTTTATTCTATTAGCGAGCGCGATCTATGAACGCAAATTTTCACTTCAAGCCGGTCGAACATCGAGCTCCAGATATTAATAAAATCACTATATTTTTTTCATTTTTTTTATATAATCATTTATGTATCGAAAAATTTTATATAAAATTTTTTTATAGAGATGCACGATACTTATAAATATAAAATATAAAAGACTCGTTCGAGGTTATTAGCGAACGTGTATTATTGATTTTTTATATGAACGGTAATTTATCTCGAGTTGCTTCTACCTCGAGGGGATTGAAGCAACTTTATATCTTCGGTGACTATCTATCTTGCGGATGCATTGTGTCACTTCTTTTTTTAAAGTACGGAAAATTGTGTTTTCGGGCGACAATGCTCTCGCGAGAATTTTCATTTCGTCCGAAAATTACTCTCATATGTTATGTTCTTACCATAAGTCAGTATAATGTCAGAAATTCTTAGTATTATTTTTCTCGACGCCCTTCTCTTTTAAGATAGTGGACTATCAACTATACATTGGATGGACAGAAAAAAAAAATGTCTTTGCTTAGGAATGAATTAATGTTTCAAAGGTTCACGTGCGCAAAAATGTGTGTTTCCTTGTGAGTGGTTTATTTCATAAAGCCGGCACGACAAATTTTCTGGCAATTCCTTGCCGACGGCATGGCGGTAATTCGCGCCGGAGGGATCAGACGTGCATCGTATGACACGGTGCCATGCATACAGCCGCATATTATACATGGTGTAGCGTGATACGAGAGAAATGCTCGGTGCGGAACCAGAGAGAGAGAGAGAGAGAGAGAGAGAGAGATAGAGATGATGGCAGTAGGTTAGGCGAAACGACACGAAGGTCGGGTGCACGTGACTAGCGCATACCTTTGAAGTAGGAAAGCGCACGTACACAGAGACACATTTGCAAGTGCTCGATGTACGTCGCGCGTTTCTGGAGTTGCTGGATAAGCTGTATGTTCTCTGGAACTGATAATAATTAGACGAGCGCAGCGTCTTGGGCGAACAATATGGTGACGTAGACCGCGATTATTGCTTCCTTTGAGAGCGACGAGCTCGATGTCAATGAAGGACGTTCGAGCACCTCGTGTTAAAGGGTTTACTGTGTTATGGAGATACGCTGTAACTCCGATTTTTAATTCTAATCTGAAGTCATTTTCAGCAAACGGCGCATCATGTATCACTCTAGTCACTATCTTGGATGTGAAAAATTTATTAATTTATTAATTAAAAATTATAATTTCGTTAATTTAGCTATCTATGTCGTGGCCAAAGTATATTACACATTTTTTTGAACAGAAAAAAAACATTAACAAATAATCAATACTATCAAGAATTAGTAGTTTAGCGAGTGTGCTCTTTTATTTTAATTTCAAGTTAATTTCTCATGAATCTTTTAATTGAAAAAATAAGATAGAAGACTTCTTGACATAAAATTACATTTTATCTAAAAGCTCTAACTATTTGAAAAACAGGGTACGCGATAGATTCTGGATTGTTTGCCGGAGCAGCGATTTTTCCGTTTGCGAAGTCGTGGAATTAATTCACTCCTTTTCCCAGATACACACTCGGAAGATAGGAACTGATCTCCAGATATATTGGCTTCCATTGTCATAGACTAAGCATACCGGGTGCTCCCCGTAATGGGAATGCCTGGCGCGAGGGATGTACTGACTGACAGCGGTGGCAGCGCAGTTACATCGGCGATCGCGATCGCCGGGCACATAAATTCCCCGCGAGACGTGTGACAGCGTGGCACCTAATCTATTTAATCATACGATGAAAAATCGTCCCTCCGCGACGCTCGTTTCGCTTATCGCATTATTATTCCTCTTACCGCCGGTTGTACGCGTTGTGTTTCTCCTGGAAAGTATCCATGGCCACATCGGTAGGATGACTTACGGTCCATCTTACGATCCTTTTCCGCCGTTCGTTTATTATCCGTTTTTCCCTTCTCATCCGCACAGTGACGATCGTACAGACGAGCGGAAAAAAATGGAAAAAATAAACGAAATTTTTAACTGGAGGAGTTATTTCTGTTCCATGAACTCGTTTTACGAAAGTAGCCGCGATTTGTTCCGGAGTAATGTCGCGCGGTAACACGGGAAAGCGATTAAGGTTGGAGACTAGAATTTACTCTTTAGCGCCTGATATAATGGATTGTAACACAGGAAATCTCTTATCTACAGACAATTTAAACATTTGCTATAATGGCGCCGATAACATTCTTGCTATCGGTTTTATAAAATATTATCGATGCCTCTCGAAAAGAGTTTATTTAATTCTTTAATTATCGAGAGATAATTTTATTATCCCATCTCGAGCACGATATATTTCATCGAGGATTTAATTAGGAATAAGCAATTTTCTCACATTGTCAGATCATAGATTATTCTTGTATGTCGATATCGATATATATATATATATATATATATATATATATATATATAAATTAGTTATGAAAAATTCATGTATTTGAAATTAAAGGTGAAATTAAAAAATTAAAACTCCGTCCTATCATTAGCGTCTGATGAAAAATTTTATGACAAATACATCGTTTAATAATAATCTAATTGATTATTTTTACATTATTATACGCATATAATTGCGAATGCAATTTACAATTTATACATGATAGTATTATAAATATTGAAATTTCGAATACCGTAAATGTTAAATGCGTCGGTGCTATAGCGGAGCGATTTTACAGAATTCGCGAGAATCTTGAACCGCATTGCATGTACATAAGACGCGTCTCCCGCGACTCTTGACCCAACCACGCAGCATTCATGAGAATGAGATTATCCTACAAGAGTAGTTTAATCTCGCAAATGCGATCGTGGGTGGTGGGTTAAATACGCCTTCACCGTAGACTTTAGATACATGCGTAAAACACGAAATTTCTCATTTTCCGCCGGTCTAGCGCGAACGTGAAAGAAATCACGAATAAAATAGGAAATTCCAATTATGTGAGAGAATATTTAGTAGCATTTTCAACGCGCATTAATCAGCCAAATTGCCACTGCATTTTTTAACGAATAATTTCTATTAATTAAGTGTTGTTACATTTTTTAAGTACTGAAATTGTATGGCAAGGGAATGGAGAAACATAACATTAAGTGAAACTAAATGGAGACGAAAAAATTATAGAAACCGTATTATTTTCTTTTTTAAAAATAAATAACCTATAAAAATACTTTGTGTAAAATTTTTTTTATATTTTATTTCAGTACATTTTTTATATGATTTATAAAGAAAAATGTTAAAGATTTTCTGTTAAATCGCGAAATATAACTAAAAAATTATATGCGCAACATTAAAAATGAATATCATAAATTATTATTGATTTCTTGACACTCACTTAACGTTTGCTTGACTTAAATGACGTCAAATGTTTTTCGAATATAATATAAAAATTAAAAAAAAACAAAAAAACGCGGAGAAATCGAAAAATGATAACGTATTAATTTAAATTGAAATTTAATTAAAAGATTGAGAGGAAGTTATGCGATTTATTTTAAGTGACACTCGGATTGGTAGCCATTAGTAAGCGAGTCACGCAAACTTCTCGATGGGCACGTAATTAAGTGTCCTGAAAGGCTTATTAATTATGATCGCGTAAGAATCGAAAGATTATGAATCATTATATCCTTTCATGTTTCTGCAACAGTGAAGATTGGAGAACCATTAGTCCTCTTCGATTCTAAAGATTAATTAATCAGTTTGAACGATTATGGGAAGGCTTGCTTAAGCATGTCACCATTGAAACAATTTAATTAAATCTCCGTAACGAGCACGGTCGTCTTTCGTTGGGTTCCCTTGCTACTGTCGTGTCTTTTTTTGCGTTCTCTCCAAGGTCTTTTTCGAGGACCTGAATTCTAAAACAGATGTAATTCATGTCCATCCTTCGCCGTAGCGACGTAAACGACTATCTCGAAATTTATTTAACGTCCACTAACGTCACCGAAATAAACGAGCATCATCGTTCTTCTCATAAATATGTAGCTTCTTTCGCGCGCAAGTAAGTTAAGTAACTTGCACAATGTTTTACGTACAAACAAGAAAATTAATTCTCCCAGATAGATATCGTAGAACGTATAACAAAAAACATATTTATAATCTTAAATTATTTGTTAAATTTATAAGCATTTAAGGAATAAAAAATATTTACATCGAGAATCTTTAGGTAATCTATTTTCGCTAATTATACTGCGCACGCTTTATTAATGTGATTTTATTGCGAAAGTAAACTATCTTTAATGTATTTTGTAATAATTTGCGACGTTAAATAATGTTTAATGATCTGTCAAATATTTTAATATGTCTCTAAAATGAGATTTGCTAATTTTCTATCTCTTTCTTGTACAAGTACGTGGTGGAAATTAATTTCCTACGTCTCATGGCAGCACGAGCGTTGGAATCTGTTTAATCAGTACCAGTAACCTTGCTTGATAAGGCATTAAGAGCTGTAGACCAAATTAAGCTATTATGTTTGTTAATTAAAGGTTTCGCAGCCTTAGAAGCAGCCTTCGGAAAATGGTGAGTCTCTGAGATATACTATCGGTGTCTGTTACAGCCAGAAATTACCTCAGAGCATCAAATAATCTCAATGAATTTTTATTTATCTTTGAATAACTTGTTTTTTAATGAGTTATTGTCAAAAAAATTACCCTTTAATTCACATATGCAGGATGATTTTTTGGTTCATATTCGTTAGTAAAAATCGCTCAAAAGTATTTTAAAATCTGTTTTGGAATCTAGTTCGTATAATGTGAAATGACAAAATTTATTATACGTGTGTATTTTTTTCTCCAGCAGACATCGAATAAATTAAACTCGAACAATTCCCTGCCATCGAGATTAAATGAAATCACGTGAAATTTATGCGCACGCATATCACGTAATCAAATATATATATATTTTTGGATTACAATCTGCCGTGTATCCGAAGGTATCCTTGGGATAAAACTCGACGCGAAGAAAATCCTTCATATAAAAATTCATTGCTTCGTTGTAGAAACGAAACTAAATAACGAGGTGGGAGTGGATTCTGAACAGCGGTGATAGAAGTCGAAAAACGTAATTTCTTGCTTCGAAAATTGCCGAGAAAGGGGAAAAAGTAGAACATGAATTTATGTATGTACTCGACACCTCGGAAGAGAGAAGGAGTTTACTCTATTCAGACACCACTACTTTTTATTTCTTCCCAGACTTTCTCATTCGCTTTATTACACTTAGTAAATATCTACAAAATGCACAATTATGACGTTTTTCATTTCTTTCTCGTAAAGCATAATAATTGCAATAATTTGGTACGGTAATATAATAATTGTCATTGTATTAGAATTGTTGAACGATGAAATCTACGTTTAAAATATTAAGCAGGACGGACATTAACGAATTAGAAGTTTTAAAAAACTGAACTAATTAAAACATCAGGCAGAAGCGAAATATACATGAGATTGATTTAAAATAAGATGAGAATTTATTAAAGTTAAATTAAAACATTCAGCGTTAAATATAATATATATATATATTAATTTTTAAGATTATAATTAAATTACGCAGTTGTTAATTGCTACGCGTTATCTCATCCTGTA
>JBCAUJ010000089.1:9753454-9764696 GCA_038406275.1 Cataglyphis albicans | reverse complement strand
ACACACACACACACACACACACACACACACACATATATATATATGTGTGTGTGTGTGTGTGTGTGTGTGTGTGTGTGTGTGTGTGTATTTCTGAAAGATTTCTGATGATATAGTTTTAATTGTTAAATAATAAAGATTTTTAATTGTGAAAAAATTTCTTTGTAGAAAAAAAATATTTAAGGAATTCTTTTTAAGTAACACACATATTTAATGTATATAATTATATTTTCATTTGCAAATTTCTTCGATTTCAAGAATATTGTGGTATCTTTATTAAGCATAATAAATGTAATATTTAATTATCCAAAAGAAGTTTTATTAAAGCTTTTGACAACAACAGTAAATTGAAAAAGAAAAATCTGACTATATCGAATTATATTCGGTAAGCTTTTAACAACAGAATGATGAAGAATGACAAAAAATCTCGAATAATTTTCTCTTCTTTTCATTTACAAGAGGACTGTGGTCAGAATATTCTATTATCTACGTAATACTTACATATCTGGAAAAAAAACTGTTTTCACATACTTATCATTTTGCAAAGATAACGTAATTGGAATTTTTTTTATGAAGAAATATGCAATTAAAATTGTTCACTATATATAATCGATGATTAATATTAAAAACTATATGTATCAGCTTCTAGAAATAATATCATTGGGGAGAAATTCAATTATATCCAAGTGTAAGCGCACTCATACTTTTCGATGCGTTCATTATTATGCTCGGCTGGAAAATATCCATTAACTCCGACTATGTAGATAATGATCAATAACAATTTATACGCGCGTTGTCCTGACGTATCAAGCTTAAAACTCATGCTGTCGATAAAGTACGTTTATGAAGGCGCTTATTTTCAATTAGTTCGTAAATTGCGCGCGTGTTCTGCGTGAAGTTACTATTTTTCTGTGAGTACAGGCAATAATAATCACCATATCATTTATCATCATATCACGTTACAACAGCAAGGACGGAGGTTGCATCCTAACTAACGTAGTTGTTCGTTGAAAATACAGAAGTGTACATTGAATGTATATAAGCGTTCATGTGGAAGCGTACAGTAAACGCTAATAAATCGATCAGGTATGACTTCCTCACGGAAAATATCCATTAATTTTCAACAAAGTGTAAATGATAATCGGTAATTATTCGTGCGTATGTTCTTTTGCCGATAATATTCAAATGCGATGCGTGTCGCCTTGAATTTTAAACGCAACCCGATACATGTGAACGCGCACAAAATGCACCGACGAAATCCGTTAATAAATACCTTTCGGTTAATTGTTGCATGAATGAAATGGGATATTAGATTATCGCGCCGCGAAATTTCAATTATTCATACTTTAAGTATAGATATTGTAATATTTCGCAGAATTCAGTATTAATTTTATATAAAAGAATAGTATTGTATGTAGAGTATAAATATCTCTTAAAACGCTTTTATAAAAATTGTAACATTTGATTAATGTTTTTATATTCTGAATGCCCATAAAAGAATTAGCTTTTTGGCGAAATCACGATATTATTATATTAGCTCCACTAATCTGACTTCACTTTTAAAGAGAAAAATTTATTCCACCTCATTATTAGGAATTTCATAGGAATTTCAATCGATTTGTAAACGAGACTTATAAAGTGCGAGTCGGTTTCTTACTTAAATAAGTTATTGAGCGAAATAATAGAGTAATTAAATAAAAATCGTATATTATATAAGCATAATTGTTTAATATAATATAATATATTTTTATTGATAGAGGGCACATTGATTACATTAATTATCTCCGGAATTTTCTTTGTATTCTTTCTATTTCAAAATGAGTGTAATAAAATTACTTGATAAAATTATTTATAAATAAAACGTTTCATTCGCGCATGTAAAGTTTACATTACAACATTAATAGTAATTAACAGTAATTTTTACATTTCATTGTACTCTTGTATTATTGTCTAAGATTTGACTTTGTTTATTCTTGCTGCATTTATTAATAAAATTGCAATTTGATCATGACGGTCGCTTAATGTGGGAAGCATAAAAAGCTAAAAGTCAGAGTGGCTGCACTCGTATAACAAGAAGCGAGAGAGAAAGGAAATGACTACGATGCCCTAGCTGGTCGAGTTCTGAAAAGTTGGCATCGTTTCCAGATTTTAGTTGTTCTACGGAACGAGCGCTACGGGGCGAGTTTCGTACAAGCTGCCTCGTAAGCAGCTCCAGCAGCACGTCTTCCGGTTTCCGTTACCGTGGAATCGGGACGAACATTGATCGAATCTAGCTGCAAATCTAAACTAGCCATTGGCTCTCACGATTTGTACTCGTCGACACGAATACGGTCAGCGACACACAATTCAGCTTAAATTCCATAATTCCGTATTTCAATATAGAACTTTTTATACGATTGTACATATCGAGATAAACTTTATGCATATGCGATGAGCTTTTTATTTACTTTCGCGGTTGTTTACACAGCGAATAAAAACATGGAAATTTTATATATGTTTATATATATATATATATATATATTTTTTTTTTTTTTTTTTTTTTTTAAAAGCTTTATGCGGTTTTAAACGCTGTGTATTTGTTAGAATATTGACAATGGAATAGAACCAAAATATTATTAATATGAAGGATTTTTTCAAGGGACTTGTCAATTGCATAATTAAACTTTCTATGAATTATGGCTTTAAATTTTAATAGGTACTTTTTAAGATATTATTCGCGCATATGTGTACTTAGCATTATAATATTGGATAAATTGACATTGCGAATAAGCTCTGCAGTTTTGCATATTTATCAGATTCCGCTATAGTCTCTTGGTGTAATTGGATATTAAATTAATCTCAAATATTGTAAATCGTGCTTCGTGCGGTTTCGCAAATGCACATTAATGCACAATTAGAGAAGTTTCGTACGAATAGTAGTTGCAAAATGTAATCGTTCGTATGTGTCGTGAAAGTTAGGGTGATTCAATTAGTGCGGCAATCAAATGGACATTATTATAATTACATAATTATTGTGATTACAACGAAATATTTCTGCTTGTATTTCTACGAAAGCGCCGTTTTCAATAAATAACGAGCATATTTCTTGTTATTCCTGTATGCTGTTTTTCTTCGAGCCATCTTACCTTTTAATGATTTCTGATCGTGATATCTGCAATTGTCATAGTTAGATAACATCATGTTTTTGCAAAATATCATGCTTTATTCTATAGTAAAAAATCATTCAAATTCATCGATAGAAATAATTACTTATTCATTTAAGCAAAATACTTTTTTATATAATTTATAAAATAAACCTGAAAAAACGTATGAGCAGTTAAAAAAATTTAGAGTAAATACAAGTATATATTATTTTAGAATAAATATAAACACACCCAAAAGTTTTTAAATTTATCGCATATATATATATATATATATATATATATATATATATATATATGTATTATATACATTTTAGAATAAGATTTTTCCCGCGATTTTTTAATTTCCTACGATTTGCAATTGTACACAATTATTGCGAAACTATTACAGCCATTATATTCTTAAACTTTCTTGCTAGTCCTCGGTGTGTTTATACTGTTTCGTGTTATTTGTTCCATCGGAACAACGATACTATAATCCTCTGGTAAGCTTTTGTTTCGGGGAACCTTAAACCTTGGATTAGAACTGGACGAATTAAGTCGAACTATCTCTACGTGCGCGTTTAATTTAGATTGATCTTTCATCGCGAAATATTGTGTCGTCCGTAACACATTGTCTAATAAAAATGTATAATATCTATAAAATTTATCGGATCAGCCATTTACTGTCTACTATATAAAGTATGAGGAAGATATAAGGAATAGAAATGTATATTTAATATATTGAGTGAAATAAGACAAGTTTCGTTATCTGTACTTAAAGTCAGCTTGAAATCGAAAGGATTAGTGAACAATACAATTATACATTATTGTTTCAACGTCACGTTATTGATTCTCTCTTTAAACGAGATAGGTACGTGTGAGATGAAGTGGCACTTAATCGGGATGAGAATCATATGATAAAACAACGTGCTGAAAATAGAGAGACCGACCTGCCATTCACGTCACGTTACGAATTTACAAGTTGTTTTTCAGCTTTTGTCCTCTTTTCGTTTCATCTCGGTTCGATACACTATCTACCCTAGCAGATAAATGGGCCTTTTAAATAATGCGTTCCCCGCGGAAGTCGCGCTCGTAAGGTCACAACTGAATAAACATTCGAATCCACCGTTCTACTTCCGCCGTGTTCATCCGTTACTAGCGCAACAATTTACTTCCGCGGCCGTGAGTTATTCTACAGCTTGTCGCCATAAAAGTGTGAGCGCAATGTTCGTGCGGTGAAAAGTAGGATGAGAGCGAAATTGAATAACCCGGGAAAAGAGCATTCGGCAAAAACGTCTTGGCACTACATGTGCTGTTTACGCGTTAAAAAATATTTGCTTAAAAAAAAAAAAAATACTTTCCAAAATTTTTCATAAATATATAATGCGAAGTAATTTTTTTTAAATAAATAAAAATTATATATATGTATTCTGTTTTTTTTTTTTTTTTTGTAAGATAGTACCTTTAAATAATTTTAATACTTGAATGATAAAATTAATTAAAAAATTTTATTAACACATGTAATATAACAATTAGTATATTTAAACATTATTATTTTTCTTTCTTTCACATGATATAATTTTGATTTTTAATACATAAATATATAAGAAGATAAGCTTCTTACGAATTATTTTTTAATTAATAAATTTCTTTAATAATTTTGATAATTGCGATTTATATGCGTATTTATCATTTGCATATCTGAAATGCAATAATCGTGCGTAAATATCATTAAGTTTGATTAATCCATGATATTCTGGCGTTTAATTTCCGCGCAAGCTCTCGTCATAATTATAGAAGATAAATCAGAATAAGCTGTTGTTCGAGATAGCCATTAACCCAGTTTTGATAATAAGAGCATGTCTCGCGCGTAATATTTTCATATACTTTTATTTATCTACTTGCATATAGATGCGCGGCTGTGAATAGACGTTGATTAAGTGGATTAGAACAGTGAGTGAATATGGAAATAGTATTTTGTATGAGATGTCTTTATTCTTTAACAAGGAAAATATGACAAGATGCCGCGAATTTTATTACAGTGAACATTATATATAGAAAGAGAGAGAGAGAGAGAGAGAGAGAGAGAGAATAAAAATAGAGTGATGAAATAATTTTTCAGACTTTTAAACGAAAAAAGAAAGAGAATATATCATACATTTTCAAATATGAAACACATTTGAAAGAAAGAATGCTTGATTATAATATATTTTCTCAAAGCTAACAATAAGTAAAATATGAAAGCTTTGAATCTTAATGTTTCATATAAATGCGTGTTTATTAACTTGATTAAAAGATTCCATAATTAATAAGTGATGTGTATATATTACATATAAATAATATAATACAATTATTCAGTATTTTTTTTTTTAATATTTTGAGCGTTGTTATCCGAGTTTTGCCTTTCGTGTTTTTCTTCTTCTATAATTTACGTAAGCGGTGATGATTCGATCATTTCAATAGACAGGAACGAAAGAGAAGTTCGATATTCGGCGTATATAAGTACCTGGCTTGGCGAAGCTTGGCCGATTAAATCTAATCGGATCGCGATACGAAACTTTGGACATTCTTTGCCTGTGAATTGTACGCGCGCATTCTTCAGAGATCAAGGGACATATACGGGGTGTCCGAAAATTCGCGCAACACCTTTTAAGGAAAGATAGTGTTATTCTGAACAGAAAAGTCCTGTACAATTTTTTTTCTATAACGCTTAATAAAAGAGTTATTATTGAGTGAAGTCTGGCCTATCATCGCCGATCTTCAGCACGTCGGTGAGCTGTCATAAACATCTGAGCGCTCACGCACACTACCAGGCGGCTCATCGACCATGCGTCCAGCTAAAGACTCGGCGATGATAGGCCAGACTTCACTCAATAATGACTCTTTTATCAAGCGTTATAGAAAAAAATGATGCAGGACTTTTCTGTTCAGAATAACACCCTCTACCTTTCCTTAAAGGGTGTTGCGCGAATTTTCGGACACTCTGTATATCAGATCGCTCGGTCATTCCAATCACGTAGTCGAGTTACAGCGGGGTCTACCCCTAAGAAGAAGATTCCGAGTGGTTGCCGGTATAGTTCAGCGCTTTACAGTTTGCATACTCGTTGATTTACGGACGTGCACTACGAGATAGGGCTAAGGAATGTAATAGCGGACCCTGGGTTTGTTATTGCCGGCGCAACAATCGTTTGTATGCATTACTCTTTGCGGTGTCTGGCTTTATGCATATAATCTAGACGCCAGAATTCAAGATGGAGGTTACCAAGACGATGTGTCGACCATATCGGAAAACGTTGCCGTGGTTCTCGAGATTTATCACGATTATGTGTTCGTTAACATATAATTGTCCTTGTATACGTTATTTAATAAAAAGTAATTTAAATTTTCACAGAAAACGTAATATTCCCCTGTACATTCTCTGTGAAAATTTAAATTATTTTTTATTAAATAATTTGCTCTTGTTTAATAATACGGAGAAAGTAGAACATTGGTATAATCGCTTTAGTTTGTTTTTATAAAAATGATATTTCTAATTTTATTATTCCGATACCATCACACTGGGAAGCGGTCATTAGTAACTGGAAGTGGAAATTATATTGTTCAGTAAATATTAATAAATTTATTATTATTTTTTTTTTCATTCAAAAACGGACAGAACTTTCCAATCGATTTAATATAACAAAATTAATAAATAATACTTGAAAAAGAGAAAGAATTCGAGAAGTAAGATAAAGAATATATCATTGTCTTTAACGAAATCTTTGGAAGCGTCAAATATTTGCGGTAGAACGCAACACAATTGCGAGTATAACCGAAATGGGGATTTCGCGTTCTTCTTTAGTTCTACAAATTTACTCAACAGAATTGGAAAGCGTACCCCGCACTTTACCATCGTGTTACTACGAATGTCTCGTCGCAAGAGAAACTATCAATATCGGGTCAGATGTTCCTTCGTCGTCGCGTGAATTATCGACTTTGCTCGCTCCATCCTACTGGGAGGAGTGCTTGAGAAATATTGAAGAATTTGCATATTTCGCGTTTCTCTCCAACGTGACTCGTTCACGATGTAACTAATAAACATCTGTTTTATTTTTCATGTTTCTCATCGGGACATCGGTTGGCTGCGCTCATCCACGACTGCTGATAACACACTCTCTCTCTCTCTCTCGATGGTGATGGTGACGGCGATTCTCTAACTACGGTGATGGTGACTGCGATGATACACTACTAACGTATTGGTGATGGTGACACGGATATATAAACACACACATATACATACATTTTAATATATTTGCTTTATTTATTTTGCTCGGAAAAATATTGAAAATTTGCAAATACAATGTCATTATTGACTACTCTTATTAATCATTTATTAATTATTGAATTATTAATATTAATAATGTTTGAAACTTTGTATCGATCGCTGCGAACTTTATACCGCGGAATAATATGAATATTGCACATTTCGTCAC
Organism: Cataglyphis albicans; assembly: GCA_038406275.1. NCBI lineage: Eukaryota > Metazoa > Arthropoda > Insecta > Hymenoptera > Formicidae > Cataglyphis > Cataglyphis albicans. The sequence continues at coordinate 9,757,105 of JBCAUJ010000089.1, read as the reverse complement.
GCATTCTACTACGCGCGGACTGTTACTATGCACTATTACAATCATTTCGCCATTTCCTCGGAAACTTCTGCAACTATACCGTCCCTTTTATTGGCCTCCGCTTGCGAAATTATCGCGCGAATCTGCATTTACATGCTGGAACGTCTGCGGTTCCGTCCGCAAACTCCATCGTCACGAACGATCTCCGCGTTAAATTCCGCAAATGTTGGCTGCTTCCCCTGCCTCGCTATGTTAAACCGCGTATCGTGTGTAAACGAAACGACACTGCTTTTGCTGCTGGCGAATTGTCGCCATTGATACATCCGTGCCCGCTTTACCGAACCAATTCACTTTGGCTGATCCACTCATTAATTACTCACGATCCCCTTAAATTGATCACTGTTGCGGCGGCGATGTCATTACGGCTCATTGATCGATCTTCGATATTCGACCTTCCGAACTTCCCGCGCGCGTCTTTTCTCTTATATCCTGTAATTTACGTACGGCTTCGTACAACGTTATTTCTTCAATTTATTATAACGCACGTTGTGTGTCTCATTAATTTTTTTAATATTTATAACATTAATATTTTAATAATATATGCGATTTTTTATATTTTAATATTTACGTCATCGCCGATTGATTCATATGACATTTCATTTTTACGTCATTTGCGTCGCGTTAATATATATATATTTTTTTTTTTTTTTTTAACTGAACAGCTTTGTTGTCAGGCACCCTGAAGACCTATCAACGCGCCGCCTGCGACGAGGAAATGATGACGTTGAAATGCCCACCCGGTACAACCATCCTTGTCGAACACGCTCAGTATGGAAGAACAGGAATGCATGGCATCAGCAAATGCAACTCGTCCGCTCCCCCGATGATCGCGGGGGAGGACGAGCCGACGAATCACACATGCATCTGGCCGCAATCAGTGCAGGTATGTACCAATGAAATTCTCCTATTCCGCACAGGTGGATGCCGATTGAGCGAACGTATACGATTTTTGATGTTTATTGAAAATTGTTGTTGCGCGTAAACGCATTAATCGTTTGATTGACTGATTGAGAGATAAACGAAGAAATGAAGAGAAATTTTTAAGACGATGATTTATGATTTTGTTTGAAATATATTTCTATCGCATCTTTGCGAAAGCAGAACTTTAATTTTCTTGTTTATATTTCATTTCTTTGTTTTTGAAATGTGATTAAAGCTTTTTGAGATTTTAATATTTATTATTAAGTATATATTTGATTTATTTTCTTAATTAATATTAATAATTACATTTTCTTAATAAATATTAATAACTGTATATATAATCATAACGTTAGACTTAAATAATTTTGTCAATCTTGAAATGTAATGAGCTTTAATGCGACATATTTCTTCTGTAATAAGTTAAAAGCTTGATTACACACATACAAACTCTCGTGTATCTTCCGTGTAATAACGTAGCGTATAAACTTCGCAAATTTGCGAGACTTGGTAAGACATGATCCCACTCTTCCGCGGAAAGTTTAATATTTGGACGTACTTTAGATTCCGATTATCTTCCAATTCTGCCTCTTCAGCACCCGAAAGGAAGTTTTGCGGACTCTAAACTCCACGCTGCCTAAACTCGCAAGTTTCAAAGAATTTCGAACGTCGATCAAATATGGGATCAGTTATATCCGTTTTATTATAGCTGACATTACACGATTGTTCATTGCACCTTGATGTAACTGGCTGACTTACGTTGCCCGCATCTCCTCGATTCTTGCGACAATATTTTTTCATTTCTTGATCTCCTCGTTTCGAAACTTTATTCGACATCTCACATATACATTTATTGGTTTCTTATTTCTAATAAAGAGAAGAACATAGATGATATATTCTTCCCGCGCATCCTCGTTTTCCTTTCTACTCCGCATGGTTACTAAACCGGAAAGAATCGTAAGCCGGATCCACCCCTTCTGGAGTTAACCTCCGTACGCTTCAAGCCTCGTAAACTTCTCTCGGGTGCGTGACTTTGTGCATGAATCGTAGCACACTCTTTTTTATCTTTTGGAAGATTTTACATAGATTGCCGCGATCCTTTCTATCGCGATTATTTTTCCTTACTTACGTATTCTTATTGTCAGATGTAACACGAAAAGTTAAGTACGATGATTTAGGAAGTTTTCGTTAACGCAAAAATAATAGTTCCGGATTAACTGCTTATTAGTAATTTAATGTTTCACAATTTCTGAAATAAATGCTCTAATTTTTTGACATATAAAAAAAGGATATTCAAAAAATTTATTTCTTCTTTATATACAACGTAAGATAAATTGCTCCCTTCTTATTGCATTAAGGATGAGAGAGAGAAAGATTTGGAATATTTAGATTAGATAAATTCGAATGTTTTATGTATTGTTGGAAAGTAACATGATAGCTTTTAAAATAATAATTTTAAAAGGGATTAAAAATATTATTATATGTGAATAAATAAATGTAATAAATAAATGTAAAGACAATTTTTGTACAAAAAAAAAAACAATTCTTTTGCACAGAAATTGCCACACGATTTTCGTATAGTCACTTTTGACATTTTACAACCACATTGCATTTAATTTTGTCTATTTATCATAATAAAAACGTTTCACAATAATAATCATAAAAATTATTTTTGAGATTTTTTTCACAATGTTACTAAAAATGTAGAAAAATTTCTCACGCGGCGAAATACTTTTAAATCATTCTATATAAATTTAAATAAATCTAAAGCAAAGTGAATATGTATATATATTTTATACTCTCTGCGTTTCCTTCTCTGCGTTTCATTCCAAACGGTTTGAAAATTGCCAGTGAGTTCGTTTTAAGGCGAGAGCTTCGTCAAAGGCGACGAAAGTGCAGCGACTAAAATATAACTGTAAACATCATCAAAGTAGGTTGCGCGAAATTTTCGCAAGGCTGACGATCGATCAAGTCGGGAAGTCTGGGGGGAGAAACGCATTCGCGCACGTGGTTTTACTCTCTCAACAGGAATGCACGACGGCTCCGCGGGGGAAAAGTACGTGGAGAATGTACCCGCACGAAAACTTGTTTTCTTTGAGCTTAATTCACTGGCAATTACGGATCTCTCGCGCGAGGGCGCAAAGAGAGAGATACGTCCCGCGTCGGGTTAAAATCTTGGTTTGCGAAATAATGGCAACTGACCTGAAAACGATGCAACCCTGTGTTTCGCGAAGCGTGCGACTGACAAATTCATTTGAGCTAAAGAGAGACGGAAGGAAAAAGGGACAGAGGGAGAGAAAGCGACTCGGCGGTGTAACGAGGTTGTCGGTTGAGTAACATGTTCTTAGAAATACGCGACGCTTCATATAATATATATATATCTTTTCTTTCGATATTAAATTATCCATTTACTAAGCTCGTAATTTGATTTCGGCCAAGCGGAAATCGGCTACAGGATCAGTACGATTCCGCTGTCGTATTCCGCGCTTGAAATTCTTTTCCTTTTTGCGTTTGATGTAATACTAGTGAAGAAAATTTCTAGATTTATGTCAGCGCGAACGAAGATTTTCAGGAAGATCAGGCTCGTTTCACGGCGATCCAAAATGATCCCGCTTTCTATTCTCCAAGAAAAAAAAAAAAAGTGCCATTATTCGCACAGCATTGCGGTATAATAACTTACCTTGGGTACATACA
>JBCAUJ010000089.1:9669666-9753354 GCA_038406275.1 Cataglyphis albicans | reverse complement strand
AAATACATCTATTTATAATATTTTTATAAATTATTTATTTTTATATAATTATTTATTTTTAAATACATTTAAGTATAATATTTTTATTATATATATATATATATATATATATATCGTGTATATATATATGTATGTATATATTTTTTTATATTTAATTTATATTTTATATATTTATATATTTTTATATATTTCTGTAATATCGGCAAGAGAAAAAAAAAGGAAAATGATTCATAAAAAGCAGTATAATTCTGATTCGATACATATATATTTATATGTATATGTATAGATATGACTGTATATATCCACGAGGTCCCAATCATCAGTGCAACAGCATTCATTATGTTACTAAAGCCACAACGGTTGACCTCAATGATTTCAGTTCATAATTTATTACGGATTAATAACCCGCTTGTGCAAGACTGATACGGCTCAACGATCGCAACAGTTAACGCAGTGCAAATATTACTGTTTTCATATATACTGATAATTGTATCGCGATGTTATTTATGAAAAACGATTGTCTCATCGGTATCACAGATAACCGAGAAGAGTACGCAAATCCGACGCGACATCAGTGACGTCATGCATCGCGAACATTTCCGGAATATGAAACGCATGCGTCGAAAAGTTGCAGAATAAGCCCCCTGGACTACGTGCATTCACCCCCGCGTTACCATAGCGCAAACCGCCCCCTTCCCACCTCATCCCTGCCGTTATCCTTCGTGCAAAAGGTCACGTACCACCACCCTGTGGCGATCGTTCACCTCGTCCTGGGACTCGCTCCTGGTGGCCAGGTTAAAGCGGAAGATACGAAGGATACGTTTACGTACTCCGTCGACTTAAGACCCTTCAGACAGATCCTTCAGATATAATCGGATAGATTGCTCATGTAATAAGCCGCAAGTAGGAATATCAAACACACGATATAGTTAAACATCGCAAAATGCCGTCCGTTCTAAATTATTAGATAATAATAGAAATTAAATCAGATTATATAGTATGTCTAATAAAAAAAAAAAAATACAGCAATAAGCTATACATTAATAGATACAAGTTAAATAAAATAACATCGCTTAACGCTTTTACATTCAGCAATTTGTGCAGTTTGATTATTGTAAAGATGCTATCGGGAATCGTACAGATGCAATTCACATCATTATAATCTATGCATATCTATTAATCTTCATATATATCGAGGAATCAAGAGAATAAAGTTCAAATTTCTCGACAATTCACTCTACGCAAGACCTTAGTCTCAAGAAGATAATTTCAGCAAAGGGTAATCTTAGATAAGCGGAAGATGTACGATCGTCCGAGCACGGAAGCGTCGATCGGGTCCTCTTTTCGGAGGAGGAGCGTTTCCGTGAAATCACACGCGGAAGAGAGTCAACGGGGATCGCGGCGGGAACCTCATCTCGGCTGGTCGCGGGGAGGCTGCAGGAGCTTGCGGCAGTCCGGAGCAGCGATTTTGGACACGGAGGAGAGCGAGCGTACATTGCACCCAACAGAAGGGAGTGTCCCGAGCCCTCCCCCTCCTCCCTCTCCCTCTCCTCTACCCCTCGATCCAACACCCGGCCAGTACACCCCGCCTGCCTGCGATAGCCTAGCTACGATCCTGGGTGTCTCCCGGGCTGCACCGGAGGGTGAACGCCCTTGCCTGACCCAGACTCGGAATCGATCTCCATTCGTTGCACGATGTTGGCAACCCCCTTGACGTCCCATCCACGACCGCGCGCGCGCTGCCACCCCCGTCCTCGTCCCCGCCACCACCCCCGCTGTCGCCGTCGCCGCAACTATTCCCGCGCGCGTTCGAGAAGCAGCCACCCTCTCGTCGTCGCACTCGCGGATTTTTCGCGAAACCGCGCCGTTGTAACCTTAGAAAAAAGCGGGATGAGTTCCATGCGGAATCGAAAATAAATGACGCGAGGGACAGGAGAGAAGAAGAAAAAGAGAGAGAGAGAGAGAGAGAGAGAGAGAGAGCGCGGGGATGCATTTCGCACTTGCAGTGCGAGATACGTAAATGCACGTCGCGTAGAATATGCGGCCGGGAAAATGAGAAAAAACGGAGATCTACGCGACACGTGTCTCGGCACGCTCCCAAAATTGCGAGATAACCATTTTTACGCGCGTTATATCACGGCCGCAAACGGATGATTTGGCGAAAGCGACGTAAACGGAAGAACACGTGCGCGGGATGAGCGTTTACCGATGCTCAAAGTAAAAGCATTTATTCACATTCCCGACCATTCCCGGCAAAGCTTGAAAGCCAAAATCCGATTTGTTTACGGGAGATCTACGTAAATCCGAGAGATTGAAGGAAATGCAATTTCCTTCGTATGCGTGTTGCGATTTCTATCCGTACGACTGAAAAAATTTCCCAACCTTCACGAAACAAAATATATGACCTGACATGATATTAAAAAAAAAATTGCGCACTTATAAACTGACAATGAAATTAAATTCCCAGCAAAAAATGAAACTGTGACGTGTTCTATAACGGCACGGTACAGCGTGTAAAATCGCATTATAATGCAGAATTCGAATGACCGATGATGGCACGCTGTCTATTCCAGGACTCGAACGCGCATGAATGCTTTATAGCGTACTATTTCTAGCCTTCGCTTTCTCTGCAATAGTGCCCTACACACCTCTAGAACATCCGTCGCGAGAGTCATTTTTATGAAAGACTCACCTCATTCTACGTATTGATTCGAGTAAGTCTTAAAAAATTCATACACAATTCGTATGATTCTATCTCACTAATCTCTCAAACGATTAACAACTACTAACACTAACTTACTTAAAAAAAAAAAAAGTTAAAATGTCAACAAAATATTTTCTTACCACTGCATAAAAATTATAATTGATTACATATTGATAATTTTTCTATAATTTAAGTATGTATGCATATTAATTATACATTTTATTGAAAAGACAGTATGCAATTATTGCGGAATGTATTTCAGTAGAACGAGAAGAACGGCGCAGTTAATTGATCGCAGAACTACGGCTCCGGAGGCTCGCCTCGATGACAGAAAGCGTCGCGACAGTCGACGCAAAAGTTGCTGTTGATAAATATGGTAGAAAACGCGCGTATCTAACATCCGCGAGCAAGAAGCAGTATACTATATCGGTGGCTCCGGCTGCGAAACGAGGCCATTTCACGTTCCTCGTATATTCTCCCGTGCGATGCGTTCCCTTTTTCCACTTCAAGATACGTCAACGCTTCGCGGAACAATCGAGGGAGAGTTCGGTGCACCGTCGTCGGGGAGTTGCATACGGCAGCCTCTCTCTCTCTCTCTCTCTCTTTCTTCTTCCTCTCTCTTTCTTCTTCCTTTCTCCCTTTCGCGGTGATATAGTGAGTCTCACCGGTGAGAACAACGCCTGATTCTAATGAAGTTTCGAACTTTTCGAGCCAAACCGCAATCCCAAGTGTTACCAACGCGCGGCCCACAGACGCTCCGCGTTTATTTCGAGATGATTTCGATATGCCGTAGCGCAAAATGATTCGGGCACGAATAATACAGGTTCTAATTAAACTTTTCCCGACAACAATCTCATTTAATTTTTGCGGTCCATGCTAGTTCACAAGCCGCTGTACGCATTAGCCAATTAGCGTGCAATTTACCGTGCCGCTTTTAAGGCGGTTTCGCATCGACCACCCTCACAAAAAAAAAAAAAGAAAAAAATAAATAAATAAAAACGCAAATGAGAGACGGACGAATAATCTGCATTCGACCTCTAATCGTTCGGCCTGAACTTTATTCTTTCGTGACAAACGGTACACTCCCTAATTCGAAACAACGGTCCGTATGTATCATTATGTATTCAAATTCGACTAAATCACATCGCGTCGAGCAATCGAAATTTACGTTCTACGTTAGCGTGTCTACTACCAGTTTAGTTTGCTAGATTCGATAACGCTCGTCGAAATCAGTCGTCTCTTTTTCTACTTCGCGATATACGGTCATCGGCGCCCGAAGTGATCGGGCCGGGTTCGTTGTACTTCGAAAGTCCTTCAAACTCGACTCCGGCCGGCGACGCGAGCAAATTTCCCGCAGGAACGTCGACCAGGAGCTTTTGCTGAAGTCTCAAACTCACCCCCTTCATCTCTCTCTCCCTCCCGCCGCGTTCGTCAGAAAACTCAGACTCTCATTTAATTAATAGAATATCCGACATAGCTCTCCACTGCAACCGTAAGTTTAATTCCGACCAACTAAAAGTAAAGGTGACAATCTCAGAATCTTCTATACAGTTTCAATGCTAAGGCGTTAAACTTATTGCTAGTTACTCGCAGACTTTCCCAAGTTGTTTTGTTATAATGTAATAAACATAATTTATTTTAATATTTCTCAGGCACAAAAAATAGTTATATTAGAATATTTTCACATAAAATAGATACTTAATATATATATATATATTCATTAATTATCTTCATTAATTCAGATATCAATAAAAATGTTATTTATCTTTATGGCTGCTGAAGAGAGAAAGAGAGAAAATCATCTCTCGTTGCATCCCCCTTCCCCCGCGCAAATAGGTGCACCGTCCACCGCAGAGGAAGGTGCAACGTCCTGGCGCAACGTCCTTTGCATCTCGCTGATTTAAATGCGACTACAGAATAACGAATCCGTACACTGCAGTTTCTACGACTCAATTTTAAGAATAATTCTGCCTATGTAGGAAAAGGGGGCGGAAGAACGTAGACGATGTTTTGGCGGCCGACGAGGGCTAATGGGGAAACCGATGGCGGGCGGGGAGAAGGGGGGATGAAAAAAAAATTAAAGCATCGCGAGACGTGCCGGCAGGGGCGTACGCCACGCCGGCACCGACGATGGTAAGAGACGGGGGGAGGATGAGAGGAGGGTTAGCCGCTGGCCGGGTCGCGGTGCGCGCCGGGAGAGAGAGACGGCGGGGGAGGAAGCGGGGCAGGGGAGGGGGGGAGGACAGGGTGAAGAGTTAGTTGTTCGGCGACGCATGCGCCCATCGCTCGGCCCTGACTGCATCGCGGGGCGGTTCAATGTTACGGGAGGGCACTGACCCGAGCGGGCCGAGAGGAAACCACCCCACTGGTGCACCGAGGTGAGTACACTCCTGGTTATATCGTAGAAACCCGCCGCCAACACCACCACCGCCGCCACCGCCGCCGCCGCCGCCGGTCCCTGCAGCCAGCCCTGTGATGATCCACCCTCGACGTCCGCCAGCCCCGCCAGCGAGCGTTCACCGCCCTTTCCCGCGTCATCCTCGTCTCACCGCTACGTCGTTTTCTCTGTCTGTCTTCCCTCCGCCGACGCCATCACCACCCCGGCACTACCGATGAGGGTGCAGCAGCAGCGGCAGCAGCAGCAAGCAGCAGCGGCAGCGGGAGCACCACCACGGCCCGGGATACCCATTATCCACCTCTCACAAATCACCTGGACCACCGTTTACGCATCGCGAAGTGTCTTGTGCGAGCAGCCGGGATTCCGGCAACGGAATTTCTGCCGCTGATGGGATTGGACGACAGATTGGACGTTTGCGCGACTCGCGTCCCGTGCGAGGAGCGCATTTATGCTCGATCACTCATCTGAGTTATGGTGATGTATTTTACGCTTGTAACGGAGCAATCATGAATACTCTCAAGAAGAGGAAGAACTTTCAGCCAAAGTTATTCTAATATATTATTTTTATTTTAATTCACATTTATTAGCGCTATATTTCTCCCTTACTATCAATTATATATATTAATATCATATTAATATTTCTACGAAACACACATACGCAATCTACTTTGCTCTCTTTTCCCTAATCATTTCTAATTTCGATTCTATTTTAAATTCAGTTTTATAAAGTTTAATAGATATCACCATTTCTACTTTTATTTATTATTATAAATTAAGGAATATGATATGACAATATGAAACAAGCTACATTTCTATTCACCGATCAACGTGATCGAGATATTTGGATATCGCGGAGATGCACGCAACGCTGCCGCGTCACAACTCGGGGTTGTTCAACCCCTCAGGTCGTTACTCCAGGAGAACAAATCCCGCGTCGACCCTGAGGAAGGGTCGGTTTTTGTCGATCGGACAAAAAACTCACCCAAAAGTAAAAACTGCGTGACGTCGTGTTATAATTTAAAAAGAAGTAGGTTCCGTATATACGCGCACAATTATGGGCACAAAAAGAAAGGAATAAAGCATTCGCAAACCGTTTTCTTCGTACAAATGGCGCCTGATTCGCGTTCGTTGAATAAGAAATATAACTTAATGGAACCTAGCTTAAGACAATTAAATCATTATATTGAAGAAATGAATCCTTTGAAACATTCATCGCGAAAGACGATCAGAGAAGAATAATAGAAGCAATAAACTACAATGAATCGCCACTTGAAAACGACAATAATATCTGAATAATCTTTTATAAAATTACAAAAGATATTTTTTTTATATAAAATCTCTCTTATATTTTCACACTTAATCAAATGAAAGCTGCAACATTAACACTGAATAATTTAATAATTGAAATATATTTTACATAAATTCGATTATCTCACATAACAATCAATTCTTTGATTAAACCGTAATTATCGGGATGCGATTCGATACACTTTTGAAGATTTATACTTGAGAGTTAATACTAAAATGTAAGCTAATATCTTGAAGAATCTAGTCTTCGTCGGTAACTACACAACATTAAATCAGAAGTCTGCTCCCATCGATGTCTCTTCTCCGTGGGCACTCGAGACGCTCTTAGCCGGGGGAAGGGGGGGGAGGAGAGGAGAGAGAGAAAGACGGAGTTTCGATGGGGTTGACTCGTGGAATCAAGTCGAGTCGAGCCGATTCCCTGTTATGCTAATTTGTTAACGGGCGAAACCAGGATAGCCGTACCCAGTGCGGGAACAATTCCACACGACCGGCTAATTCTCTGCCCCTTCTTATTCGCTGCTGCCCTTTCTCACTCTTCTGCCTTCCTTTTTTCCCGCTTCGAGGATCGCCTGGTCCTCGAAAATCCTCGCGAGTGTATCTACGTCGAATATTCGTTCCAGAAAATAATTTCTTTTCCCTCGGCTGGCATTTCATTCGTCGGGAAACGAAACGTCACCTATCACATTTGTCTTCCTCGGGCGGGAACCGCCTCGCTCGAGAAATTACGCCATCCGTCTTTGCGGGACCGCGATAAGAGAAAGAGAAAAAGGAAAGAGAGAAAGAGAGAAAATAGACGCGGTATTGCCGGAAAGGAATTACCGCCGATTATCGTCGTCGACGAGAGAGAAATCGGCTAGAAATATCGTCGACTTCCCTCCCGATGAAAAGATAATAAGCTGCGAAGAAGACCTCATCTCGTCGGCCGTAGATCCAATGCGACATTTCCGGATTCCGGGCCGCCAATTAGAAGCCAAGCATTTACATTAGATTTACGATAGATAATGAGATTAACATATAGCGCCATGAGATTTCATCTTCATGACATGTTAAAAAGATTTTTTTATATTCCGAGATGTTTTTAAAATTAATATCAAAATATTTTTTTCAAGACAATCTTTCTCGGGAAGACAATCTTTAACGGGATTTATTTTTTAATCGTTCATTTTAATATTCCGGTTTGTCAGAATTCGGACATCTTTATCATCTAAATGGGTCGAGCAATTTTCTTTATAATTTAGATATTTCAGACTTGTATTTCAGTTCTAGTAAATCTCTCGTCACAAATTCCTACATGAATTATAAAATATGACTTTTGTCATAAGAAATTCGCGAAAAATGTCAGCTTACAAGAGAAATAATATTTCTTTTCAAAGAACAAAAACAATTCTTAAAATAATTTAAACAGCTAGATTAGCAAAAATCAATCAATTAACGAAATTTTCGGTCGCTCGCAACTTTAATCGCAAACACGAGCAAAATTTTATTTTTCCGACTTTGACAAATTCCGAAGATGATTGGTTCAGTAGCAAGCGTTCGTCTAAATATTTTCCAAGCACTATGCGGAAAAATAGATGCACAGAAAAATTCCTCGTTCTTGGAGGAGAATCGCGACGGATTCCGTTCGCAGGTACCGATACCCCGTTGCGTTTTCCTCCACGTTCACAAGATATATCGGAACGTTTAAGGAAGGAAAAGGACGGAAATAACGAGAGAAGAAATGAAAAAGAGAGAAACAAACAAATAGGCCGACAGAGAAAGAGAATAGAATGAGAGGGAGAAATATATTCGGAAACAAGAGAAAGAAGAAAAGATAGAAAGAGAAGGGGAGAAACAAGAGAAACAGGGGTGTACGTCGTTATTTCGCGGTGGATGCTGCGGGATCAATAGCGTGAAGAGCCGACAGAGTGAGTGAGACGGAGAGAGATCGACGCGGAAGAGGGGAGTTCGGCTGAAAGGGAAGTGCAGTGGGGGAGGAAGAAGGAGAAAGGGAGAGAAAGGAAAACAGGAATAGCGACGAGGTGGCGGGAAAGGGATAGAACGGCTAAGGGAGCAAGAAAGATAGGGAATAAGGGGTGACTCCCTAGTTTCCAGCACCTTTATCGCTTTCTCTCTCGTTTTATCTCTTTTCGCTCCCCCTCCTCACTCTCATTCTCTCTTTCACTCGCTCCTTGCTTCTCAACACTTCTTCTCATCGATTATACCTGTCTCCCTTGGTTTCCCTTGTCATCTCATTCTATTCGTCTACCCGCTACCCTTACCACCCTTACAACCCCAGGAGTCGATGCATCCAGGGTCGTTGCTACCGGCAGCGAACGATCCAATCTTCCAGGCATTTCTCTCTTCGTCTCTCCTCCTTCCTCATTTATTCTACCTGTCTCTATTCTCTTTTCCTCTACCATTATTTTTCCCCTCTTTATATATATATATATATATATATATATATATATATATATATATATATTCACGGATCTTTCTGTCCCCCTTTCTCTTTTATTCACATGTTCGATCTACGTTTTGCCTGCACGCTCAATGTATACACGCATCGGCATCGATGCGCAGTTGGCGTATGTGGTATACAGGTGAAGTCATCGGATACGCCAGTATGAGTGAATGTACATTTTTTTCTCTCTCGTAAACACGACTATCTGTGCGCATATATGTTTACGTGCACGAGCGTATCGTTCGCCTGCATCGCCACGCCAAAAGAAACACGACTTGCGCCGGTGGACTTCTGACCATCTTGCAATCGCGTGCCCGCGTCGACTTTTCAAGGACGAGCGGTCGTGGCGCCTTATTTTTTCGCGAGCCACACCGACTTGACGCTGTCAATTTTCGCGTCAAAATCGACATATCCTCATGTCGCATTCGAACGCATTTACGAATTATTTCATTTATTCTTATTTCAAATAATTCTCCGTCCTTTTCAATTTATAGGAAAAATTCATTTTTTAAATAAATTCTTAACTAAGATTAATAAACAGAGATTGTAGGCAAAATTGTATTCTTTTCAATGATAAAAAAAAAATTGACTTTTATTTCGTTTTATAAAATAAATAAAGGAAAAAATGCTTGTCGATCTTCATAACTTTTTTCTTTACGCTTCATTAAGCCGCGTATAATCTATACGCGAATATTATATGCGAAAGTGAAGTTTTTAGGACGACAGGATCGACTTCTCGAGAGATTCTCAAACTTGCTATCCGCAAGACTCTGTAGCCGGGGGGGCCGAACGGAATTCCCGTAGCAGCGGTGAGTCCATATATCGCAAGCGCCAAACAAGAAGCCCACAATTTCGCTGCTGCGGGTACCGTTCCCTTTGTGATAATGATTCCATCCGAAGTGAAAAGAGTCCATCTCGCAAAATATGAAGTTTAAAATTTATTTCGCTCGCAGGGACGATGAACCTACCGACTACACTCGGATTCGCTAACGTATAGTCAAGGCAGTAGATAGCAATTAGTGTAAACCTGATTTTAGCTTCATATAAAAAAAAAAAAATTTATTTTTTTACACACATATATATACTGTAAAGTAAAGGAGAGATTTAACTCTTTAATTAATTCAGGATTCATTAGGTACCTCTAAAAGGTAGCACTTAAGTCATCTATTACACTTTAAACATCAAGTAAGTCGATGCACGCACTATGATTTGCTCGCTCGCGGTGAAATAATTATTGCGACCACACCCGATCGCGCGCCGGCTAGTGTGATTTTCTCAACGTCAAGACCCGAGCTTCCCGGCATTTTGCTCACTACACAAGCTGATTACACGAGTGATAATAATTATTATATTATTGCCGTTATAGACGTTATCATTCTCCCTCTTGTGACAGAACTGAGAGAAGCGCGGCGCCGCAATTCGCGGAATGCAATCCGAGGAGATGACGGAAAATAGATCCATGGCTGCGCATTTCTGCCGGGATGTACGTTTTTACTCACACACGTAGCAGGCGAGCTGTCCTTCGACCATCACGTATTCTCGTAAATTGAGAATACGTGCTCGCCGCGGTTAAGTTCTTAAGTATTGGAATTAAACGATAAATAATTGCATTTGTAACATCGATAATAAAACATGGCTCAATAAGCTTTGCTTCGAGAGAATTTTTATCCGATTCTACTTAACAGTTAATGTTGGAAATTACGAGATCATAAAGAGAGGTAGTCTCCGATCAAATTTTCGCTGAGTGAAATTTCGATTGCGTACAAATAAATAATGGAGCACTATCTCGATACTATCCTGGATACGGCCTACGGTGGTGCGTTTAGATACACCTACGATGGGCACGCGTGTCATGAATATTTAATTTCATTACACGCATCTACACGAAAGCCCCTGGCTCGGCGTACAGCCCACGGTGCGAAGAAATTACGCACGAGCAACGTTGCGTATCAGCGAAGGCGCATCTCCTTCTTCTCGGAGCGTATAACGAGAACGTTTGCTCCCATATATTTTCCTTCTTGGTATTTACCGTGAGAGTACATTAGATAGCAAAGAATACATTGTTTAGGCAAATTGTACTTAATCCTATCTATTTTTATTCTCAGCTATCAATAGTTACGTGAGAAAAAGTTTAAGTATAAAAAAATTATATAAATTCGTTACATTCTAATTTTGAAAATCTCAATTGAATTTGTATAAATTAATATAATCACACATAAATAGTATAAATGTAATTTATAAAAATTTTTAAATAGCAAATTATATTTAGAGTAATAGTTTTCTCGAAACTTAATTAAATGATATGTGGTTAAATTTTATTATACATTCCTAAAATCTAAATCGCTCAACTAAGTAATATATATAAAATTTATTATTATTATTATTTTATAACAAGAGATATTTCATCGTAATTTTTGTTCAGAGATAGCAATTATATTACTAAAAAATGGCATACTCATGATTACAGTCGTAAAAATCAAATGTATTAAATAGCGATTTTATAGCGATTTTATTTCCATCCTCATATTATAATATAAAATTTATATTTATAATGGTTTGAGCAAAAACGTTTTTATAATTTTTTTCTTTTCATTAATGTTACTATTTTATATGATATAGAAAAAGTTGTGATAAAAAAATATTAATATCAACGAAAATATTTTTTCTTTAAAATGTCATAAAAAATTATATAAATATAATGTTTGAACATGTGCTCTTACATAGGTATCTAGATAGATAGTACGTATCCGTATCAAAGCGCGCACGAAGAGGAGACGCTCCCTCGCGTGAGTTTTTTTTTTTTTATTTCTCTTTCTCGGCAGAAAGTATAGGACGATGCAGTCCGGATGGGAGCAAACTGGAGAAAAAACGAGGGGAATGCAACATCGGCCGGCAAAAATTTCCATCCGTCTAAGTGCATGCTTAATCGTGTACCGCGTTTCGATGAGCGCGCACAAGCATGCGTGACGTATGCATGAGAGATCCGGCGTCATATTCGCTCTGCAAAAGGATAACAAAAGTGCCGGACACTCATCTCGTCCGACGTCGGTGCAAGTGAATGCGCCAACAGTGCAGTGGCGATAGAAGGATGCACACTTGAAAACCGACGGGCGTACTGCGACGTAATAACGCGTGAGCGTAAAAAGTGCCCGAGATATTTGTTTCACGGCAAAATATATAGATTTTCTTAAACATGCCTATCTGCATTCTATTCCGTATCGAATAAAAAATATGATATAGTTATGTTATAAAAAAAAAAATTAAATAATATTCATCAGTGTTACTTATATACGTAACCGATCATGATTTAAGGAATGCCTTCGTAGAAATATTGATAAAGATGAGGGGAAATTAATTCGAGAAATTAATTCATGTTCCCGACAATCGTCAAATATTTTTACTGACGAAAAATAAAAAGAAGCGGAAAAACATAAATTAGCATTCATTAAAAAATAAAGAGCCGTACCTCGACGCTCGGCAGTGGCTCGTCGATCCGCCAATACGCGCGTCTGGATTCGCGTATCGATTTCATCCCCTTGAAAACGGAGGCAGGCGACATGACGCGTTATGTACGCGTACATATTTAGCATGCACAACTATTGTGTACTGACGTGCGTGCGCGCGCGTACCGCTGCCGTGTATATAAATCAATGAACTTTGTACGGACAATTCAAAGAAGAAACGATCAAAATGGAAACGCACACGCGCACGCATCGGTGATAAAGCATCATCGTGAATTCGCGAGATCGATAAAAACTTTGGCGTTCGTAAAGGCCCGCCGTAGAGGCCCGGGGGACTGTAAATTAAAAAGTTTCCAGTTTTCGGGACAAAATTGAAAATTCTAAAAGCGTCGAAGCTAAAAGGAGAGAAGAGAGAGAGGGGATGCTTTTCGACAGTGATTCGAAACGATTGGTTTTGCGGTCCGCGCATATTCAACAGATCTAACGGAATAGAAAATTTGGTCAATCGATCGGAACCCTATGGCGGATTATATTGAAAAGCGGAAGGGCTGTCTCAATGCCTATTACATTGATGTTGGTCTCGAATTCATCGCGTTCCTGATGAACTCCACGTCGCGTGATATCGACCGAAATTAATGCCGCGACGTGGTCAGCGCATAATCGAGAGAAAGAGGTAGACAGAAGAGAGAGGGAAAGAGAGAAGAAATCAATTAAAACGTTTGAAGTTAATCGACTAATGAGACTAGTTATTGGTATAATATTTAATTGTATTTGATCGTCAATTTATGCATTTTTGCATTTTCTATTAATAATCCCAGTCGGAATTGCGTCGCTTAGGCAGAAAAAAAAAATCGCGAGCCATATTTTAACCGCGATATTAAGTCACCTCGCATACATCTCGTATACAATCTAATGAAATATTGCGCCTTTCGTTTTACCAACATGCGCTATAACTAATAAATTATATGTAACTTTAGAACCTCCGACAACAAAATTACGATTATCATTATCCGCGGCGGTAAGTACACGTGCATTATTTCGACGGGACTTGGCCGTGTTTACGAGGCAGCTTGCCATCTCCTTCTCTTCCTGCTTCTTCTTCCCCTTATTATTTTTCGATCCGTGTTCGTCTTTCTCTTCGCGACCAACTCATGCGGCGTAAACTCAAGAAACTCGTGCGTGAGAGAGGATTAAGAGGGGATCGACCAGCGGACGCGTCAGCCAGGTGGTGCACCCGAATTATACCACCCGCCCGCTCGCTCACGTACCTGCCGCCGAAATGCATCGTGACGCTACGTACACATACGTGCAGAGTGCGTTCGTACTCGTATGCTCGTAATGTGCGAGTGAGAAACAGCAACAACAGCTCGCCTGCCCGACCCGTCGTCCCAGGTGGGAGGCAGCTGTTAGACGGCAAGACACCTGCCCTGCCCTTCCTCGTTGATCGTTCGGTCGACCCGTTTCGAGAGGAGTTTACCGCCATCGCCGCCTATCTCTTTCTCCTCTTCGCCCTACGCTGAAGATGGAAGATGCGCGCGTCATGCGCGTTGTTGCGATGGTCATCGTCTTCTATGCGGGCGCCGATCTACGCACGTGCAAGTGCGGTATTTCTCTCCTGTAGTCCATCCATCTTTCATTATTAATGCGTTAGTACGAACGCGATATCGTATGCAATTACACGTGGCCGGTCAACGTGGCAGCCACCAGTGTTTCCGCAGGATCGAGCGTTCTGACAATAACAACATTTGTCTGTTTTGTGTATATGTACAAGATATTTTAATCGTATATATAAAAAAAAAATTATGCTACGTATACAAATGTTCAAGCGCAGTTATTATCTGTAGCATTTCATTTCGAAATACTATTTAAAAAAGGAATAAATTTCTGAAAAATTTAATTATTAAAAAGAGATAACAGAAGTCATTGGCAATGAAATAGTTTTCATTGCATCATTAAAAAAAGTAATCTATGTATACAGGAAATATAATAATTAAGATAATATATAATTTATCCCTTTATGGCGATAATTCGATTTTTATCTTAAAGTAAACAATAAAGAAAATAATTACCTGCTCTTCTCTCTGTCCGTTCGCTTGAAAAAAATTGCGATTTTGTAAAAGGAAGAAAGCGCAGAAAGCCACGCTCTGCTACGTTCGCTTCCTGCGCGAGACACAATTTTACCGGGTCGCGATAAAAAAATTCATTACGCGACGCGTATGTCGCTTCGTATGACGTATCCTTTGGTCACTGTTCCCCCTTTTTCCCCCGCACCCCCTTCTTCCCTCCATCCCTCCCTCTCTCCCTCCCTCCCTCCCTCCCTACTGCGACGCGTACCATCTCTTTCAGTTCCGCCAGCGATTCCACGTGTCACGGATGCCGGACTATATGAACGAGCACGCGCCACCACCTGCTCCTTATTATCCCTTCCGCGCGCGCTGCACAAGAGACACCCTACAACCCTCGATGGTGCGCTCGCTTGCTTGGCTGGCCGACCTATGTTATTTTCTTCGGCGCCTTTGCTGTCGCCGCCGGATAAAAGAGGCGCCGAGTGAAATCCTTCACGGAATTTTCTCGCTCTCTACAAGCTTATACATCTCAGACAGAAAGAAAAATTATTGTGAATGATTTATGTATACATACGCGCAAAGCATTCTCTGAGAGAGAGAGAAAGTAACAGTTAAAATAAAACTTAGTTAAAGTGATAATTATGTGCATATTAGTATATGTAAAAAATATGCATACGCATATTTATAAAAGTCTATTTAAAATATAAAATATATTTCCAATTTTTTTTTCTTTCTTCCAATAACTTTTTTTTTACAGCTATGTCCTCTTATATATATATATATATATATATATATATATATATTTACCCAAGCGCATTGTCGCAAAAGAGTTAAGCGCACGGTATTGTATATGCGACATCTATTAATTTTCACTGTCCTTGTCGACCGGCACATTTGTATCTGGGAGTCGGCATTGCTGCCTGAAATATTTAACAGTCTAGCCTTGGACGAGAAGGGCGTTACGATGGCCGAGGGTTAGAAATATATAAGGGGTAGTACCGATACGTGTTTCACGAACGGTGAGAGAACCTTGGAAGAATGACTATGTTTGAAGGAAACTCGGCGTTTATTCTCCTTCCCTCTCGCGCCCTCCTCACAATTTCTTACATGCAGCCTTTAATTTGCATACACAAATAGGCATGACATTGTTAATTAATTAACTATTCGCAAATGCGAACAATGAAAATGAAAAAAAAAAAAAAGTAATAATATACGTAGCGCATAGTGTAATATCGTTTCATAATTAAATATTTTAAATATCAAATATATAATGTAATGTGTGCAAAGAGAAAATGTTGCTTGTACGAGAGTTTCTATCAGTTTAGCTCTGATGATGAAAGGGAAAAAGTCGCCGGTCGACGGCGGATAATATTACGGAAAAAGGGCGGCGATCCCCAGGATGCGGGGAAGCAAGTATAAGGGATGCTAGCGAATGCCTGGATGCTGATACCGAGATCCATGATGGCACCCTGTTTCATCTAGCAACATCTCTTCTCTTTCCTCGTTTCTCTCTCTCTCTCTTTCTCTCTCTCATCTCTTTTTCTATCCTTTGTTTCTCACTCCGACGCATAATATCGACGACTCCTACACCGCGAATTTCCGTCTCGCATACGACGATCGTATACTATTTGTGTTACATGATATTTGCGAGTAGCGTAGATTTTCGGAAAAGAAAAATTCAAACATATAATTAAAACAATTAATAAATGCAATTAATGATGCAATTAATGATGCAAATAATTATAATACTGACAGGGATAAATATTACGGATTTAAACTATAAGAAATTTGTTTAAAAGATCGAAAATAAAAATCTAGAAAATTTTGTTTCTCAATGAATTTAGAATAAATAATGTAACTATCGATCTTCTCCTAAACTTCTTAATGAAACGAATCGCGGCAATCAAAACTGAAGTTTCTATTTTATGACTAATATTTATATTACGAAAAGTAAAAGGCACTTCTGCGTATTCAGCATCCTTAAAAGAAGATGCCGATCCAGCCCTTAAGCTCAGCGGCGGCGAATCCTTAACGAAGGCAACAGAAAGAAAAGAGGGAAAAGATTTCGTCGCGTGTACGCAATTAATTATGAAAACGAGGCGAAGAGTGACGATTATCCCGGACGGAAGTCCGCGTTAAAAAAGTCGTATCTGCAATTAGCATTCCCTTCAACGCCCGTCTCTCGCCAATCAGATCCCGCGTGTGCGTGTACGCGTTAATTAATCCCAAATACACCTGAACTGCCAACGTCGAAGAGGAAGGGAATAAAGGGAGGAGGGAATGGACGAAATAATTCACGAGGCCCCGCTGCAGAGGGTCGAAACGACGTTCTCGCGTTCTCTCTCTCCTCTCGGTCTCTCCACGCTCTCTATTACCACCCCTCGCCATCCGTTCTCTTCGTATCTCGTTGGTGCTCCCTCTCCGTGGACGACCGTGATATTTACGAGCAAACCGTCCGGTCGTTCGCATAGAAATTACCAGTAATTCACTAATCGATATTGCAAGTTGATACAAAGTAAGAGAAGGCCCTGAAAGAATTCGCTGCAAATGGTAACGATCATGGAGATGATCGAAATTTTATTTATTATTTTAATAATTTATTGTAATTGCAATGAATGTAATCAATCTCTGCAAATTAGTTCCAAATTATTGTACGCCGCCTTCTTGATATTTTAATCTTACTTTAGATCTACAATTTTGAGAAAATTCAAAATAAAAATCTATTTATAATTTTATGTGGCATATTCTAATGTACGTATGCATTCTCATACGTATTTTATAGATATGTGTTTATATTTTACATCTTCACCCGTAGAAATATGACGACGACAAAATTAAAAATAAAGCTCTGTCCTAAATTTTATCCCGAATTATACATCATCTAAAGTCAACTTTGGTGTCTATATTTTAATATTTCAAATTTCTATTATATATATACAGTTTTATATTTTATATTCTTTATATTTATTATCTAGATTTATTTTATGTTAATTAGATATATTTCACATAAAAATGCCTCTATTATTATCTAATCTAATTTTCAGAATATAGATAGCAAAAAACACGTTATTCCGGAAAGCGTCCCTTAAAAGGCCTCTCCCCATTTACGAATCAAAATTGCCACTCTCGCGTAATCAACTCTGTACCTGAGCAATTTTAGCCCCGCAGGGCCCGTGACGTAGAGCGAGGCACCTCAGTCACCCTTTCTCCATATCCCACCGGAACGACTGCGGTTCTCAGTGCGGATCCGCAAAATGGAACGGCCACCCTCTTTTCAACGTGTCGGAGGGAAAGAGACGCGAAAAATAGAGAGGGCTGAAACGGATGCTAGAGGCGAATGAATCGTCGCCGAATGAATGAGAGAAAGAGACGGAAGAAGAGAAAGACGCGAAAAGAATCGAGTTATCGTAGGACAGTTATAAGGCAAAGTTTTTCGAGATAAACAAGACAAAATCGAAAATGGCGGCGCCATCGCCATTCATCAAGAAAATCTGTACATAAATAGATTGTTGAATTTGAATGATGCCTTGGACAAAATGATCTCTACTAATCCAGGAATCAATCAAATCTGGATTATGGTATAGGTCATATTTTCCTCGTTTTTTTTTCTGTAATAGAGAGAAGAAAAAAAGAGAAGGGAAATGAAACAAGGGTGCTGCACGAAAATTTGCGTGCTTCGAGGGTCCTCTTACTCGACGTGTATTGCTTGCACGAGTGCACGATCGATCGACGTAGATTCTTTAAGGGACAAGTGGAATTAATCGGCAGACTACACAAGGGAATAAAACTTTTGTCGCAAGATGGCACATCTTCATTTTCCTGCTTTGTGTCCTCGATTTTCTCAAAACTGTCGAGTCGAGTTCTCTCTTCCTCGTTTCCGGAATTCTCCGGCCGGCATGGGGATCGCGCTTAGCGTAGAACCGGGACCTCCACTCTTGTAGACGGGACACGGCAGTGTGCAGTGCCAGGGACAGAAGCGAAGAGGTGGATGAACCGGGCGGCAGAGTCTGCAGAGTCGCGCATACATATACGCGGTGTGCATGCGGTAGATGTGTGGGGCGCGTAGAAGCCGTAGGCGGAAATTGGCGTGGTTGCAGAATTAAGAGACAGAGAGAGAGAAAGAGAAAAAATGAGAAGCGAGAAAGAATGTTTCTGCAAAAGGGTAAGAGAAAGAATCGCCAATGTGCAGATGAACGAAGACAGTATTAAATATATGTACATGGATATGTGTAAGAGAAAAAGAGAGAGAGAGAGAGAGAGAGAGAGAGAGAGAGAAGAGCGAATGGAAAGAGAATTGCGAGAGAGCCAAAGAGGGTGTGAGAGAACGGCTGGGTTTCCTGGGTTCGT
The DNA here is from genome assembly GCA_038406275.1 of Cataglyphis albicans. NCBI lineage: Eukaryota > Metazoa > Arthropoda > Insecta > Hymenoptera > Formicidae > Cataglyphis > Cataglyphis albicans. The sequence goes on along the minus strand of JBCAUJ010000089.1, from coordinate 9,734,630 downwards.
CGTCATGACGACGAAACCTCTGCTGCCAGACCAGACAGAGATTCGCGCCGACGGGAACGCATACACAACCGCACAACCGGGAGAGGGAGAGACGGAAAGATGCAGAAGGAAGGAAAAAGCCGGGGGGTACGAACGCGCGCAGACGGAGAGAGAGACGGCGCGGCGGAGAGAACGAAACGCAGATCCGTCTCCCTCTCGAAAGCTACCCCCACGGTTCCTTCAATCGTCCCCCGTCCTTCCTCCCTTCCTCTCTCCATCTCCCCGCAATCGTTCCGCAACCCCCGCTGTCTGGCCGTCGTTTGTTGCACCGAGCAAGCCGGGCCAGCGATTCTCAACCCAGCTGGGAAATGTACCGGCGTATCGAGTGCTTCGACCCCTTGTCAACTGAGTTTGTTGCACCCCTGTCAGTGATTCTCCACCGCGAGTCGCTCGTAGAATCGCGTGCTTTTAGCACTTCGTGAAATGTAACTGTCTGACTCTCCTGAATCAACATTCTCATAGTAATACTTGGATCAAACAAGCACATTTCTAAACACTAATTTTCATAAAATAAAAAAAAATGTCTAAAAAATTAAAATGTTGCATTGGATAAATGTCATAACAAGAAATATTTAATATATATAAAAGATGCTTAATGTATACATAAGATACTTAAACGTAAAAGGCAGATTTCTCTTGGGGAAAGATGTAGAAGATCAATAATGAAAGACAAACACGTTAAATGTGATATTATTTATTAATATAATGTATTTTATATATAATATATATACATATATAGGTGTAAGTGTATGTATGTATATATATATTTTCATATTTATTTTTATATATATATATTTCATATATTTATAATCTATATATATATATATATATATATATATATATATATATATATAACTCATCCATTTTTATTTAATTTATCCTCTTTCATATCATTAAATATATATGTGAAACCCTGATAGATTGGGATTAACCGCGTTATTTCCCTTTCTCTCTTCCTTTCTCTCCCTTATCATTCGCATATGTATAGCATATCTGATGTTCGTTAGGATGCACACAATACACATATCGAGTGCCGAATATTTTGCGTACGTATTAAGCTCATCGCGCATCCCTGCTGTCCATTCGGTATCATATACATATCTCTATTTCTCCCTTTCTCTCTCTCTCTCTCTCTCTCTCTCTTTCTCTCTTACATGCATACGTACAATCACGCACACGTACTTTTGCTTAAATAACAATTTTTCTTTAGCGACGGTATACGGTCCAACGACTAACCGTCTCCTGGAACACGTTTGACTCGACGTATCGTCTCTCGAGAATGCGATGCCGATGCAAATCCGATGCGAATAGCGCGAGTTACGAGGCAGGGTGTAATCTCGAGTAAGCGGAAAAGCGAAAAAAAAGAAGCAAACGCGCATAGCATACACGATGACGTGTTTCCTATGCGCCTCGCTGGCGGAATCGAAAGTCGAGAAAGGTAAGCGTTTCAAATCGGCTCGACGCGGCCGACGATGACGCATCGATATAACGCGAGATAATTATTCAGATTAATTCAAGCGTACTTTTTCTCGGCGCATAATCCCGGCTTTGATCCTTTTCTATAGGCGCAGAGGGAGACCACCACCACTCTTTGACGGAAGAGGGGGACGGTCGCCTCTAACGAGTACGAGAGGAGTCCCGCGGAAGTGATCGATAGAAGGGCACTGACGCTTTTACCGGTCCTGACCTGCCCCTACACTCGCACGATTCGCGCAGCACGTATTCTCTGCGGACAGGCCCGGATTAAGAAAATACGCGGCGTCGGATCTTTCGCGGATTTCCTATCGCGTTTGAGCAATTTGCTTCCGTCTGCCTCCTTCCTTCTTTTCCTTTTTTCCTTGAAAGCCGAGAAAGAAATGGCCGTCATCGCATACTTATCGCGCAATGATTGGCACAAATCTTTCTCTCTCTCTCTCTCTCTCTCTCTCTCTCTCTCTCTCTCTCATTTTACAAAAGATGAAGATCTAAACGTTTTGCTAAGAATGCTAGAAAGTAAAACCGCTCTCTCACTGCCAATTCCAACTTGCATTCATCGAATTTCATGGCGGTGTAAATTTTCCTATCGGTTCTCTACTTCCGGCTCTCAATCGCGATTCAAGAAAGACACTAATCTAGGCCTGTCGCAAACTCACACACACGTTTAAACCGCTCGAGGTCATGAAAAAAAAAAAAAAAAAAAATCGCGCGGCGCGTACGCTCGCGTGAGTGGATCACGGATTGCTCCCTCCAGTCGAGATGTCTTATACAATGGTGATAATATTGCAAAAATAGATTTCTCGTGAATATAAACTCGCGATGTGAAAACCGGCCCGATTTTTGTTCAGTTCACCGTGTCCATTCTCCTCCCTCCCCTCGAGCGGCGAGATACTTGTGTGCGGAGACGCACGTTTATGTTCGAGGACGAAACTCTTATAGCCCTTACTAAGAAAACACGTTTAACCGCCTAAAACACATTTGCGGTACAGTCTTTAACACCTTTATACAGACAAACAGACAGACAGACAGACAGGCAGACGAACAAACAGACAGATATATAAAACACCGAAGGAATACGAGAATGCGATCCGGATCGAGAGGAGATGTTCGACTGATAGTCGAAGATACGCGTCATGAGACAATACATTCATTTTATTCAACGGCTATCTTATTCGTCGAACGCGATGAAAGATCATCGTCATAAAAAGAAAATATTTTTGAACATTTTTTTTTTTTATTCAAACCGAACAAACACACGAGTCACGATGGATATCCAAGAGCAGAGCGATCGGGTTGAACGTCCTGACGAACACGTATATTCGACGTAGGCAATCTCTCCTCTCGGTTCGACGATCCGCTAACGCTCGTTACGCATATGCATTATTGACAATGACGACGACAACAACAACGACGACGATGACGAAATCCTGACCCGCGCAATGCGCGCTCGTACTCGACAGGATAGATGCATTGAAGGACGCGGTAAGTGCACTCGCATCTGGACGAGACGTGCACCGTTGGCTGCTCGTTGGCTGCCACGTGTCGGCGGCGTTCAAAGGTCACGGCACGTGCCCATCGGATAGTCAATATTATCATCGCTCCGCAGTCGCCGCAGTCGCAGTCGCAGTCGCGTCGCCGATACATCGATACACATCGGGATGAGAAATTCGGAATGAGTGCTTAAGATTGATTTAAAAAAAAAAAAAAAAAAAAGAACGGAACGTACCCGAACGGAACCAAATGTATATAATAAGGGATTCTCATATTCGAGCATCCCCGAGAAGAGAGAAAATTTTTCCTTTCTCTTTTTTTTCTCCAAAAACATTTTAGCAGGACATCAAGTCTGTCAAATTTTACAGGGTCAAATTGATTTGAAGAGGGAAACGAGACGAGATAGTCTCGAAATTAAAAGGAATCCTCCTTTTTCGCGCTCTTTTAGACTCTTTATAAATTTTATACAACGTATTATTTATATACAACATTTATAAAATGGCTATAAAGACAGGCATTTGTTTTATATATCTATTATTAATTTTATGAGATTTTTCAACATTTTGTACGAAAGAGATTTAGTTATTTTTTTTTTTTCTTTTTTATAATACTGTATATTTGCATTTGGACTTGTTTTCTTGTACCGACAGTAGTCCCGTTTCTCTCTCTAAGTCAAAGATTTTATTGCACGGTAATAAACACGCTCGTAGAAATTCGCGAAGCGAATCGATTTTCGCGTTAAATGCGATCATAACGGAGTCCAGATACTAACTCGGTGCCGAGGGTACGTCCGTTCGCCGCGATTCGTACGATTAGCCGCACGCGCCGAAGTACGTATATCAGTCGATCGCAGAACTGAGAGAAACAGATTATCGCTGAGAGCGATATATACGAGCGATCTCGTCGAAAATATTCGCACGCTACGATACAAATGCGCGATAAAACATCGATACGCAAATATCGAGGATTTTACAAGATGAGGATAGAGAATGCGAGGGCGGAGAGAGGATATTGTTGAATTCACGATACTGCATTGTTGCTAGTTATTGAGTATCAGAGATGAGAAGCATTCGCGTTAATAAGGATCGAGGAGGATCGTTTCAATGAATGAATTAGATGCAATCATTCGAGAAGGGATAGAATTGGAAGAACCATGTTCTTCTCTCGTAACGTGTTTATATTTCTCTCTCTCTCTCTCTCTCTCTTTCTCTCTCTCTCTCTCACTCTCTTATTACGATATCAAAATTTGATAAAAATATCCAGTCATCGGTGACATTTTCTCCTTTTTTTTTTTAGTAATTTAATCTCGTTGCCCTTAAAACACGAACATCAATTTAGTTCGTGAGAATGATTATCAGTCTACATTTTGGCTGCGTGCCTTCGCTAAAAGCCGGGGAAGCGCTCTCTTTTTTCTCCAAGCTCTTTATTACACACATAACGCGCAAGGATATTTGTCGGCAAAACGATATCCTTCGTTCCTTCCCATGCGGTGCGAAAACAGCAGACTTTACGCACGTTCTCTCTCTCTCTTTCTCTCTCTCCACACTTATCCCTTTACATAGAGATTAATATATTAGCTTATTGGGATATTTATAATTATCATTTATGCACACACATCGAATACACTTGCGTATTTTTTTCTTTTTCTTTCTTTTTTTTCTTTTTTTTTTCTTTTTTTTTTTTACTTATAAATCCATTTCTCTCAGACGTACGATTAACATCCTGAGCGTGTGCGTCTTCCGTCTTTCTTCCCTCGTTTTTGAGCATGACAAATCGCGCGTTGCGTGATTTAGGATACATTTTTTTTTTGTCAGTTGCCTCTCGTTAACATTAAAAAGAGTTTGGCACCGATTTTTTTGTGATGTTTATTCTTCTTCAATCTTTTTCTCGATTCTCCCACGCGGCTCTTTCATCTCTTCCTGCATCTTTCTTTCTATCGATCATCGATCGATTCTTATTCGGCGCGCTTTTCATTATCCTTTAAACTCCTTCGCTCTTCCCTTATTCCTGATTGAAGGAGCCGGGAGAAACCGAAAGAGAATGAATCTGATATAAAAAGGAAGCGAAAACTCGCGATTGAGCACCCTCGGCTAATCGAGTGAGTTGGCGCTCGGCGGTGCTCAAGCTCGAATTAATCGATATAGGTCTGAGCAATAGTTTATAGACAATCCTTTTTCCAAAGTTTGTATCTCTTAAACTCCGTTTCGTCAACGCAATCCGAGGATCACGACGAGTCGCACGCACGTTTCGGCGAGTTTATCGTACCAAAAAGTAATACTTCAAATTGTATACTCAAAATTTGCCGATTTTAGACGAGCCCTACCGCTTATGGAATGTCCGGCGCGCGTGTCGAGAATATCCCAACCGATACCAGGGATTCGATTAATATGCTCTTAAGTGATAGTGTCCCGATTAAAGTGTAACGAATGAATGACGAATTGAAATATACGGCGGGGGGGGGGGGGGAGGGGGGCGATAGAAACGCGATTATAACGCGAGGATGGAAGGCGGGGTAACCGAAAAAGGAATTCGTCGACTAAGATCTACCTACTAGGCCAGCGGAGATCTCGATCTTCGGCCGTTCAGGAACTGACACTCAATTCAAAAAAATATATATATATGTATATATTAGATTATCGTGTATATATAACATATTTCTAGAGTCGCGTATATAATATGTATATATATATATATATATATATATTTAACGGGGTGGAACGAACAAATTGGGGGGAGGGTCGGCGCGGGACCTCACGAGAGTGATTTCTCCATACAACTTTCTCATTGATTTTCGCGCATTCTCTCTCTCTCTCTCTCTCTCTCTCTCTCTCTCTCTCTCTCTCTCTCTCTCTCTCTCTCTCTCGCTTCCTTTACTCTGCTCTCGTTGTATCTGTCGTCGCGCTCGCCGAGTTATTTCCACTGTCGTCGCGACGCCGAAAAATCGGATTTTCCACGACGTGCGTTTCGCATTTCGCGTGTGTATATTTTCAAAATGCGCATCGATACTCCATTCTCAGATCTGTCTCACTCTCTCTAACTTGCGAGAACTCGCCCTCGTCTTATCGCGGACCCGCTAAGAAATATCATCGAAAACTAGATATATAATCTGTTCCTCTTTTTTTCTTTTCTTTTTACTTTTAAATATCATTAATTTCATAAAGTCTCTCTCTCTTATATCATTTCCCTTCCTCCTTTTGTCCGTACTCACATTACGTAGATAGTCTTTTGCGTTAACATTCTATTATTAATCTTTAGAGAAATATACGTATATAATATTTTTTAATTGCGCGTGTCGTCGTTCTGTATTTCGCAATATTCCTTCTCTTAATTTTTTTTTTTTTTTTTTTTTTTTTTTTACGTACTAGAGTTTCTCGATCTCTTCCCAATCTCGCATTTCACGCACTAGGAAAATTGACTCAAACACTTGGAAAAGATCTTTCAATGAGATTTCAGTATAAATATGCGTATGCTGAAGTATAAGGATTGGACAAACACATGAAAAACCGAAAACGAATAATGATAAAACAAACGCTGCGAAATAAGATTAAAATGAATATGCCAATAAAAAAGTTGTAAAGTATTATACCATTATAAAGTTCAAATTGATTTAATTGATATATAAAATATATATAAATCAAACGAAAAAGTATGAATTTATGACAATCGATTGAGAGAAATAGATTGCGTCGATTAATCAGCGTAATAAACAAAAAGAAAATAATTTCACACACCGTATTGTAGAAGATAATATATATTTTCTTTTCAATATATCTATATATATATATATATATATATATCTTTTCTTTTGATATGAAATTATCCATTTACGAAGCTCGTAATTTGATTTCGACCAAGCGGAAATCGGGTACAGGATCAGTACGATTCCGCGGTTGAAATTCTTTTTCTTTTTGCGTTTGATATAATGCTAGTGAAGAAAATTTCTAGATTTATGTCAACGCGGACGAAGATTTTCAGAAAGATCAGTCTCGTTTCACGGCGATCCAAAATGATCCCTCCGCTTTCTATTCTCCGAGAAAAAAAAAAAGAAAAAAAAAGAAAAAAAAAAGTGCCATTATTCGCACAGTATTGCGGTATAATAACTTACCTTGGGTACATACAATAAAAATCTGCCGCGGTATCCATCGGTTTGCGGTTTTCACAAGTCCACGTATCGATTTCATATTTCATATTCCACCGAACTGAGGAAGGAACCATTGTACGTACGATCTCACCCGCATGCGAAAATGGAGTAACTCTTTTATTTCGTCGACGATCTTATCCCCCTCTGCAAATCTTGCTTTTCACGACATTCGCGCTTTCTCTCCCACATTTCCCGATATTTTTTAGCCACTGGATAGACGTAAGGATCTGCGAACTTCTCAAAGTACAACTACGAAATGTCATAAATTATATTTAAATCTTTTTCACATTCCTTTACACACATATATGTCATTGTCAGAATTGTCTTCTTTTTTTTCGAGTTTTATTCGTCTGGACTGATCCTGATGAATGATGTCAACAACAGAAAAATTTCTAAATTAGTAAACAATAATAAACTTTGTTAGATAGGAATGTTTATCAGCTTTGAAGAATTTTTATTATTTTTTTCTTTTGTAAGAAAAAAGAGAATAAATAAGATAGACGCTAATGTTATACTTAGAAATAAGAGAGAATAGAGGAAATTATGGAAATTGTTAAGAAGAAAAGAATTTTTTATTATTCTTTTAACAAAAATGAAATCGAGCCTTACAGCAAACATAGCTTTACGATGTATTTGTGTTAATCACTCTATTCGTATTCGTTTTCAACTGGATTTATGGAGCTTTTAAATTTTTCTTATAGACAGATTGTAACGTATAGAGCGAACCAATGATGTGATCGATAATTCAAAGGTCAGACATCGCGGAGGAATCTTTCTCCCGAGCGATTTATTTGGTCTTTTAACAAAGGGTTGACCCATAAAACAAGTCTATAATCAAGTGTGCGTAATTTATTGTATTTACTGCGTCCTCTCTCATATCGGATCAACTTGCGATCGCAGTTAGCAGCGAACGATTTATAGAGTTCCTTAAAGTACTTTCATCTCCCATTTGTCGCTTTTTACTTTAGAAGGAAAGTTTAGATGGAGTTTAAATCAGCTCGGTCCAACATAAATTCAACAAATGGAAGTTGCAAGTGGTTGGAAGTCTCGTATTAACGTGATCATTTGAAAACCATACCGAAAAAAGTATCTAATCCGTTTATATATGTTATACTCTATATACAACGTTTCATCTCATATATGTATAAATATAATAATGGGATATAAATAGTAATTACAAAGTTATTTTTCACAAAAGAAGTCCGATTGAATTATATAAGATTTTTTAAATCAATTCTTTTGTGTCTTTTTTTACTTTCTCTCTTTTTCCCTAATACGATTTAAGATATTCGATTTTGAAACGACGTGAAGAGGCATTTCTACCATATATAATATACTTCCAGTTTCGATTCAGCGCTCTATATCGATATCCACGCATCTAGCATGAAGGAATCAACTCGATATAATTCGCTCGAGAACGCGATCGCTCGCATCGTTGCTTCCAGCGTACTCGGCGAGCTGCCTTCGTCGCTGCTGTTTCCTGTTCACGGGAAGGAATCAGCGCGCGCCGGTACTTTCCTCCGGGTACAGAGCTGCATCGGGAATTCTCAAAACGGAGAAACGCGTATCCCTGAATGAAAGCGTATTCCCTGTAGAAGGGTTCGACCCGAAAGTGGCTCCGTGCCCCCCTGACGAGCGATTCGAATCTCGCGAAAGGGCTTTTCCGCGCGAATGCTTATTTCCACCCCCGCCCCCCCCCCCTCTCAATTTCCTTTCTCCCCTCTCTCTTCTTCCCGAGAAACTTCTCGGCGACATACGTCACTGCTTCCATAAAGAGGAAGGAATTTAAAGTCGCACCTTATGTCGGAATAAAAGTGTACGTCAGTAGGCATTTTCTTTCCCGAGAAAAACGTGTATGTAAATCGCGACGGCTAGAAGGGAAGATCGAAGAGAAGCGAGAGTGAAACAAATATAGATAACGAGGAATGGTGTGTATTTTAGGATCTAGTATGAAAAATTGATTATTGAGGAGATTTTTTTTAAGAATATTACAAAAATTGATCTTTTCAGTGTATTACATATATTTTTATTGATACTTAAACAATATGTTTGTATTCTTAAATCTTGAATATTTAACTTTTTTTTCGTTTAATACAAAAGCCTCCGCGCGTAAGAAAAATACTTGGTTCGATGGCGTAGTATGCTGCTCCTTGCATAATTATGTGAAATGAAAAAAAACTTGATCTAGTTATATTTAGCAGAATATTTTTCGGACATTGAACTTAATTTTATTAGAAAAAAAAAAAACTAACAAACTAATATCATTTTAAAATTAGATATTTTAGGATAATTTCTTGAAGATTAAAAAAAATATTAATTATTAATTTCTTAAATTTTAATTAGGTTCCTAGTATTTCAACAATATTTTACGGAATAAAACTAGACCGAGTTTTTCTCATTTCGCACAATAACAACGAGGCTACAAAGGAGCTAAATATTTAAGATTTAAAAATACTGACCTACTGTTCAAACATCATCAAAAACATATGTAAAATATGAAAAAGATCAATCTTTAATATTCTTCGCAAAAATAATTGTAAAAATTATCATATTTTTTATATTGCTAAAGTAAACTAGGCTCTAAGCGCAAATGGATAAAAAACGCGCGGACAAATCGAAAAGATGGAGTGTCGGATAAATCGCGGATTAAGGGAATCAGATTTGTTTTACAACACGGACTTTGTTGCGAGGTATGTGTACCTTTCTAAAGATTGAGACGCGATACGCTGATCCTTCGGTTTATAGTTTCATCTTTTATGTATCGCACAAGAACTCGCGATGGTTTTGTGGCGTTCTGTATATTTTAAGCGCATTATGTATGTATATATGCCTTGAGAGAGAACATGTTTTTATCGCCCATCATATAAATAATAGGCGCACAGATATAACAAGCGAGTGTAAAATACACTGGAAAATGCTTTATGTATCTTATTATAATATAATCGTATTCGTATATCGTGGATAATCCTATTATCTGACGATAAATCGAAATTAATTCGACTAATATTCTATCGCCACATCAGAACAGTTCCATCTCGCTTGCATCGAGATTAACTATTGTTAGTTTACGGTATCGCTTCCCTTACAATAACAACAAGAGAAACGTAACAGTCGAAGGGAATTACGCGTCCTGACTTTGGTTCTCTGGGGCGAACTTGCACAACGGAGTTGTACGGTAAACATTTACGTTATAGTGACGGACGACACGGACATAGAATGTATCGACAGAATACGCGGAAAATCGATTTCTCCCGCGGGAGAAAGCCGCGTGCGCTGCGTGAAATGCGAGAAGATCGGGGGAAACTCCGATAATTACATGGATATTGTACGTACATATGCGAGCGCACCGTGGGGCGATCGAATCGCGCACATGGAGAATCCCAACGCGGACGTGTCGGTAGCAGCTTGAAACCCGGAAATGTAATTTCCACATTTCTCTCGTATAAGGCAGACGGCGCATGGAATCTTCCTTCACCTTCACCCCCCCGTGGGCGAAATATGACAATCAGCGAACATTTTTTCCTCGCAATTTTGCGAGCGAGTTTATCGATTTTCAATTACCGCGCATGGCATACATGAGTGAATTTTACGTAACTGAGAGTAAAAAATACGATAATGTATGTGCAATGGAAGTGTTTTTAGCAGCATAAATCTGATATTAAAATGCAGATATTACATTATATTTTTATGTAATTATTTTTGTTATACTAATGTAAATTAAAATTTGAATAAATGAAATATTTTTAAACTCGGCGATTAAAGAGAAAAAAAAAAATAAATTGCTAAAACTTTTTTGCATTTTTTTAAATGCATCTTGTTTACTTTATACGCGATCAAAAAAATTGAAAGATAAAAGCTTTATTTTTTTTTTAAAACGTAAATGGATCATTTCCGTGTTTTCTATGCGTGTATGTAGCTACAATTACTACATCATCGCAATTAAAATTACTGCTTGCTTCATTAAGATACGCTCTGTAACATTGTAGGATTCCGTTTAACATAATTAAGCACAGAGTCGTGTAACTCGAGTCCTTGCAATTAGCCGATTGAGAATGGAATCCTAGGAATCCATGACAGTGTCGGATAATCAATGACTCTTGAGGAACGCGAAATTCGGTCAATTCTGTCAATTCGCCCTTTTCACGGCCGATGTGTATTACTGCTTGAATGAAAGTTTTCCCAATTAAAGGGCCGGAATCTCCTTTTTCTCTACGCATTCGTTTGCGATATCATTCCTTCCGCCATTCGGTTTCCGCAGAAATTGCCGCATTTCCGGCTAACGTCGAAAATGCATTGCCGTGGAAGCTGGAACACGATTTCTGCTTTAATTTTTTTATCAAGTGATTGCAACAATTTATCATACGTATCTTTATTTTAATGCTCTCTATTTATTCATCGTGGTTCGGAACAATCCGATATCTGCGTCCTTTGCAGTACGATATTTAAAATGCGGAAGTTTAAAACTGATATCTTTTTTTTTTTATACGTACTTTCATGAGAGCGGTTCATCGTTTATTTCGTCGATTTATTCTCGCGTCGCAAATATTGGCACAGACCATACAATTTTATGTGCAGATTCATATCCCGACGATATTAGTTTTACTCGTGTATTCAAGAGTTTTTTATAAAAAGGCAAAATTAATCTCATTTCAAACTGGAACTCGCGTCGCTCAAAAGGATATGTCATAAAATTAAGTCGCTGTAAAAACGAATGGATTCAGTTGCAGTTATTATAATTTGTTCACTTTTATGGATATCTTTTTTAGTCTTCACAATTTTAATAATTGTAAAAACTTCTTTAATTTTGAGTTTTGACTTTAAAGCATCATCGGACTAGATTACTTTGTTGGCACATCTGTTTGCATCCGTTATTAAATTTTTGTGTCGAATTTATGTTTTTCTGCCTCACTCATTCGCGCAATTAATTAATTGTTATATTTTTATATAATAATATTTTTATTAAAAAGATCTTTATTATATTAAAAAGGTGTTAAAGATTTTTAACAATTTTTATATTTTTATTATAATTTTTGCAAACAATTCAATATGCGATATCTGATTCAAAATTATTATTTATAAAGTAATATACATAATATAACATATGATGTTTATTTTTTTCGACTATCAGAAATTAGATAATTTTTTTCATTTTATTGAAAATTTTTAAACGACAGTCCAGCGGTTAATTTATAATCGTACATAAGATATTGTTTTTAAAATTTATTACATTTAGAAAAAAAATTGTTTAATTAAGAGCTGAATTTTGATTGAAATTTGATATCCGATTAGAAAAAATGTAGAGTTACTATTTTTTGTAATATGTATCGATTTTCATGGCAAAGTGAGCGGATCTTCTCAATGATGCGTTAGCACTCACTGTTACAGAGGGTGGTCGGAGTCTGCCAGAAAAAGCGGCAGTGCAAGTTTAACACCAATCCGCAGACCTTACAGGGCGACCCATGTCCCGGACTGCGAAAGTACATCGAGGTCGCCTACAAATGCCGTCCCTGTAAGTATTTCCTCATCCTATATGTGCACATGGATTTACACATCCGTAAAGATGCATGGGCGAACGTGCACGAGCACATCGAGATCGAAGCTTCGAGAAGATTGTTTTTTCTCCGAGACAACTGATTCTTTTTCGCGCGAACATTTGTGCATTAGGTCGGCTCGCCGCCTGCATAAGAGTAGATGAAAATTTCACGTGCGTGACACGCATGATGGATCGCGGTGAGAAATAGCGGAAAATTTTCACGTGCGACGTGATCGGGCAAAACCTTAATTTTGACGAATTAGAATTATTCACTGCGGCTAAAAACTTTGTGAAAATTTTATCGAAAATTTTATCAAAGTTTGAAAAATTAATATATTTTAGCATATATGCTTGATTTTTATTACTAAATTATTTCTCACGTTTCTTGGCGAGTATACTTTTTTTTGCAATTAGACATTAACGACCGAGAGGACATATTAGAAAATTTAATTTTAACGACTCTTTTGTATTTCATCCTGAATGGGATTAATTTTGATACTATTTTGCTTTAGGCAAAGTTTGTAAATTCCGGGCTTGTCTAGAATAGCGAAGAATTATGAGACAGCAGCGGTGCTGAGGATTTCATTGTAGTTGGTACGCTTTACCTGCTTATCGCGAATAACGCAAAAACCTTGGTTTCAACCGTAATGCTGATATCCGAGATCTATACATACGCGGTCACATAGAGCACAATGACGACAACCTGTTGCGGAGTAACAAGCTCTAAGTAATTTTTGCTCCGAAGTGTACTCTGCAACTCCATCGCGTTTCACATTCTGCTAGATCCATGGCTGGTCTCTGCAACCACGTTTAAGCCACAGCCATCTCATTGTTTACTGCACACACGGGTAAATCCAGGTGCTTTTTCGGGGAGTACCGTTGGCAGCGTTAAATCACTCTCCCGAACAAAGGTGTATCAGTTTCGCGTGCTGAAAAACGCTACCGGTAGAATGCGGACGCAAGAAATACGGTTTCGTAACTGGTCCGTTTTAACTCAATACGATACGAGAATGTTGGACTTGTTTGGTTTTTTCGTTATCTTAAAAAAAAAAAAAAAAAAAAAAAAAAAATTTAGGCACGAAACGTTTCATTGTGTAAGATAGATTGTATTTAAAAAAATATATTGTGCGCGTGAGTGAAATTTATGCTTTTTCGTACAGAGAAAATTTAATGAAAAATAAAATACAATTCTTTTAATGCAGTTTGGTTTTTTTAGTGGAAGCTTATGGCGATTTAAATCACGGATTAAATATGTTTAAAACTGACCATATTCTTTTTATGTCATTTGCATTATCGAATATATAGTTCATAAAATTGGAGTACAATAAATATACCGTTTTCTATATTCTGTTTTCATGTAACGATGTATTGTTAACAAGCCTCAGCAAATAAAAGTTATTTCGATTTTAAAAAATGCGTTGCTCGTGCGCTTTGGAACGAGCGTAAAAACGTTTTTTTTTTTCTTCTTTTTTTTTTCTTTCTTTCATGTTTTTTGCCTTTCCTCCACAAGCATTGCGAAAAATAGTGAAATAGAACCTGTTACAATCCTGCAGCGTGACGAATCAATTTTCAAAATGGCTCGTGTAGAGCTTTTCACTGCTGATATCAAGTTATCAAATTTTTATTGACTATGTACATATCAAGAATCGTTGTTCATCGATAACTCTCTATTTGAATATATTTCAATTATGTTTCTATTAATATAAATTTGATAATTAATACATTCATAATTAATACAAATTTGTATAAATTTATATGATATTAATATACATATTATTATGATATAAATTAATATGAATCTAGCAATTACGCGTAACATGTCTATTGATATCTCTTATTGAGTATAATCAAAAATGTAATAAGAAATTCAAGCATTCTAGATTAATAGTTATAATAATCAACAATAGGCCAAAAGTAATATTATTTTATAAAAGAAGATAAAATATATTACATCTATTTTATTAGAAAATTAGTATATTTTTATAAAATAATATGTGTATGATTAAATACAATAATAGATTATGATTTAACACTTATTTTTGATTTTTATATTAAGCATAATTGCATTTCTAATTTTTAAAATTTAGTGTGTATTTATAACATTTTTAAATTTATATATTTAACGAAGGATAAACTGATATAACGAACTGTGAAAATGCACAGTGAGATTAACATCTAGTAAATAAGAGGGGAAATACTACTTGTGATACGTCCCAGTCTTATCTTATCCTAGAGCAACTTACGAGATAGTTTTTGCTTAACAAGCTTCGCAATCAACCCGCGAGATCGTTTTCAGAAGAACAGCGAGCGCAGAAACGTGAAACACTTCAATGGATACGAGGAAAAGTTCGGCAAACGAGAGTACATATTATAGCAGGCGGGGTTGAGAAGTTTTCCCGATGTATTTGCGCCGTGTAATACAAAAGACAATGGCTTTGAGTATCGCCTTGGGAGCTTTCCCGTCTTTAAGACGGTCTGAGAATAATCTTTAACGTATATAAAGATTTCGATTCACAATACAAGGAGCATTCAAAATATCTACATGAAGCGAATGTAATGTATCTAACGAGAATGGATAAACAAATTTAACAGAGATATATATTTAGGGCTGACTGTATATGTTTTGTTGACTTTAAAACGCTTAAGGATGTTCTGGATGTACAATAGTAGCAAAATAATTGTCAAAATTAAAAAGAAAATGTTTCATTAAACATGTTTCTTATGTTTATACCGTTTGAAAAATTAAAAAAATAAATTCGGATTCGGAAAAAATTTAAGTATCACAAAATAATAAGGATTTTGACGTCTTCGTAAAAGAAACTAGTAATTAATATTTTTCTTAATTTATGGCAAAAACTTTTGATCGTGAATATCCTCGGAAATCAACTGCAAAAAACAATGAAAAACGAGTAATTTGCAGAAAGAGAAAAAGAGGCAGATAATATTTTTCTACAATTTTTAGTAATTAACTTTTAAACGAATTAGTGGATCTAAATCAAGTTTTGCACAAATATTTATTAGAATTTCCTTAATACATGTGACAATTTTTATTTCATTGATAATATTTTTTTTTTGTCAAATAAGTGCTACAATAGACGATTTTCCATAAGAATCAATATTAACTTTAAATTTAAATAACTTTCAAACCGTTAAAAGAATTGTGCTTAGTTTTTGCACAAATATTCAGAAGAAATAGTAGAATCTATGAAATTTTAATGCTTTTGTTAATATTACGATATATGTCACATCCTTAAAAAAGATGCACTTATACAATGTATCGATCAATTTAATACGGCAATACTAAAATCCATTGCAGGCAGACAAGTAGTACAAGTCAATATCATAGTAGACTGCCATTAGATGGATTAGTTTTTGAAGAGAATTGAATTTTGTATCGTCTCTTTTCAGTAAACATTGCATCATTTAATAATAAATGCACTTATTTATAGTATAAATTTTTATTTTTATTTATTATCATTAATTTTATAGTTTAAAATTGTATAATAATATAAACATTTGATTAATTTCTTTATTATTTATATAAAAGCAAATGGAAACTTGTATGCAATGTAGATCTATCTTTTTCTTTTTTTTTTTTTCTTTGAAGGAAATTATCCGGAACATTAAACAAGTTAATTCGTACATCGTTTTTCGCGCTAATAGTTCTGCGGGATATAGCTTAATTACTGCTAGGTAATTTTCTGGCTGCAAAATGATGAGGAAACTATAAATGGAAAAACCCAAATGTTGTCTCGTGAAACGTTCATTTTGCGAAACTTTTATCTCAGTATCTCTTTCTTTTTTTTTTCTGTGAAAATATGGTGTCATACGCAGTGGCGAAATAAAGACCATACGCAGCTGTTTAGAAAGCATGCGCTTGCACTTTTCAGTTCGCTGACGGACGCAAAAGGAAATATGACGATAATGGCGATATTTTAAACGAGATCGTCGAGGATTTATTTTTGCTCTAGTTTTGTTTTATTATCCGAAGCAAACATATTTCTCATTGCAACTGCACAAATTATTTATATAGCATCATAATATGTTTACCTCATTTAATAAATTTGTTGCATATGCTTTATATACGTAAAATGTCAGAATTTACATTTCTATACTTTTATCTAATTATTACGACATATTCAGATAAACCAGAAATGTTGATATTATTTTCTGACAGCGTAATGTATGTATGCTTAAATAAAATTTAATTAATATGCAATTATATATTCCGTCAAAATTCTCCGTCTGTGGTGCATTTGTTAAAAATGCATAATAGATGACGTGTGTATGTGATTTGATGATTTTCTAAGCATTTTACAAGCTCTTTTTCCGAAAGGGAAGAAATCCATTATATATACCTTGTGCATATTCTATTCGTACAAATTCATTATATGTATATGCTTTGCTTATTTACATCTATCCAACTTTATCTGAAAACGAAGCGCGTGCGGGATGACACGCTTGTACGTGGCTAACGCGGTTGTCCTCTGTAATACATCAGCGGGACGATTACATATTACACGTGTCGCGTTACGTGCCAAAGCCAGCCGACACCTCACGCACCGCCCGCAAATCTATCCGACGACAACACGTGCCACTTATTGCGCCGCTTATACGCGCACAATAAGCCGCGTATACGTACGTGCTTAATCCGTCTAATTAGTTTTTGCTTCGTTCATTCGACCGATGATCGATGTAATGACGAGTAAACGAGGTTGCTTCATGTTTCGCCGCATCGCGATGGGACCTGCGACGCGTATAAATGGACACTCGGATTGCAATCGGATAGCATTCATGTGCCTGAATCGATCGACGAATATCAACACATTTTTTGATATCTCGTTTCTCAATTTCCCTTTATATTGAAACTTTGAAAAAAAAAATGGTTGCAATGAAATGTGATAAATCTTATCGCATTGCGTAGAATGATAAGGGTGTTTATTATGAATGAATTAATGCAGGGCGTTTATTTATTTTTGAAAAACATGGAAAACCTGAAATTTTTTTTTGGATCTGGAAAAATCAAGAAATTTTCATGGAATTTTATTGGGATTCAGGGAACTGAAAGAAAAATGTTTTGGTAGTTTTGCTTTTATATTGTAAACAATTGCTAATCTGTTAATAAATCAATCAAATTGTATGTTTAAAAAATATATGTATATTATATTTAATGTCTTAATAAAATATTGAATATGAAATATATATTTTTTATTTTAATATATTTTTTTATTCTAATGTGTAGTGATAAAAAAAATAATAAGTGGCTACGTGCTTTTTATTTGTGTGATTGATGCACATTAGAAAATGCATATAATAAAAAAAACTTATTTTAAAAAGTTGCAGCAATAAATTTTGAAAATATTCTGGATATTTGAATAAGAATATCTAGAAGAGATCAGGAAATTTTTTAATATAATTTTTGTACAAAATTTAAATAGACACCCTGTTAAAATGTGTGGTTTAATCATTTTTAGCATAATATATAATTGTGCCGTCTCTTACTTGCCTCAAGTTTCTTTAAAACGAATCATTATTACATACGCTTTCTTGTCCGAAAATCTATTAAGACCATTCCTCGTCCCAAGCTCTTTCGATTTGCCGGTCATCTTTGACATATCCCTCTTCCACATTATTTACCTCCATGCTATATCGATACGGTAGAATCGGACAAACTCAGAAAGGAATCGGACAAACCTTGAAAAGAATTCCATTCGTCGATGTTACACGAGCATCCGACGTGCCATCTCGGAAGAGAAGGGCACGTATTCGCTCTCGCGATGTTCCCCCTTTTCCTTCTTTTTCCTCTCACGACGTACATGGGAGGGGGAAGAAGGGGGGAGGCATACATACGTGGAAACTGTAGATTTCATCGAGAAGGGAGGGGAAGGGGGCAAAAAGTAGGTCGATCGAAGCTCCGGCCTTTTGCTGAAAAAGCTCCATTGTCGCTTCGAGTGGACCGCCGTCGAGGGAATTACCTGCTACCCATCTTTACATTCTTCTTTCCTCCTTGTACCATCGTCCCTTGCGGGGGGGTTTTTTTTTTTTTTTTTTTTTTTTTTTTTGCCAATTAAAGCCCCAAACTGGACTTTCTTTCTCTCTCTCTCTCTCTCTCTCTCTCTCTCTCTCTCTCTCTCTCTCTCTCTCTCTCTCTCTCGTGCTCCAGGGAGGATTCTACGGCAATAAGGAAGTTCCGCGAGCTCTCTCGCCCCATACTATGAATCCGTTCTTCCGAGCGAAATTTCACGGGCCATTGACGCTCCGGTCTTTGATATGCCTGCTGGAGAACGCTGGTCCCTCCTAGGTGGATACAAGTCTCGAGAGAAAAAGAACTCCGACAGGCATCGCGTGGCGATTTTTGCTTTGCATATAACGTGACCGTAATAGCGCGATTGTACATAGGGAAATCTTGGAGACGTGAGAACTAGTGTAATTTTATGCTGATGACGCTGGAAGATTGTATGCATTAAAGAGGATAGATCTTTCTCCACTTTGTAAAATCGCCTTTTATAACAGGGCAATTTATCGCGATATTATCCTTTGTTATAACCGGAGATGGTTAATTTCAATTAGCTTAAATTTTGAGCACTACAGTCGGAACAATTGGAATACGGGGATTTTATGCCAATTATAAAGGTTTAATGTCACGAATGAAATATGCAGATGAAAAGAATATATATTCTTCTCATTGTATTCTAGAAAGATTTTTCTTTGTAATAAAATAACGCAAATATATTTATAAAATGGATTTCTAGCTTATATAATCATATCGTACATTTTAAATTTCCATTTATTTCATAAAAAAAAAAAGAAAGAAAGAAAGAGAAAATTAATTTCTATTTTATATCTCTGAATATATAAGGTCGTACAAGATTATATCAATACATCTGCTCTCATTAAAACTCTCTGTTAGTTACATGTACATAAAAACTAAAAATAAATAAATCCAAAGGAAAAAACCATTTTTTTTTTTTTTTTGTTAGGGAAACGAAAATATGGGATAGAAAAAAATATGAAACTAAAAATAGGTCAGCCCCGATGGTATAGTTCGAATTTATGGTATCGTGAACGAAAGACAAGCCAGGACAATGGATTATCTGATATCGTCGTGTTGCTTTTGAGATACGCTAACGATCTTCATATGGTTATTGCGCGTCAGATGATGTTCGCGCATGTAATCTTGCCTTAAATCGCGAG
This sequence comes from Cataglyphis albicans, assembly GCA_038406275.1. NCBI lineage: Eukaryota > Metazoa > Arthropoda > Insecta > Hymenoptera > Formicidae > Cataglyphis > Cataglyphis albicans. Next base: position 9,714,756 of record JBCAUJ010000089.1, on the reverse strand, counting down.
ACTGTTGGGTGGCCGTTGGTCTTCCAAGCGGAGGTAAGTTCGAAAGGCAACGGGACGGCGAACCATCGTAAATCGCCAACTCAATAAAGCAAGGTATAACACTTTATCTCGAGCATAAGTGCGCCCGCCGACTTTCGTGCGTGGCCAAGAAACATGGTCGTGGTATGAAAAGATGTTGCCGGGTCCGTGGGTTATGGTCAAAGTTGTTCTTCCGCAACAAAACCGCGATATATCAACGTGTTACGAGTTTCACCCGCACTCGAATGCGGGCGAATTTGCCCCGGCGGGGCGAGAGGGAGGGTGGCGGGGGGGGGGAGGGGGCGGGGGGCGGGTGTTCACGTCGCGCATCTAGAATTTTTATTGCCGATATTGTTCCGTAACGAGACCGCGGTTAATAAAACGTTTAATTGCAAGTTTATGAGGGTGGCGTAGATAAGAAAATAAAAGGGAATTGTCTTTTGTTTTCGAGAGAAGAAGGAAAGACTTTATTACCGCGTTTTCAACCAAGGAAGGCAGGCAACAGCGGACATTACGATTTTTATTGGCGGAAGCCGCGTAATCTGCGGAAATTGTTTATCAAATTTATGCAAATTTAGTTAAATAAAACATGGTGTCTTCTTCTTGAAGAAAACATGGAAAACATGATGTTTTTGAAGATTTTTTTTTTTTTTTTTTTTAAGAAATTAGAGAATTTTTTTTTCCGTAGAATTTTATTGAGATTCGAAAAATTTCTTTAAAATTCTTTGTTTGATAATTTAAGCATATTGTAAAAAATGTATATTGTAAAAAAAATTGACAATCCAAGTGAATTATGTGTTTAAAATCTATTATTAATATATATTTATCTCCGTTTAAATATTTAATGTCTTGACAAAATATGCATTATATATTCTTTTTATTGTAATTTTTAGTAATGAAAGAATGAAAATGTTATGCAAATGAAAAATGTTTATCTTACGAAAGCTTTGCATTTTATCAATACATTTGCAAATATATAGTACTTGAAATTTAAATAACTCTGTGTTCTTCCTTTGTAAAGAATAACACTTGAAAACGTATATAATAAAAAAGAACTTATATATTTTAAAAAGTTGCAACGGAAAATCTTTAAAATATTTTTTTTACATAAAATTTTGAACAATAACATCTGTAAAGCCAGGAATTTTTTTTTTTATAAGATTTGAGAGATAGGGGGGAGAGATACCCTGTAATATACTTTATAGGCTTTCAATCGATAAATATCGTAGCTTTAATTATTGACGATTTATTTATTTATTTATTTTTTTTTTTTTTTCGTGCTAATCGATGATTAAGCTTTTATATAGTAGCAAAAGTATGAATGGCAATGAATGTAAGCGAATATTGCATTTCAAGAATTTGCCAAAGTTCCACCAAATTTCTGATTTAAACTGAACTTACCCTTACATTGACGTAAGACCATTTACATCGGCAATCCGTAAGGTCGCGCAAACTGTGCATCCGCCGCAAGAAACTTTGCAGCGCGACGCGATTTCCGCGTAGCAAAGATCGCAAAAACGTACTATCGGCAGCTGCAAGCCATTCCGGTTCATTGAAATTCGCGAATGCATTACGTGACTCGTAACGAGACAAGTAGACAGCGTCTGTTTCACGTCGAGGGAACATTCGTTCGTAAAAAGTGTATCTTCCACAATTGAGTTCTTCAATCGCAGAATTTATGATTTGCCGCACTCAACGCGAAACTTTGAGAAGAATTATTTTTTCTATTTTCTCTCTCTCTCTCTCTTTTTCTCTTTTTTATCGCACGAAATAAGCAATAACGCGGTCGCTCGCTAATAAAGCACACTTCAAAATTGCATTTTGGGCGGACGCTTTATTAATAGCCAGTTTTGTGTGATTTCAGATGAGTTCAGGAGTAAAGTGGCTTGCGAGAACGATGTCATCAATCTCGTTTGCTTCCCCAGCCAAAGGGTTGCGATCTTCAGCGCGTCTTTTGGCAGAACGCAATATGAATCCCTGCAATGTCCGCAGCCGCGGGGCGTGCAAGAGGAAAGTAAGTACCGTTTCATTGATTAATGATATTTGGCGTTCTCCATTATTTATATAAAAATTATTCCATTTAATGCGATTTTTTAAATATTTTACTTTAATTACGTCACGCTCGTGACACTTGTCATCCGTTCGACATCGTATTACTTGTTATTAGAACAGCGTGTAATGGAACATAAACTCGCGACCCTTAAACGCGTCGTGAATTCCTTCGCGTATTTTTCCCATTTCGATGTCGTCTCGCTTTTATAACGTGTCGTTTCGGATATGTCGTTCATCCTGGCTGAAAATAATAACGCGCAGACACTTCGAAGTTATAGTCGACGTTAAGTATTTATTCGAACGATAAATACTGCATATCATTAAAATAATGACATCCGTGAGTACAGCTTTGCATCTCGTGTATAAATCTCGGTTGAAAGGCGTGTTTGAGCGACAAATTACAACATTTTTCAATATTTCCGCTGCGAACGATATACAGGATATCGATCCATAATCTCTGCCATCTATTTTCTCCTACTTGCCGATGAGTTTTTCGGCGGAAGTGCCTCTTCGAGTCGATGTTTGTCCTAGTTTATTGTCATACTTGGCGACGAGATTGCGACTCTTTCCCTCCGTGGTCGCCGAAGTTTCGGAAGAGAGAAAATTAAAGTCGATTTTCCCGCGGGGTTGAAAAAGAAAGACGAGTGTTTCCGAACAGAATGGGGTGCAAATTCAATGATTGGCGGTTGCATTCGAGTATCAAATATGACTTTCAATATCGTTTTAGCTTGTTAATTGGGTTTATGGAACGTGCGGCTGAGGCACGTTGCGTTTTATTTGAAGAGAGATCGTTACTTTAAATTTAAAAAGAAGGAAGGAGGAACTTGTCTCTCGTTTCTCAGAAAGGAAAAGAGAGACGTGGTTTTATTTAACTTTTTTAAAGTAAATTCTTTTAACTGACGAATAAATGCTCCGAGTCGACTCGTATTCGCACAACGGCTTTTTGTCCCATCCAATCAATCGATTCCTATCGAAAGCCCATGGTTGCTCGGTTCTCTCGAACGAGAGAACATAAACGAGAATGGGTCACCGCGAAGACCATTGTCGTGTTCCTAGTGAAGTGCTACTTTGACGATACTGTCTAACTGTGAAACATTTAAACGTTAGTTCACCAGTTAACATTTAAGTTTTACAATTTTATTCATTTAGGTTGATTTTAGTGTTCTTTTATCTTTAATATCACTTCTCGTATCTCGAATCTTAATAACAATTTGACATTGCTTTAGTCATTACAATAATCTTTTATGTATATGTGAGTGCGATAGATATAAATAGGTAAAAGAAAATGATATTTAAGCATTTTTTCAATTAGATTATAAATATTTAATATAAAATAATAATGCATTGATACTTAAATTTTTTCTATCCCAAATATGTTGAAACTGTGATATTTTGTGAATTAAAAATGTATTAAATATATATATTTTTTGTTAGAGAAATTTTTAAGAATCAACTAAAATAATTTTTTTCCTTGTTATACGAATGGTAAAATTTAAAAATATTATTTTCACGAATCTATATTTTTATTTGATTTATTTCTCATTTACAATTCGTATCTTTTATTGTTAGATTTATTTTTATATCGTATTATTAAATTATATATATTTAATATTTTTTAATATAATTATAATATTAAAAAATTATGTTATTTATTAAATTCAAATGTATGTAATAGAAATTTTTTAATAATTTTTTAAAATTATTATTTTAACAATTATTATTTTTTAAATATATAGATTTCTGTGTATATATACTTTTTTATTATATTCACGAAACATATATATAAATAATTTTAAATAATATTTTACTTAAACAGAGCACATTATTTAATGATTATATGTATATCAATAATTTTCAAATCTACATTTAAAATCTGCTCATCATCTGTTTAAACAGAACTAGTAGAGACCAAAGAATCCTCTATGAGCTAACTTTATGAGAAGAAACTGTATTTACTTGTTTGTTTTTTGATACTTAACGGAAAATATCATTTCTCCTCTCTTCACAGGCGAAAGAAATTCTAGTTTCACAGCTGTCTGAATAGCCTGCTTCTGCTCTCGATGAGCCAATAAATCTCTCCGCTCCTCGCAATTCCTTCGTCCATTCGTCCGGTCATCATCCACCAGCTCGTACAACGAGGTACCCTTTAAGAGTAGGTCGAGTGGTCACTTGCCGCTTAAACGGCGACAATAAGGAACGAAATCAGCGGAATGCGCCGCGTTATGTTGTAGCACTTTTTCGGGCTCTGTACTTCCAATGCCTCGCGGTCCCTTTGATATACCTAGCGTAGAATAGCGCTACGTCGTCACATTTTACGACGACGTGAACGCGGCACGTATATTTTCTCTCGCACAAAAGAGTATCGAAAACTCTCCGGAGACTTCCTGCTCTTCTTCGATTGCTTCTTTTCTATCATTCTGTCTGTCAAGTCAGATCGATAAGGTCTCTCATTCTTTTTTTTTAACACAACTGTACACATATTGTCGATCAGCCTTTGCTAGATTCTTTGTTTGATAACTTGATGGAAACAACATATGCAGTGCTCTTCTTAAATCGTAAACAATGCATTTATAAGCAGAATTCTTTTAGATAATTTTTAAATGTTTAAATAGGGAGGGTTGGATCTCAAATCTTATATATCATTATTATATATTTATATTTTATGTATTTATATATTCATATATTATTAATATACATATATTTTTAAAATGGAGAGATAATTGCATATATAGAAATTGCTTTATAATTAATAAATTTATACATTATATATTATTTCCACAGTAATATAATTTATTTTGAGAGATGTATTAAGAACGTGATTTTTCTTTAGCATATTTTTTTTAACTCTTTCGATATTATTACAGTTATATTATTACTGTTATAGCCTGTATGATGGATTTTGCAACGGAAACTGTAATGCAATTATGCCACGGTAAACGACGATGCTCGGTGGTAGCTAACAGCACAACGTTTGGTCGACCCGATCCTTGCAGCCCGAACAGCAAGACCTATCTCAAAGTCGTGTATACCTGTGGTGAGTGGCGAAAAGTTTTCACATTTTTAATTCTACTGTTCAGTTGCATGGAATTAATTAATAATTAAGCGTATACAGAGCAATTCTTAATACCGTGGTTAATGATTTAGAGCTAAGGCCGCGATTAATTTGCACATTTATTTCTTGTAAATAATATAAATAAGCTATGTGCTAAATTTTAATCAGAGATAACAATTTCGGCTAATATAAAAAGACACATATCGCAGCGTTATAGCTCGCTCACGGAAATGATAGACAAATTACTGGCAAGATAATCGAGTAGCAATGACGTGAATGAGTGCAAGTGACAGTGTGGGAGATATAAAATCTGTCATGTACGCAAAAGGAAAAAGAAAATTCCTTATAAAATTCCTTATTTAAGCAGAAAAATTACACGAGCGTTTCTTTTCTGGGAGAGCGTGACCGACGGCGATTCAGAGCGTTGCGATCCTTAAAAAGTAGAGAGAAAAAGCGATATCACGGACCATGCAATAACGTGTTCGGTAGGGGATTTATCCGAAGCTTCGTTGCACAATGGCGTATAATGAGCGTAGCAACGCTCTTCTCTGAAGAGAAGTTATTTTATTGCGAGATCCAGGACGCGGCTTGGCAGCAGCCAACCAGCCAACCGGCGACAGTTTTAAACAGAATGACGTCGTCGCGGGATCTTCCCATCTCAATCCGGAGGATGGGATTCGTACTGAATTTCTTGACATTTTTAATGGGCACTCGACCAAGGGAATCGGTACAAGTTTCTTCGCGAAAGAATAGTGAAAAGAAAATTGTTGTGAAAATTGTTGACGGGAAACTAGCGGACGGTATCACCGTAGCGTATTTCGAGCACAACGCCTTTAATTCCTCTTACGAGGGACTAAAATTTCCATTGTTTCCTGATTCGAGATGTAATTTTTAATCTGCAAATTTATTCGTTTATTTTTATAACGTTAGTCGAGATATACATTAATTCGTAATAATAATCCGTCGCGAATTTCTAAAAACGCATGACACATGCAACGAATTTGCAGTTGTGTCTAGCTGCAAGAATTTGCCTTTCGGTACAAGTGTACAAAGTGTCTTGTCTTTGTCGCGACAAGATCCTCCGATCTCTTCAACAGAGGCCGCACAACAAAGGTGCAATAACATTCTTCGCGAGAAGTCGCGCGTACGAATTGAGAGAAACAGAGAGAAATGTTAACGCAGGAAAAGTTCTATTCCATACTTGTGCTAAAGAGAAAGAGACGCGTGAGCCTTCGTCCCGCGATGATAGTCCACGCTCTAATATCTTTTATTCTCGCAGGCGAAATTACGCACGCACTCTGTATCTTGTCAACGGGCTCTTGTAAACAAGTATTACTTTCTTGCGGAGTACCTCGTTTACATTAATTGCAAGCATCTTTTATCTCTTTAACAAAGGAACGAAAGCGGCGGAAAGGAAGCCCCCTTCTCCCCTCCCCCTCCCACGTGTTATGAAAATACGCCGCAATTTTTCTTGGGGCATGCAAAAGTTATATTTACCGTGGAGCAAGACTGGCTCACGTAAACTCCTCCCTATAAAACTTGGAGAATCGCTAACGAACGAAATCAAAGGAAGAGGATTGGGAGATTAGAATATGAAAACAACATTACGCCTAATGGATAATATTACTTCTTAACTCGATCTTATTTAAAATCGTTTAAAACACATTTCTCTTTAATCTTACTTTAATAGAATTTAAGAGTTTACACGATAATCATATTCGCCTAACAGATGGTGTAAAATAGTATGAAAAATTTTTATTTAACATATCCTTTTGATAATATAAAATGTGGATCGATATTTTTTAATTACAAAGATTCTCGAGTCACTTTCGCATTATTTCTTTTACCCGAAAATCCGTTACGATTAAAAGCCAAGTGCCTCTTGATAATGGAAGGATGGTAGCGATCGCGCGCTGGCCCTTTCGTGACTCGTCGAACGTCAAATTACCGGCCGTAAACGACCGGTGCACGGATTATGATTGGTGTGATGTAGCCGGCATTTGCATGTGTCTGTGAATGCACGATGCGAGCTCATTAGTCAATGTCACTTCGGTTCCTGTAACCGAGCGGGAGCGTTTACGAGAGAGAGAGAGAGAGAGAAAGAGAGTGGCGAAAGAGAGAGAGAAAAGAATCGTTGCTCGGTATTCTAATTTGGCGGCGAGTCATGCATAGTTCTTTGTTGGCACGCGGCTTTCCCAATAGCTGCGAGAAAAATATGCGCATTCGTTAGGATACGTGAAAAAATTCTAGAAATAAACGGCCGGCTATATCCGCGATCGCATTTATTTCGTGATCGGACCCTCTTGAATATCACCGCAATTTGTCGCAACGCAACACATTCTTGGAGAAATATACTTCTAGTTAGGAATTTATCGATAAAACGTATATATATGTATGAAGAAAGCAATATCCTTAAATGCTTAATATTTGTCTGATTTATTGAGATTTTTGGGATATAATTAATTAATCTTTTTTTTTTGTTCGAAGCGAAAGATGTGCATTTACCTTTGTAAAAATAAGAAAATTTACGTGACTTCGAGATAAGTATGTTCCAAATCTTTATTAAGTAGTTGAGAAAGGAAAAAAGTATCTGGATATATTATACTTATTCGTCAAATTTGATTCAAGATAAGTTAAAGCATTCTGAGACGAGAGTAAACGTTTCTCCTTATTCATGTATGTATGCGCACACATCGCCAAAAGTCTTCGGAATAATAAGCTGGGGCGGAGATAAGAAAGTAAGATTTCTTTCTCGTGAATCGAATTTTTTTGCAGTGAACTTTGGTTTACAAGAAAAGACCGGATTTCATTAAAAAGGATCGTACGGAAATTATTTTACTCGTTCAAATATTTTTTTTTTTTTTTTTTTTTTTAAGATTTTTTTAAGATTGTCACCAAATATCAATCGTATATATGAAAGCAGGAATATTGAGATTTATAATTATATTTTAGCAAATTATATCTCCAATGCATTTATTAATTTTATACTCTTTTTAATGATATAGAAAGAAATTAGACGGATCACCGCGTTTATATTTGTGCCCAGAATAACATAATGTTTTCAATTTTACATTATATACTACATTTATTTCTTTCTTATCTACATATATCATAAAAAATATAAAAAATTGAAAAATTGTAAAGGAATTTGAAGTTAAAGTCGAATGAAGCAACCGCGGATACATTAGTGATGGTATAAAATTAATCGTATAGCGAGTAGCCGGAAACATTCTTTCCATTGGCTGCCGTTACGTTTCCGTTGAATCGAATGACGATACCCAGAATGAAATCATACGTGCTTTCCATTTTATCCATATGATATCTGCAAAGCGTATTCGTTGCCTTCTTTGCTGAACTCTCCATACTGGGGCATTGACCCGAAACAATTATCGGATGATCTCAGAGTGTAATTGGATTCGCATGAATTATCAATGTACATCAAAGTCCCTCCCTCTGACCCCGGCACGAATGCAGACCGTACTCGAGTTAGAAGTGAAGCTCTGCAAATCCACAAGCTCTTACCGAGTCTCGATCGATCATTGATGTCGGAAATATGCTAATCAATTACGATACATTCATTTTTCGCCTAGAATAATATTATTATCGTATGATAAAATTGCTAGAGAGCGGAGAATAGAAATTTGCAATATCCATTATGTTCTTTACTTGTCGGAATAGATCTGTGTTTTACGTTTGTCTTATCTCTTATACCTTACGTATATTTTTTTCACGAATAATATGAACATAAATTGTCATCGCATATTTACGAAACATTTTTTTTTTTTTTTTTTTTGAAGGAAAACCGTAATTATTTTTTAATATTTTTATCTTATCCTATATGGTTCTTTATTTTTATATACATTAAAATATATATTGAAGATAATAAAATTCCTGAGACTTATTTGTAGATATTACGCGTATATAAAGTTGAGAATGCAACGGGTACTTTGTTTACTGATATATATATATATATATATATATATATATATATATGTAAATATATAAAAGTTTTAAATGTCACAGATTAATCTATCTACGTTAAACACATATTTTTCCGCAAAATAATGTCCGTGAAGCTGAAACTTAAAAGTCGCTTTTTCAAGCAAAAGTTATTTACAGCAGAAGCTATTAAAGAACTGTGCCGGCAGGGATAAAGTAAAGTAAACTTTGGAGGGGAAAATTATTTAAATATTTTTGATGATATGCGAACTTTTATAAATTATTGGATGCAAAACAGAGCATCATTCGTATTTCTGCTTTCATTCATCAACTTTACTTGTAGTGCTTTATTAACCGCAAATTTAATTCGTTATTGACCCTTTCACTCTAATCGTTGATTGTGTATAACTCTTGATTGTATAGATCTGTGGTGCAAATTTTCATTATGTTTCAAAGATGCTAGAGAGAAATACCGGGAGAATTTATTTTTTTTTTTTGTCATTTATATAAAAAACGGTTTGATTGATCGAAAAAGAGAAATTTCCTTTTTCTTTTCAAAGCTATATGTAAAAAATGCTAATAATTTACCTATCTACTTAATAAATTTACACAAATAAACTTTTGTAGAAAGTATTTTTTTTACTGAATCATAAATCATGGTAACGATTATTAGTTGACATTACGGAATAGAGAGAAACAGAACTTGATAATTCTCTTCAGTGTTCGTGTTGAATCACATGTTGTTACCCACATCTCTCTCTCTCTCTCTCTCTCTCTCTCTCTTTCTCCCTCCCTTTCTCATTCTGTAACTCTATCACTCTCATTCACTCTCAAGTTCTGAATTCATCCGATCTCACTATCCATTTCCGCGATACAAACTGAATTATCCCTTGATTTCACACATGGGATCTTCTTGACAAAGTGAATGTACGTACGTCGCCTGTGCTCGAAAGCAAATCAGTCCACGCTTAACGACGTATGAATACATCGCTTAATCCCATGAGACTTGTGTATATCGCTTGATATGGATCAATCGAAAAAAAGCTCACGGTATATTTTCGCCTCGTCACGCAAGCACAGTCGCGCAGTTAATTATTCCTTGTTTTTCGCGAGACAATTATCCGTCCATTGATTTCTGTATCTTTATACGCGTCATTCATAGATACAATTTATGAAAATATCTCTTAATTATATTCAAAAGACATTTTATAATTCAATTATTGAATATCTAATTTGAATTATATAATTGCATTAATAAGTGAGCTTAAATAATTTCTTAGACGTTAATCGGGCAGTTTCATCGAAAGTTATTTTCGACAAAACTTTAATGGAATTTATTCTACATTTTCGCAAACGTCCAAACTTTTTTTTTTTTTAATGTACAAACTTCCAAACGTTTCTTTTTTATTACTTTTTTCCTTTAATATAAATATCTTTAAGATCTAAAATCTTTTGGAGAGAGTGTTTTAATGGGGATGATTAATTAAAATAATAACTGGCATTTGGCTGCCTCTACATAATATCCGTTCGATTTACAATAATAGGAGTCATTGATAGGCTTTGTGCCGCTTAACGAAGCATCTATGCATCAAGGCAATTCGTCTCAATTGAATTTTGACACGCGGCTGAAGAGCCATGTCAATCAACGATAGAAAATCAAGCGCCCGCGTAGCCACGAAGCTAATTAGGGATCGAAGTACTAACTCGATGGCGTATGCCTATATAGCTATTTTACATCGCAGTGTTCACCACGAGGTAATGATCCCTCGAGCTTCAGCCGTTAATTCGAGCCATGATAATGAAAAATATCCGCTCTCGTCGCGAATGAATAATCAATTCAATTCGCGTGGCACAAACTCGTTATTCGACATTGACTGATAATTTACATTTTAACCGTATGTGTTTCACGTATAGTATGTATTATAATTTACAAATTCTTTGCCTACTCCCCCTAGGCTTCTGCTATCTTTCTTCATAATCAACGAGAATGTATTTAGTATTTATGGCATTGTATAGCTCTGCAATATATTCTCATTAAAATTGCCGCAAGCTAATACATCACAATTTATTTCGATTTCAGAGACGTATCTTAATTAATAAATAACGAAGGGACATGCAAGGGTTGTTAGTGATATGTCATGTTTTAGAAATACATATTATTTTTAAAACTTTCTATTATCGCGAAATACTTGCGAGAGAGAAAAAAATCTATATAGTTATATATTTGTTAGAGGAAAAAGTGCTGTGCATTATATTAATTAGCATGCACATACGCATGTCCCATGAAATGAATGTAAAAGAACAAATTTTTTAGTATTTTTCATGTCCTATGAAATAAATATAGAACAAATCTTTTTCCGTACAAATACAATTATATATTTTATGATATGTATTTATATATATAGGATGTTTTTCGAAGATAAGAAAAAAAATTTTTGTGAAACAAGCGCATTACAGTGAGTTATATGCAAAAGATTAAGAGACGCGAAGTTTGAAATTAAACTAGATTATTTTTACGCTACTCTGCCATGAATTCTCGATAAACAAATTTGTAAATGATGACTTAAACAATTTCTTTGGCTTATTAATATAATTTCCATATTTGTTATGTACATTATTAGTGCATCTGGATCTTAATAATTATTAATTTGCGATTGTCAAAGATTTTGATATACAAGTAATTAATTTAATAATTTATAATTAATTAATGTAATAAATTAGTCATAATTAGATATATGATAAATAATAGTATATCTATATAAAAATTTGTAAAAACTATCTATAAATATCTAAAAACTGAATTTCCATTGTTTTAAAACTTTGAGCACAGAACGAAAAGACCAAGCCATGAACAAATCATCCTTTGGACATATATTCTACCGTGCGATATTCTCGAGGCTCTTTGCCGCGAATCTCTCTCTTCCTCTTTTTCTTTCTCGATTTCCATCTTAAAGAGTGGATTACGCGCCACGTGGTCGCCTCATGTAAAATTAATGAACTAATCTTGCGGAGCTGACCTTTTATCTCGATTTTACCCTGGATGCCTTCGGAAAAAACAAGGCGCTATACATATACGACATACTACAGTACAGTTAATCGATCGGTTGCGAAATAAAAACACCGCGTATAAACGCGGTAAATAAATTTTGTTTAACTTTAAACGACCGGTTTTCTTCGTTCCTTTGTTTCGCCGCGAATTTACATTTAGCGACGCACACTTTCGGCAGGCTCGGTTAACTCTAGACTTTGAGTGGCGTTTGCCGATTCTCTTTTCAGTTTCCAACTTGGTCGTATGTGTGTGTGTATGTGTATTCATAACAATCCCCGACAGTCTGTACAATGGTGCGCGTAGCCGGAAGGGCTTTTAAACCATTATACGCGTCGTGCGTGCATATATTGTACGGGCGAGTAGGACTTCTAGATTTAGGCGTGGGTATAATTTGTCTTTCAGCGCGACGTGCGCTAATTTGCGCGCTGTGTACTGTCGACACTTGAATTATTCGATTACGTTTAACAATTCACGTCGATCAATCGCTATCGCTTTCAATGTTCGCGCACGCGGTCATGGTTTCACGCGATTCGGACATCCATATTAATAAATGCCTTAATCTACATGCATTCGATTATTATGTAATGAAAAGCTTTTGTAAATCGTGGCATTACGTGTCGTAGGATCCGACATATTTGTGATCCATTCTTTGTAAGGTATATGAAATCGCTCGCTTTCGGTGGAAATGATAGTTTAAAAAGGAAAAAAAAAATAAATCTGTCTTTTCGATATATTTTATGCAGTGTTAAGGCTACTAAATTGTAGTAATTAATAATACTCAATGAATTGATAGATTATAATTATTGATATAAATAAATTATATATATATATATATATATATATATATATATATATCAGCTTTATAAAGTTAACGTATAATACAAACATACATTTTTAAAAATTGAGATTAGTTTTGAGTAATAATAATTAATACCTTATTAGCGAATATCTTAAATAAAAAACATTAATTTTGAAATTTATGTATTTATAAAAATCGGAAATGATGAACAGATTAAACAGAAAATCACAGATAAAATGAACAGATAAAATAGCGATTTCAAAGTTTAAAGCTAATATATCAATCATATATTTCTACATGGATCACTTAATATTCTCTATTTTTGAAATTTCAATTTTCTCTCTTCGATATTAATTTGGTATTCAATCCTTCCATCTTGTTTTTTGTCGAAAAGCCACTCACGGTCAGGAATTTGTTACGCGATCGAGAAACAAGGCAGAGCGTTGGTCGTTGAATATTTCAAGATAGCAGAACGTAGGATCTCGTCCCTCAGGCAGTATCGTTGGTTTTGATTGCATATTTTAGATCACGAACTCGTTAAGCTCGCCGAATTTGACACGATCGCCGGTGTTTTTTTGAGATGGAAAACATAGTGAGTTATCGTAGGGATCGAGCTCTTTACTCCTATCATTTTATGTAATTGCTATTATATTATAGAACGATATTATAGAATACTAATAGCTATTTTACTTACAATTTCATTAGCATTTTCAACTTGTCGCGATCTTCAACAAGTAGCAAGTGCGATCAATTTTATTCGCCAGATTGCTTTGTAATTTTTAAAGAATTCTAGTTTAATGTGCATTATAATAGCAAGCGCGAAGAATGAAAAAAAGTAAATTAATAGGTTGAAAAAAATAATTTTTTAGGGAGAGGATACAGAAAGTTTTTACAATTATGTGTGTATATATTAATTTATTTTATTTTATTTTAACAATTATTATTAATAAATAAATTATAAATTATAATAAAACAATAAAACTAAAAAGTTACATTAAAACCTGATTTAAATTTCTAAATAAACATGTCATTAAGCTGACGTAATCACTTTCGATGCGTGCAATCAATTGTCTATTGTTTCTCTCGCATTTGATTTCACTAAATATTACGAGGCGCAATATTGCAATTTGCAGCGAGGTTTACGGATCACCGCGAAAGCAAGTTTTCAACAAGTGGTCAAGTCTTGGCGAGATGTCTATCAACTTCGGGGATCAGATGTACACGTAATATCAAGCTGAACGTTTACCAACGCGCTGTCGGTCATGATCAAGTGGTGTTTGCTCGTGTACAACTCCAATAATTGAATTCATGAACTATGAACGCAACATACTGATCGTTTACACAATTGTAAAATAATCTGGCATATATTGATACTATGTTCTCAATTTATGATTTTTTAATATTTTATTTTTATTTTTTTATTGTATTTTTTTTCTTTTTTTTTCTCTTTTTCCTTTTTTTTTCATATCAGTGTAAAATAATCCATGTTTCCCTGGTTCGTTTCTATAAAAATCATTGAATTTCGAGAGCACGCTATTCATGCACGCTATAACTTTTCTTTGATTGTATATCACAATCAACACGTTTCGATAGGGTTCTATTCACATCGGTAACTAACAGTTTGTTTTAATCAATCTTTAACTGTACTACGACGTTAGAGAAAGATTAGCAAGATATAACTCATCTTGACGTTTGTGCTTTTCTTTCATGGCGCCGACATTTTTCATCATTTCTATGTGGCGTTTTATCTCACATAATACAGAAAAACAGATCACAAATACAGAAATCACTATTGTCCGTTTTTTTTTTTTTAAATGCCATCAGCGTAAATCGTTTGAAAACTCGAGATTCTACGAGTAATCTATATTTCAAGATTTATTTAATTACGTGCTATGAAAGAAGCAAATTATTTAAAAACTTATTTATTTATTTACTTACTGTATATTTTTATAAATAAATGTACAGTGATTAAATATGTGATTTTTTTTTGCAGAGATTTGTCGGTTCAGAAAAAAGAAGAATAAAATTTGCTCGCGCTCTAAAGGAAAACAATGATAAAACACTCGTTTGTTCCGATCGGTGAAAAAAACAATACTTAATTATAGAGAGTGCGTCATCTGTTACAGAATAAGAATTTTTTGTCTTTTATTGGATTCTAATGAAATAAATAAGAAAAAAACTGTATTACTGTAATTTGTAACACGGACAAGGAATAATCTGTTTACTAAATCAGAGCATTTTTTTTTTTTTTTAGTGGCGACGAATATATTTTAATATATTAATAATAATTATATAATATAATTATAATAATATTATATGAATAAATATTATAATAATATTATATAATATTATTATAATATTTATTTATATAATATTAATTTATATAATATATAAAATTTTATATAATATTTATATAATATTTATTTAATATAATATTTATTTATATAATATATAAAATATTATAAAAATAATATATAATTATATAAATATTATATTAAATAATTATAATTATTTAATATAATTATAATAATATTTTAATATATTAAAATATATAATATATATTAATATATTAATAATATTTATCGATATATTTTTATCATACCTATAATTTTATCATACCTATAATTTTATCTAATAAGAATATTAATACTATTAATTAAAGATATTACTAATTAAAATTATTAGTTGCGGTCTTGTAAAGGCCGTGAATTCTAGATATTAAATAAGATAGATCTTTTGTCGTAAGAATCTGTGAGTGTGTGTACGATAATTGCTATAGCCTCTTTCAGTATAGATAAAAACGGCTACTTTGGTCTATTTCTAAGGGAGTACCATTTTTCAACTAGCCATTATCTTTTCTTAAAGTTTTCATCCTGCTCCCCAAAGTCCATCGCTAGGTCAATGCATAGATAAAATAGAAACTAGTCAGAATTCTTTTTTTTTTTTTTTTTTTGAGATAATGTGTCTCTCTTATCATAAAAATTTTCCGTGAAATGGGCTTTTTTCAACCTCTCCCCTCCCCCTTTTTAGCCATCCAAATACCGTAGATCTAACTCTGATGGAAGAAACATTTTTTTCCGGCATTCTTCGTATGACTCTTAAGGTAGCGTTTGCTAGGAAATGATTTTCCTTCGTCAAACTGGCGGAAATAGGGAACAGGTATTATGCGAATAGAGGCGATGAAGTGTAATCTCGTAGCAAGGAATTCTCGCTAGTAACCCGGGAAAAGTTTTGTATTCATACAATTTCTTCTAAACCTCTCTCGCGCGTCCTTCCTTTATCCGGTCGCGATAAATTCGCTTCTGTTGACGCGGGAATTGAATTCTCTGCAGCTAGGTATAGCCGAGGGCTACAACTACAGAACCATCGAACTTTTTCGCGACGGTGTTCGGGCGAACCTTGTAGATGCTTCTGATCGAATAAGACTCGGGTGCGGCCGAGATTGTCGCATTTGCCAAATAAATGCGGTCGCTACACGTGAGATTCGTCATATTGAAATTCTCTACAGCAAGACCATCCGTTGCAATTGCATTATAATTGCAGTGCCATGCTTCAGAGATTTCCGCGTTTCCACCGACCGATGCATCGCATTACAAATGCTACTTTGACCCGGGATAACGAGATACTCCAGTCGAGATAGATCGTCTCGTTTTAATATCGGATTTCAGGATTATATACAAATTGTGGCGACGCAACGAAAATGCATAATAGATTTGAATTTGGTTTCAATTGTCAGTGTTGCTAGAGGCTATATGTATATACATAATATATTATACACATATAAAAAATACACACACACACACACACACACACACACACACATATATATATATTTGAAAAATAATCCGTTGTTTTTAATTTATGTTTTTAATTTATAATTTTATAATTTTTTTTTTAATATAAATATCTGTATATGTTTTGCGTGCGTGTAAATATGTGTACATATTATTTTTTTTAATTCTGGAAATTTTTTGAAATGTTAAAATTTAACGCAAATTTTTTGCAACGCAGAGCATTTCGCAAAAACGTAAAAAAGCAAATCGTCGAAACGAATCGTATAACTCAACGAGAATGAAGTCGTACAGGCGCATAAAATTGAAATATTTCACAATTGTTACATTATTAAATACATTAATATTTAAATAATTGACGCTCGTAGATATCCGATATCGTTCGATTTTTTAATTCAAACGGCTCGCGATCGAGAATTATTCAGAGGCGTTCGACGAAAATCAGCGTCTCGACGCTCATGGAAGACGACCGTACGTACCGTTGACTGAACCATGCGTGCGAGCACGCAACTCACTTTGCTCGGCAAGCACTTTGATCAAGGGACGAGGATGTCTCGTGCCGCGCCGCTGCGCCTGCCCAACCGTGCGCGTACAATGCACGCAGACACGTGATCTCACGCGCTCGCGAATATTGAGACATATGCACGCTCGATTTACGCACTCCTCTTCGTTCGCTCAATCACACGCGACCGCCAATTGGGAGGTGCACCCGGGCGAGATTAACGAAGCCCCTTTGCAAATGAATTCATGGGCGGCTCCCTCGTTCGCTCGGCTGTGACCGCTTTCAAGATATATACATGTATATACCTTTGGGAGGAAGAGAGAAAGAAAGAGAAGCGGAGAAAGGGAGAGAGATTGCATCTTGGTCTGAATTAGTGCCGCTTCTCGAAAAAGAAGTTTTTTTTTTTATTGCAGAAAATAAATATAGATAAGACCGCAATTTTCATACTGATCATTAATTTTTAACGTGTTTTTATTTTCTTTATTTTACATGTAGATTTTTAAATTCTTTTAAAACTTTTATTAAAAATAATTTTAATAATACTTGTAAAAAAACGAATTATTAAAAATATTTGATGCACATACATATTTTTACAATATTTCTAATTTTTTTTTTATTTCATTGCATTTTTATTACTATGTTTGCATAGCGATTGTAAATAAATTAATAAAAATTAATTAAAACTTTATCATTACACTAAATCAATATAAATGAGAAAAATTAATGTAATAATTAATATATATTGATAAGCTCTCTAGTAATTGGCTAATCTTGTGCGTGTGTGCGTATGTATTTGCGCGAATTTACTTTTATAACATATAAAAGTATTATTCGCGCAAGACACATTCAGGACGTAATCGACATGTTTCGTCATAATTTACAATCTAAATTTTTTTATATGTATTACCTAAATTATTCAGTTGTTATTCACGAGAGTGACAACTATATCCGGGCTCGTATACACTTTTAGAATGGAGATCCGACGGCTTAAAGGTGCGAGTTTTTCTCCTCTTTGCTTACCGAATGAACGCACCTGATGCGACGATAGTGACTGACATGCATGTATCGCTTGTCACCCTCGCCAGTTACGTGAAACAGGATGGAAACTGTTCACTGGTTCGCGCAGGACTTTACAACACCGGGATCGTTAAGTGGTTGAAGCGAAGCGAAAAATGATTCTCTCGCGTTTTCCGCCAGTTACAGAATGCATCTTTAATGCATTTTCGCGTGCAGATTTCGCATTTTCTGCATATATTCTTAATGCAAATTTGCGTGATTTTTAGTTTACTAAAAAATACGGATATAATAACATTGTTTTTCGCGCAATGAAAATTTAATAATTTTCAAATAATTTTTTATCCTTGTAACTGACGAGCAGAAAAAAGTTCACATAAATGATTGATTTTATGTTCCTCTCGCATTTCTAGCAGAAAAAAATTTCTAATAAATTTTTAATATGTATTTGAAATAGTTATAAATAATTTAACTATAACTTTTCAACTAATCTCCGAATCTAGGACACTACCTTGTATATGCATTTAATATGAGCACTTTAAACTCGTAAATTTTTTCTTCTTTCGAAGAGCCACACCTACACGCAATATAGATAACTATTAATATAGTTTATTGATGCAAAATATTATATGAGATTTTTTATTTTATATCTATGTGAGGATATTCACATTTTTGATGCTTTTGTATATTTTTATTTATACATCTTTTCATACTCTATGTTATTTTTTATTATATTTTTATAATTTTAAAGGAATTTATATTACATTATTTACAGAATTTGCATGCTAAGAATACTTTAAAAGTTATACATATAAAATTATCTATTACTGATTACGATTACTGATATGAACTTATAAATTTGTTGGGAGGAGTTGTGTAAAGTGTGAAAATATTCTTTATAGCTGCAAAATTTATATTATATTGTCGCAAGCAACGAACAAAGCGTCGCTGCAAGATAAAAGATGTATAAGTAATCGCAACATACATCGTTTCTATGACAGTGACCGGCTGTATTGCGATAACAGAAGTTTGAACTAATAATACCGGTTCACTTTGTGCTTCTGCGATGACAATTACAAAGTTATTATGCATAACGCATCCCTTGTAATAATCGCCTTCGGCCTTTTCGACCAGGCAATTGCATTCTATTTTGTCGTATATTCTCTCTATTCAATTCCAAGTGAATCACATAGAATAACGATGGACGGAGAGAGAAAGAAAATGTAGTATAAAGCCATATATATATATATATATATATATATATATATATATATATATATGCCGGTAGTAATTGTAAAAGTGGACCCGGAATGAATATGCAAACAACAATATGCAAACATCACAATTCGAGTTCTAAGCGAAAAAACAGAAAGAAATAAAAGGGATGTCTGAGAAAAGAAAGTAGGAAAATAATGTGGAATTTAGGTGGAAACGCGCTAAGATCAGCGGTGGAGGAATAATCCTCGTTTGTCTATTGAAATGCAATTTATTTGAATGTGAGATTTACTTTCGAGAGAAAGTTTTTATTGTTGTGTCAATAGCGATAGCGCAGTAAGTGTGAAAATATAAAATTGCCCCTTTTGTTTTGATCGATTTATAGATTTTACTTATTATTTTCTCTCCAATTGAGAACTTTTTACAATATAAGAAATCATCACATTAATTAAAGTTGTTAAAAAATAATAATTAAGTTATTATATTTAAATATTTTTATAGATTTGATCAACATTAGTATTTAATAACATCTTAATATTATTTTGCACAATTTTATTCTATAAACACTTAGGTACACACCTTACAAAAGTAGCGAGTAGAGCCTTGTTCCGACAAGTAGCCTCTGTCCGTGTATAGTCAGCCGCGAATGAATTTGCATACTCGTTTGAACTGCATATGTATTGTAATACATTCCGTGACCGGATTCAAATCTGCACACTGGTTTTTACTCAATATTGTCGCTCGCGCGTGGCCCTTTGTGCGAAAATTGCAATTCAAGCTTTCGGTTGTTTTACACTCTTTTTCGTTTCCCCTCGGGGTATCTCTAAATCAGTGCGCAGCGAAATGTTTGCATTACTACGTCGAAAAACTAACAAATAAATATCGAATATTTGAGTTGTTTTTAATCGCTGTAATTTTATTCTTAAATCCATTTTTTTTTTTTTTTTTTTTTTTTTTTTTTTCCCCAAGAAATATAAGAATTTGTATTTTTTTTCTAAATGCAAAATAACACAGTTATTCATCTTTTACAAAATCATATCAGATGTATATAATTAAATAGTTTTGTTATTTTTAAAAATAGAAAAGAAGGAAGAAATTTTTTGTTCAATCATTTCAAGAAAGAAACACCACATTAAAAGAAAATATATATACAGTATCTTCGCAAAAATTACGCGGAAATGAATTAAAACGATAATATTTTTTTTTTTTCCCATAAGATAATTATTTCTGAGAGACATTTATGTGTTGCATAAATAGATTAAGTTTTGCGTAAAGCGCTTTTATAAAAAAAAAAGAAAAAGAAAAGAAGTCGAGTTTGTTAAATGTTCATAAAAGTTTGTTAAGTCAACAAAAGTAGCCAGAAGTAAATGAAAAGGATTCGGGCGCATCTTTAAGACCTGGAGCGATGCCAGACTTATATGATAAAGCGGAACTTTTATCTCGCAGCAGGTTTGCTTTACGATGAGAAAAAGAGAGAAGGAGATAGAGGAGAGAAAACAGTAGATAATATCGAGAAAGAGTATAGTGTAAATAAAATGATATTTTACATGTTAGCGTGATACTTGTGAAAAAAGTTCTTCTCTCGCATTTGAGTAACACGCATGTTTCATGTATATATCTATGTATATGTCACACGGCACGTGGTACATGCTTATGCGACATGATGAATGAAGATGGATGATTGACTCGATTAATAAGATAAGAAAAGTCATTAGAACCCTGAGAATTCTACGAGGAATTTAATACCTTGCCGAGAATAGATATGTGAAGAATTTGAAAATGAATTATGATATATTCTTCCAAAGGGCGCGCGTTCTATTCGAATTCACTGGGAACTTTTATGATGATCTCAGGCGAAAAAGCAGCGGTGAGAAAAGCTGTGCGCGCCGCGCTTTTTAATCTCCGGCCGTAATTTACATTAACTTTTCTTCTGCTGACAGTCAATTGATGTTTTATTCTTATCGCTTCACGCAAAGCGTGTATAATTAATAATCGTGACCAGTACGCGTTCGCCCTTAGGCGAGCGGAGTGAGCGATCTATCGCTCTTCATTAATCATCGCCACGTTTACACGCCTGGCAGCCGCATCCGCACGCTGTCTCCCATCTCTTTTTTTCCTCTCTTCCCTTCTCTTTTATATTTCTATGTAAATATAATTTGTGCGAGAGGGGATGGGACGATGGAGCGAGAGGTCGATGAAACAGGGTCACCATTGTCGACTGGTTAGCACTTTTTCGTGTGACAAAACGATTTTGCATTTCCTGCGGTCAACGCTCCTGTTCCGGCAGTGACACAGTACAAAACGAGTGAGGGCAGGGAGAGGCGCGAGGTTGTTTGGGCAAAAAACGACGGGCGTGAAATTTTCGATAGCGATGTATAAACGAGCGTCGAGGTCCGTGTTTCACGGGGATTTACATACTACATTTTCGATTACAGCGTTTAACTTTTTCGTTTGTCAGTCTTGGGAGGGGAGATTTATCGCGCTCGCATGATCGCTTCCGAAGGATCGCGATTTCATTTTATCGGATATGTCATTCGGATCCTTCTCGCACACGTTGAAGGGAGAACGACGCGCCTCGGCCAGTCGCGGATTTCAATTCGCTTTTTGTGCACAATTAAAAAACATGGCGCTGGCGAGCATTGTGCAGGTCTGATGGATTTTTAGCTGACATGTCTAGGCCGACGCGTTTAAATGCGCCGTGTCGAGGTAGACGAAATAAAATTTTGCAAATTCGTATATTAAAATATATACTGCAACTTGCTTTCTCAAAAAGCACACGAGCCTTTTGCGGACGCGTATTTAATTATATTTGAATCTACCGTAATTACTGAGAATTATACGTACATTTTTTCGCACTCTATCTCTGTAAACAGTTGTCTTTTTTAAGGAAATCTCTCTCATAATATAGTTCGTGACGTTTCTGTGTATAGATCGAAATACATGTATTTCTCCTTGTTCTCTACCGAGTTTCAGACATTTATTAAGGTAATTTTCGCATCGGCGTCGGTGCTGACAGCGGAACGGATGATAAAGGCACGAAACGACGTGCTTATGCAATATCCAAGCACTGCAGCACCGATGTAAGCGAAGCGTCCTTTCGTCCGTACATATATGTTCCTAATTTCGCAGGCGCGGCCGACGTACATTTCAGTCCATTCAAGATCATCTGCGGTGTATGCCGTTACCAAGTGTTGTCTTGTACTGATCCGATTTCCCAGAGTATGTTCGGTGTCCATAACAGAGATACACACAGCGGAGAATATCTTTAGAGATTTATCAGGATAATAAAAGTATTGTATTTATATCGTTTATAAAGAAGCAACATATAATGTGCGTTATAAGACGATCATACGTACTAACTTAGCTTTGAAAGATTGAACAATTAAAGGAAAGAAAACGATATACGTATCTTCGAGAAAAGATTAAGATGTCTTTTAGATGTCTTTGTTTATACAGTTTATTAGTCTATTGCGTAGATTAATGTTTACAGCAATTGTTTATAGAGAATTTTATTAAGTCTTACATTTGTTTTTTGACAAGGAAATCTCGTCGGTGTCTTAATTAGAGAGTCATTTAAGTTTCAAAAGTGAAAAGAAAGCTTAGCTTTCAATTAAATTGCAATGGGCACTTTAACTTGAGAAAAATTTAATTAAAACTCCGTAATTATTGAAATATTCATTTTTAAAATTTTTAACATTTTGAGCAGAAGTATATTAATGCAAAGTGATAATTAAAATTTTATAATGAAAGCTTTATTTTGATTTGTTATATATAACAATGTTATACATCGGTTCAATTTTCTTGACGCATTTTGCTGGTGATAAAAATAGATTTTGTTTTTATAACAATACTGCCATTGTCTTATTCTAATACATCCATCCTGAGCGCTGATTGACTTTTATACGTGAAAAAAAAAAAAAAATCGGTGAAAAGAAAAAAAATAGACTCACTAAAAAAATATTTATTCGATATCGTTCAAAAATGGATTAGCTTGCTACATTTCTATACTTTTTAAAACTCCAATTGTTTAATCTTGCTGCCTTATTTAAGCTTTTATTTTATATAATTATGTAAACATTTTTGATGGAATTAATTCATTTGATAGATATACATTTTGCGTCATTATTATGAATTTTAAAATTTTGATAAAGTTTTCAAAACTCAGTTTTCAAGACTCTCTTAAATGGAATCAATTATTACTGGTATTACCATTGATAGCACTTTAATTATAGCAATATAAACAGCACTTTAATATAGCACTATAAACAGTAAAATCTTAAAAGACTAGTTAGTGGAAGTAGCTGATTTTTCAGTGAAATTACTATCATAATCAATGAAATTTAAAATTAAAGTGCCAAATGTGAATGTTTTCACAAGATCAGTGAAAGAAATTATTGATTTTTGAAGAAATCTCATCATTGCTCTAATCAATGACATTTTCACAGATTCAGTTTAAGAGAGCATTATTTGAAAGGAAGACAATCGGCGATTGAACGAAATGTATCGAAATACGAAGATTTATTTGCAGTAGACGGTACCTTTACACATAAATTCTCGTACCTTGCACCGCTGCTTGTACTAATCGCGGAATCTCTATCGACGAATGGAAATTTGGATTGATTTCGAAGTGCTTTCATCGTTCCGTCGATTTTACCAAGTTACATTGGGGATCTGTGGAATCTCTCGGTCGTGCGGGATTGAGAGGGATCCTCTCGCGCATTACGGGAATCTTATTAACGAATCGCGACGTAGAGAGTCGTAGAATTTAGGACGTCTCTAGCTTTGCCAAGGTCTACACGATATATCTCGCTGATGGGACTTTGGGGAACAATTATTGTCGTCCTGGACCCTCCCGTCCTCATTCCGGCCGCCTCCACGATGAACTCATTGAAGGCTTTACTGCCGTTCACTCTGGCGAGCACTCGGTTCGGCAGGACGAGCGTCGTGATTCATGATCTCGTCGTGACGGAACGGTACTTGAAACTAACATCTGGAATATGTGGGGATCATCGATGGCGATCTTGCCGCACTTCCTAATTTTGATCTTTCAATAATATGGATAGAACTCAATATTGATTCCAAAATTTTTTACGAAAAGTCGAAATTATAAATTAGTTTCTTAATTGAATCATTTTTTTTAATACTTTGTTTAATGTTAATTAAAAAGAAATATATATATATGTACATTTATTAATGCTTAAAAATTGTCGTTAATTTTTTAAGTCGGTTAAAAAAAAAAATTCGAGAAAAATTCGAGAAGCAAAATTAAATATTATGGCGGTTAATTTGTATTCACCTTTTGTTAACTATGAGTATGCAAGTATTACGATATTTCTGGAGGGAAAATTCCAGGATAATATTTTAATACTCGTTCAAAAAAGCAAATCTGACAAAAGCTTTGCATATCATAAATTGCTGGTTCTCATAATTATTATTGCTAACCGTAGCTGAACGTTCTCTATCCTGCAAACTGGCGATTGTAGCGTTATTACAATGAACTACGTTAAACAGTAATTACGGTACGTAGTAATGAATTTTGATATACCTGATATTATCTAACGTGTTGAAGGATATTGAAATAACAACTGAAGTCTCTGCATTTTTCTTTGTTGAATAAAAATAAACCTATAAGTTTCATCTTTAGTAAATCTTAATTTTCGTCAAACAAGCTCGTTTACTGCAATAATTAGACGATCGTGCGATAAGTGATTATTATATTAAGTTACGTGGCACATACTATGGCGCATCTCATCGAAATATTTCCTTTGTTGCGTTATTCTCGCTCTTGTAAAGTTCTAATATATCCACGCAGATTAAAGCTTCGGTGTACCGACACAAAGTAAATTTAACCCGCATTTACGGCAAACTGTACCGCGAAATTGGTATTAAATTACTGTAATTAATTGCTGCGAGTAAGCTACACCTTGGTCGTGTACGTCATTACTATGTGTTTCTGTTCTCAGCGCATACGGATGCTTTAATTTATCGGCATATAAATTAAAGGCTTAAAGAAATTAAGAAAAAACAATGATATAAGCACTGAATTAATCTAAAAATCGAGGCGTATATAATTACTTAATAGGTATATTAGGTATATTAATAGATATATTATAATAAGTATATTAACAAATATATTATGATAATAGAGTATAATTAGCAATGGAACTTGAAAAACAAATTGTACATAGGATGAAATTGCTAAAATCTTAAAAACGAGAGTTTTTTAAAATAGGTTCTGAATAAATTAGAAAAAATAATGCAACATAGTTTATACAGAGATACGGTATCATTTTTTATTTAACATTTTAAAAAGTTAAAATATTTACGAAAAAACGATCTATATTCGCAAAGAAAGACGATATATATATTACATATAACTTACCTTTTTTTAACAGTCGGGAATAAGAGACATAATTACTTTTTTCATAACATGAAAATATATATGGAATATTTAATTTATTTAAAAAATTTATTTTGAATTTACATGACATGATTCTGAAATTGCTTTCAACCCAAATATCTTTATTAGTGACATGATACTTTGTTTAATGCTTACGATGGTAAGAAAAATGATATTTTTCTACGATACTTGGCGCATAATGTTGCACTATAGTATCTCAGTATCCTTGTCTTTCTCTCTCTCTCTCTCTCTCTCTCTCTCTCTCTCTCTTTCTCTCTCTTTCTCTCCACCCTCCCCATTATCTCCGTTCCATTATACGTGGACGCGGGTCATAATGTATTCGCTCGGTTTAAAGTGTTCATGGCGATTCTACGCGCGCGAACGCCAAGACTGGATATAATCCAGGACAGCATATACTGCTGCCGCAAAATTGGTGTTAAATTACGATTATTAATTGCAGTAAACAAGCTAAACATCGCGCCCCACCCGCTTCACGTACTCGCATCATTTGCCTTTAATCCAACCATGCTTGCTATCCAGGCTTCGGAGATTATTGTGTGGAAATTTGCAGACAAAATGGGGCGGAAATAATTTTGAAACGATCTGGGAAGATTTTAAAGAAAAATCAAGGATATTTCGGGTCGCATGTTAATTCACTAACCGATATCTTCTTTAGGCCAGTGTTAATTAGCTTGAAGAAATTTTGTCCCCGGCATCTTTTAAGAGAATATATAATATGATAATGGAAAAAACAAATCAAATGTTATTATTTGTAATTAATAAATAATTCACGTTATATTCATATCGATAGAATATACGTAATATTAGTCACATTTGTAAAGATTTAATGCAACAAGTCTATTTTAAGAGTTCAAAACTTAAAAAATATGTCATATATTTTTTTATTTTTATTTAAAAAATTGTGAAAATAATTTTATAATTTATTATATTTGGATTTTAATTGAATCAAATAATAATGAGGGGGGTGGGCCGTGAGCCAAGGATCATCATACTGATTGACTATTGTTGTATCTGCGTACTTTAATTATACGAATGTATGAATTCGCCATCGGCCAATCCACGATTGCCTTTCCATGATTCAATCGACCGATGCTGTTTCTCGAAACGTCACGGACATCGCTACATTTTATCACGTATATGTTATTTTGCGACTGCTCCGTGCCAGTTATTTCATGCCGAGAATTTACGGGCATACTTTTAGCGGGAGTGCGAAGGTTTATTGCAAGCATAGCGTCGCGCGTGCAAATGAAAAATAGGAGGATAGCATCGAGTAAGCACGATAACGACTGCGTATCGTGATCGGTAGCATTTCATTCCGCCACGATACAGCGCGTATACGCGCTCGCTTGCTTGCAAATGCAACGTTATTACTGGCAGGTATTAGCCGCTGCGTACGCACACATCATGAAACGGATTTATTTGCGAGCGAGCATAGCGTTAACGTTTACGTTTCGATCCGATCTGGGTTCTGAAGCGACCGCACAAACTCGTGGCAACTTGGATACGAACGCAATGCTAGTAGAACGCGTGAAATAGACTGCGGAATTTTTCTCTCTTGATCTAAAACGCATCTGAAATGATGTCGCATTTCCTATGCATATTCGCACTGATAAATGATTTTACAAAGAACGAAATTGAGCACTTGGTATCTCGCTAAAAAGAAAAAAATTATGCGCGCGCGGAAAATGTAGTAAGGTTTTTTTATTTTTTTATCACTCTATTTTTTGCTCATGAAACATGCATCGCTATCCCGTTTCGAATTTTAGCAATCGCGAGCTCTTAGCTGAAATCAATACCGATCCGGAAATGATTTTATCTCAATGCTCGTCGTCGTCGGTTCGGGATTCTTTCCTTATATCGACTATCTTGTACGGAATGGCATCTTTTCCCCCCATGTATATTTGATGTGTCGCTGATGGAGTCCATTACACAACGAGCAGACTCGGAACTCTCTTTTTCCGTTCCAGTTCCGAGATCGGTGTTACGGGAGCAATACGAAGGCGAGGTCGAGCCAGATGAGTTGGAGTTGATACCCGAGTTCGAGGAGGGCTTCGACCGAGTGGACTTTAGGACGGAATTCAGCCCCAGCCCGAACCTCGAAGGACCGCAGCCGCAGCCTCGGGACAACGTTTCCAGAAATCTTCCGACCGTCAGCTCATCCCCGCCTCGTGCACGGACCAACAATGACGGTAAGTAATGCCTAGCGGTTTGTTTCATCCTGTTAATTGGGAGCAAAATGCACGACACATCGTGGCGAAGATGCATTTTAACATGCATGTAGCATGTATATTTGTAACATTTTAATTATGTATGAGAGCGAGAGAGAAAGAATAACAATGGTTCATATATTCTAAAATGTATAATGCCCGAGTATACTTTGACATGATATAAAATTTTAAATTTTCCCCATGCAAAATGTTTACGGAGCGTTTTTTTAAAGATTTTCTTTTTTTTCCTTTTTTTTTTGTTAACCATTTATTTCCCGTCTTTCTCGAAATGAAATATCTGAATGGCATGCGAAATTTTTGCACGTGTGAATCTCGCATGATTCGAATTTTTGCATGCTCGCATCATTTATGAATACCAATCAATGTGCGTATCATATATCAGGCATTATCAAGCGGGCGTTGTGTTCAGGTAATACACAGGTGGATGTATTAAAGGCGATTAGAGCTGACTATTATGTCCAGATTATGAAAATTTATTTATTTTCAAGTTTCTCCGAAGCATATCCGAGCAGTTGATTAATTCTGCTCATTTATAAATAACTGTATAATTGTGTTGTAATTACATGCGAGTGACGAGGTAAATTATTATTTCCATGACTAATTAATCTTGACGTGAGAGCGTCGAGAGATCCATTTATACTATACATTTCGCTACGTCTACAATTGCGTTATCACGATATGCATAGCGAATTTTTTCCACGATAAAATTGTACTTTTATGAATCCGTAAGATGAAAGGGAAGGGGAAAAAATTGAAAAACAAAGCAAAAATAAGTGTTTATCGCGTATTGTTCGAAAAAAATCGTGTACTTGTGTGTGAACAATGATACGATTATTTAATATGCAACAAATCATATTTAAATGGCGCTTTGACAATCGAAATTGTGACTGAAAATTTAATTTCAGGTTTTCTTGTGTTTTCCGTCGCGTTAATTTTTCACCGCGACTCGCATAAAGGGATATATTAAAATCCATTTTCATGCTTCCGTTCTTTTCACAACAAGTTAAAAAGACTATTGACGCATTGAAACTTTTTTTCCCGCTTTTCTCTTCCCATCGCGTTGCGTGCTAAGTAATAAAAATGGCACAAAGCAAGGTTTGTCTTAGAGCCGTACTCTCATTATTGTATTGAAAGTACCTGAATGTATATGTAATTACTAAATAATGTTCGCAATGAAATTATTTATCATTATGATAAAAAATTCAATTTTCATACAAAGAATTTGTTTCATTTTTAATGCGTATGTTTCAGAGCAACATTATAAAATTTTTTAATAGAACAATGGCATTCTCGATCAGCGCGCGTGTTTATATAAACTTTTTGATTTTTTACTTTGATGCTTTATAATACAAGCTACGATGCAACTCATGTATGGAGAATCCGATATTAAACTGAGCCAAATTCTTCGCTTAGGGCAAACTGATTTTATTAACGTCAAATACAACGAATACAATTTTTTGATCCTTTATTATTATCATCGCATTTTGACGCATTTCAATCCTACATCCTATTTTTGTCCGATATTTAAGCCCCGATATGATAGGAGCTTTCCGTGATATAGCTCATCGTTCGATCCGCCATGTATGCTGCCAGTGATGCGGCTCAATATTTAGGCCAATGCACTCGAATGATTCATCCTGACATTTATTGTCGGATGCATCTCGAGACGCATTTGAACATTTTAAAGCCCTATTACCGCGGAGTTTTTTTCCACTTTTGTCACTCTTCCCCCAACTTTGTAAAATACCATTATCCTATTGAATATAGAACTTCACCGCTAAGACCAACTAACTAATGGAATAAACCGACCGTTTCATCGGTTGGCGGGGTGAAATCAACTCATTAAAGCACAAGCGGAATTAGGTGGGTCGATCGGTTCGGAAGTTTGGCTTCAAAGATCGCTTGACCGGGCACAGTTCTGTAATTGGATATGCATTCACTCGAACACTTCTTGCTGACACCTTTGCTTCGTGGCCCGTTGAATTATTTACTGTTGCCTTTGGCTATTCACTTCAATAGTTTCTACAAAGTGAAAAGCAATGTACAAAAGTATGCATTAGAATATAACAAGGAGAAATAATATGAATATAAATAGAGAGGAAGAGAGATAAAGTAATATATGAAACATTTATTATATGTATATATTTTTAATTAAACATATACATATAAAATTCTCAACTTTTTATTTTTTATATTTATAATTTTTATATTTTTCACATTTATAATTTATAATTTATTCTTGATATTTATATAAACACATATATTTTAATATAATACGTATATGGATATATTTCTATCACGCATTAAAATTGTCATATTTGCCTGAAAAAAAAAAATTAAAATTATTTATATTTTTATATTTTATATTCTTATCTGCTTACTTAAGCGTATAGATAAAACAGGAATTTAAAAGAATATGGAATTTCAAAGATAAAAACAATAATGCTAAATTGCTTGAATGCAGATTAAATATGACATATCAGTAATCCATTGTACTTAACACCGTAACATCAATATTCAATGTAATATCAATATGTGATGAAACAATGAAATACATCTTGATGTATATGCATGTATGTATATGTATATAAACACACACACACACACACACACACACACACACACACACACACACACATATATATATATATATATATGTATGTGTACATACATAGTATATGTTATCTCATTGTGGCGAATATATACGGATAAATGAGAAATTCAATCTCGAAGCAATAACGTTTCGAGTATTTATGTTTTGCAGACATAATTCGAAGCTGAAGCATTAATTAACGCCGATAAAATTGACAGAAAATGAAGCTATAAATGAGAATACGCTCGACAGGATAAAAATAAAATCGATTTTTATAGATTACGTTTTTAACATATTATGAAGAGAGAGTTATTATTAATAAAAAAGAGAGGGACTGTATTAATAAAAAATTTCTCTGTTTTAGCCGCTAAAAAAGAGTGTACTGTAGATTTAAAGTTTTCTCGTGTAATCCCTTTTTTTATAATTTATCCATACCTCATAGTCGTACCCCATAGCTGTTAATTTTATAAATATCCACCTTTGTCTAACATGTTGTTGCTAACCCTTGAGAGCATATTTTTAATATCAGAAAAATGCTGCAACATATCGTTTAAGTCAACGGATAGCTGGTTATCGAGAGAAAAATAGATTATCGCAAAATAATATGCATTCATTAAACGTTATATTATATCGAAGCAGCGTATATTTATATTGTCAAGTGTGTATCGTTGTGCAAAAATTCGCAGAGATAAAAACAAATATAAATATTAAATAAATCTTTATCGTGACTCATTCGAAGGAGAAAGAGAAAACACGCTATGTTTTCCCTCCAGTTTTGGAAGGGTTATTTTGGATTCTACTTATACGTGACGCGCGGTCAATAGCTTTAATGAGGTTCGTCGACGAGGCGTATATAACACGATGTGCTAAGAGACCCTTCGTCTCTCCGTCATTGTTTCCACGCATAATGACTGCGTCGCGTGTGTCGCTTTGATGCCCGCTTTATATTATCGAAATTGCGTTATCGTTGAGCAAAATGAGCCCATACAAAGCAATCGGAATGATTTTTGTTGGCAAATGTTTATGTGTTACGTATTTTCTTTTAATCGTTACTTTATTTTACGTTTTAAAATATGCAATAATTTTACTTAAATTATTATTAATTAAGTAACTTTATATAATAAAATCAAAAGTATTTTTTATTTTAAATAATCTACCTTCGTGTAAATTTTAATTTGCGTGCAGAGTTAAAAGCTATTATTTATTTGAGTGAAAAGTACGCGACAATGATCAACTTCTTATCAGTTTTGGTCAGTGTAAAAGTTTGATTAGAAATTCCAATACAAGGAGAAAATTGATTTTGATGAAGTTACTTTAATTGCGGGCGAAAAAAATAATTTATATTTTGTATATTATTTAGAAGAAGGAATTTGTTCGGAATATAATATATCACAAAAAAGGGAGAAATCTCATCAAAATTTATCATCTTCAATCAAAACATTGCGTCCATCGGTCTTCTCTCTCTCATTCTCGAGGGAACCATGGTCATGTGTAAACGCAATCAGATAACGGGGGGTTGCGATACACAAACACACACTTATTTTGTTCATTTGGCGTCTCCATTGACCTGTATAAATTGAAAGAAAGAGGGCGAAGGTCTTCATAAAAGACTGAGAGATATGAAGTCGGCGAAGGCAAAGAAATGATATAAATATATTGTATTAAAGTTTATCTTATACGATGAAATTCGATGTATAGAGTACATTGTAGCATAGAAAAAGATCCGTTTAATTTCCTTCTTTAAGTGAATAGTTGCACCAAGAATTACAAATTATCTAGAGAATTGTACAATCTGGAAAATAATGTTTGCAGTGATTTATGATATTTAGATGATCAATGCTATATGAATTTTTGAATTTTTAAGAAGAGAAACATTGACAAAAACCTATTTTATTTTATTGTATTATCTTTTATTATATCAATTTTTCTATTATCGCGCAAATGTTAGTTTAAATATTTTAATAATAATTTTGTTTTATTACAATCAAACGTTTCGAGACTAGATTATTTCAGTTTTTAGCAAGATATAATTAAAACACATGACACAATATATTTCTTATGTTTAATATTTTTTACGCGTCACTTTTTTTTTCTTTTTTTTCTTTTTTTGAGAAGTTGGATTTGTACAGAATAGAAAGGTTAATTTGCAGCCTCCATCTATTCGAGATTAACGCGTGGGCATTCACTAAATTTCAAGCGAGATTCCACTGAAATCGGCCGATTACGCAGAAGGTTCTGCGCAGCAAGGCCTCTGAATGGAACACGCATCGCACTATCGGAGCATATAATTCAAGCTTCTAATTAAAAGCGCTCACACCTAGCTTTCCGCTGGTTCTATCTCGAAACCGTATAATTTTCCCGACCACGTATACGCGAAAGGGCAATATTCGTTAATCGGGTCTTGAATTCTCCAACCTCATTCGAGCGCAAAGAAATCCCGATTTTATGACGGGGGCTTTATGTGTATGTTCTTGAAAACTATCACTGGTGCAGAAAAAGAAATGTCGACATAGCTCGCCACCGAAAAGCAATATTCCATGCATTCCCGGATGTTATCCAATTCTGTAAAGTTGCCACAATCTTCTTCGCATTCTCCTCCAGCCCCCTCTTACATAGCTCATCTTTTCGAAAGAAAGTGTTGTGTTATATTTTCGAGATCGTTAAATAAATAAAGTGTTCTATCTGTCAATTTCAAAAATTTTTTTTTTCTATGATTTAAATGTAAGATGCCCTTTCTTTTATTTTAACATATTATTATGCATTTGACATCTCTTTAAAATTATTATAACTTTATTTAAAGTTCATTTAATTTAAAATATATAAAACACTTATTCATATGTAAATTTTTTAATAACATCAAGTACTGATTTTTTAATATGAAAAAAAAAAATCCAATTTAAGCGATTGTGAACAATCAAAACATTTAAAAATAACATGTATTTTTTTCACTCGAAATGTATCAAATATTTTGTTTTTGACATGCTTGTTTATAAAGTTCGAATTTTTCGAAAAATAAATATCCAGGTAAAATATTACGAATAAAATCGGACTGTACATATCACTCTTTTTATATTTATCACTACGATATATTAAAAAGGAATCGCGCATTTTATGATAGAGCCCGTATTTATAGGCAGTAGAACTTCCGTCGGGATCGGTTTTTTTTCTTTGATCAAGATTTCGTCGGGCTCTTTCTACTAGCCGTCGTCTACGCAAAAAGGGTTGAAATGGCGACCGTCCATGGGGAAAAGGTTGCGCATCGCGCCGGCGGTGCGGAATATCGGGCGCGCCGGATGTGCATCGACCGAGATTAAAGGTGAAAGGGGACGTCGAACCATCGAGGGGAAAAAAAAATCTCAGATAAAGTTAACGCCATCTGATGGGGAGTACGATATGTGAACGATGAAAAACCTGTGAACCTCACTTCGCGTCTGGCAGTGTAATCTCTATCTCCTCTCTTCTCTTCCACCCTTCTTTCTCTCTCTCTCTCTTTCTCTTTCACTCTCCCTGTCTCCCTTTCTCTCTCTCTTTCTCTTTCACCCTCCCTCTCTCTCTTTCTCTCTCTCCCTCTCTCTCTCTCTCTCTCGTAGTAGGTCAATTTCAGCGTCGATCGCTGTCGACGACACGTTTTACTTCGCCTTTGCGAACTTTATCGAAGGTACCGCGGGTTCTATCGCGCCACTAATTAAAGGTAATGATCGAGTAGCTCTACCTCCTAAAGACATGACTGCATCCTCTCGCGCGTCTATCCTTACCAGGTTAGATCAGAACCGAATTAAAGTCCGCGAATGAATCGTTATATAGATACTGCATTGCGCGAAGAAGATTAAGAGGAAAACGGCAATTCAGCCGTAGAATAGAAAACCGCTGTAATCCACTGTGTAATGAAAAAGTCAATATTTTTTCTCGATATTCATAAAAATACAGAGACCTCAATCATGCGAGACTGAATTTGAAATTCTAAACATTTATTGAAAAAAAAAAAAAAATATGTTTTGAAGTTACAAAAATATACGGATCAGACAAATGTATAGAATGTAGTAAGACTTTGTGAGAAGAATTTGAAAAGATGCATTGAAAGAACTACTGGAGAGAGAAGATTATATAAATCGTCATCTGACATATCGAGGAGGAAAAATCTATTTGAACTTTTCCGTCTTACTTTCTTCAGAATGGCGCGCCATTTTAAATTT
Source organism: Cataglyphis albicans (assembly GCA_038406275.1). NCBI lineage: Eukaryota > Metazoa > Arthropoda > Insecta > Hymenoptera > Formicidae > Cataglyphis > Cataglyphis albicans. The sequence goes on along the minus strand of JBCAUJ010000089.1, from coordinate 9,679,890 downwards.
GACACTTTCTATTCCAACTTGTCCGCGCGGGCTCAGGTGGAACAAAATATTCGTAAAATTCTAGGCGCAGACAAGCGGCATCGTCTCATCAATGTTTCACAAATTGATTAGATTGACGAAATTAATAATTGAACTTTTGCCGGTGAGCGATGCGCTTAGCGTTATCGAGCGAAAAATGATATTAAAAATCAAGTTGATCTGCCGATATTCGATGTAAGGAAATTTGATCCTTTGATACTCGTTCATCAATTAAATTCAGAAATGTACAAATTGCGTCTTGAAACTTGTTAGATTATAGAAAAGACAATGATTAACGGAATCGTGGGAATGGATCTTGATTGTCGCGGAGAAGATTAATATTGTTTGTACCTTTTATACATAAACATTCCATGTTCTGTTTTAATAAATAAAATTTATATATTATTTAATCATGATCAGAGTCACATATATTAAACGAATATTTTAAGAATATTGGAATTTATATATTTATATTTTATTTTATCAAGATAAAGCTAATTACAAATTTTAATACATTTAATACAAATTACTTTCATATATATATATATCATTTCTTCATCATATATTGTAATATAAAATAATTGGTAGAATTTAGAATTTAATGTAATTAAATAAAATTAAGTTTTTATAAAGAAATTTATATAATAATTAAATCATTTCAGTGTTTTTATATGGATATATTTAATTTTGCGCAAAAACCATTTTTGTGTACGTGTGAAGTATTTATAAAACGCGCGAGCTAAAATTTATGGATTAAGGATGTTCTGGATGTACAATAGTAGCAAAAAATTGTCAAAATTAAAAAGAAAATATGTTTCTTACGTCTATATTGTTTGAAAAATTAAAAAAATTAATTTGGGTAATGAAAAAAATTAAAGTATACATACAATAATATGGGTTTTGACGTCTTTGTAAAAGAAAATAGTTGTAATTAATATTTTTCCTAATTTATGGCAAATACTTTTGATCGTGAATATCCTCTGAAATCAACTGCAAAAAACAATAAAAAACGAGTAATTTGCAGAAAGAGAACAGATAATACTTTTTTACAATTTTTAGTAAATAACTTTTAAACGAATTAGTGGAGCTAAATTAAGTTTTGCACAATCATTTATTAGAATTTCCTTAATACATGTGAAAATTTTTATTTTATTGATAATATTTTTTTTTTTTTTTTTTGTCGAATTTGTCAATAAGCGCTACAATAGGCGATTTTCCATAAGAAACAATAGTAACTTTAAATTTAAATAGCTTTCAAACCATTAAGAGAATTGTGCTTAGTTTTTACACAAATATTCAGAAGAAATAGTAGAACAATCTACGAAATTTTAATTTAATTTTAATTTAATTTAATTTTAATTTTGCTTTCGTTAGTATTTTGATATATATCACTTACATCTTTAATACATACATTCATGAAGCTGTTTTACCGCACTTGAATCTGCGCAGCATAGTATAATGATTTTATAATACAGTTACTAATAATAGTTCGAAAATATTAAGAACAAATTACGTGACATTGACATTATTAATGATTATTTATCAAAATCCGCTGTTACAATGTAATACAACGTGATAAACGGATATCGTGTCTTTCAGTAAATGTGCGGTGTCACACATTTTAGGCGAAGAAATCATTACAATTGTTCTGCGCTGACACGGACAAATGAGGATTAGCGCATATTTCGTCGTTAGTAAAGATAAGAAACGGCACGTTTCGCGCGTTAGGCTACGGCCATTCCCGTACATTTAACCAGCAAACAATGATAGAACTTAGCACTGAAATTGGATGGCTTTTAATCGAGTGGAATGTCTGGGGACAATCTTAAGTTATCGTGTTTCGCCGTCGCCTTGACGTAACTAATTAAGTGAATCGTGTTAGCTCACTGTAAGGTGGCGCATTCTTGTTTCTCCGGTACGTAATCTGTACGAGATTTTATTCAATTTTTTATGTTTTAATTGTAACGTGAAAAATATCTAACAAAATAAAAGAGAAGAAAGAAAGATATTAAATTAGTAATAAAAAATATAATAAGGATGAAAATATCACAGTTACTGTAATTCTTTAATTATGCAAATCCACGTCTAAGATGATTAATATTTATTTGTAAACTGCTTTTCTCTTATTAATAACATCATTCAATTTATATATTTATATATAATTTATATATTATAATTAATTTATTATATATTGTAATTAATTTATATATTTATATATTATATATAATTTATATATTAATAATATAATATAATAATATTAATATTATAGCGAGCAGATTTGTCTTTAAATAAATGCAAGAAATTAGATATATATTATATATATATATATATATATAAATTTTGAAAATGATTTTTACAACATAAGACATTACTATGGTATAATGGTAGTCGGCATATTCCATCATACGTGTAGCAATCTTACTAACACAAGTTAGACATACCTGAAAATTTAACCGAGCTATTAAACGGCCATTCGGGATACGATATAACGGTTCTACATGGTAGATAACGCGTACCACCGGGATGTCTTCCCATAAAAGCTAGATATTGTATCTGCGGCGGAGATTGACGTTGGAACATTCTGCCGCGTTTTGTGCAAACGTTGAGTGACATTTCATCAGGAACAGAGCCATTTCCTCGTATTTATAAATGTAAAAAAAATTGCGAGAAACATTTTACTTTACTTTTTCTTATTGTACTCACATCACTTTATCAATCGCTATTTATTATAATAAGGTATGCATAGTGTCAATGGGAATTTCGGAGAAATATATTAAATAATTTCGGAGAAATATATTAAATAATTTTACACACATACAAAAGATAAAAAATATATTTATTTTATCTCTCCATATATTATATATGGAGAGATAAAAGATAAATAAGATGATAACTCTTATTAAAAGCAATAGGACTAACGAAAATAGATCGCTATGGTTTATTAAATATCGTTGGTGAGCTTACATCGGCAAGCTACAACAAGAATGTAATACGGCCCCGTAGGACAAAATCACTTTAGTAAAAGTTACACAGCTTGATGAGAGCTTTCAGGACAAGCGGAACTTTGCTCTCCCTTCTATTTACATTTTTAACTTGCTAGCTTCTCTCGTACGGACTAAGCCACGACCTGTTAATTCCGGCTTTGACCACGGTAAAGATCCTTTCGTACTGCCAAACAGAATAAAATTTGGTTTTATTCTGTTCTTCTCTCTCTTCGTACATAGCAACCTTAATTTCTTTCATTTTTACCGTTGTGTAAAATATATTCTACACAATTATTCAAAACTATCTTTACAATGTGAAGAAGAATATATTCATTTTTAGAATATAGTTTTAAGATTGCCAGAAATTTTAATAGGTCGTATAAAGAATTTTAATTATTATAAGCATTAATAAAAGGAGAATTAATGAAAGAAGATAAAAGGAGAATTAATGAAAGTTTTTAAGGATTTAATTTTTTTTAAAAGGTTATAAAAATTTTGCAAATAATTTTGCGTGAGAGAAAAATGATTTCTACAATTTATGTTTAACATGGATATAATTTATATAAGTTATTTATAAGTCATTATATTTATTCTTTAAAAATATTAAAAATGAATATAAGGATTGTCTCATATTTTTGTTCTCATTATTTTTTTCTATGCTTATATATTTATTATACAGTATACTTTATTCGAGACAAACGTAATTATTGTAAGATACTTCCATTCAATATGGTGCGCAATTTGATAACGATATGTGATATGTAAATTTCTCGGTAAACGTTATGACATAACGGAGAAATCGTCAACAAAGTCAATGCCAGTCATTTAATAAAGTTATACATAGTAGTTAGTAAGTTTCGAGACCGTTCTCTTGCCTACAAACTAGACGAAAAGCTGTCTATGCAAAAGCAATTATCGAACAACTGTCACGACATCAATATCTATCAGGTGAACTACTTAGAATTGAAACTTTTATGTTCATAAAGAGAAATTGTTGATTCTTGGATCGAGCTCTTATCGCTAATCAACTTTGCAAGCTTATCGAGCGATAAAATTTGCTTCGATTTTAATAGCATATTATATTAACTGCAATAATTTCTTTTGTTTTAATTACATAATTGTATCTAATACCATATCGTATCTTTAAGCGGAAAAAAATATAATTGTTGCTTTTCAAGCAATCGCGATAAATTAAAAAAAAAGAGAGATTAACAAATTTAATCAAATATTAGACTGAAATGTTCGAAAGAAAGATTTGTTTATCAATTGAATAAAAATCAAGAAAAAAAAAACAGATAATATTTATGACAATTTTGGCTCATAAATGACAGCTTTGCAGTAAAAATATTTTTTTTCTCTTTTTCATTGCGTAAAATATTGAATATATTGTAAGCGTTTTCCGAACTCCTAATAAGAAACGTTTAAACTCATCGAGTTTTAAGACAGAGATATTTCATAGTAGATTTCACAAAGTGTCATTCGCTGACGTAGCTTCTTCAGGCAAACGTTACGACACGATTAACAGCCGCTATTAGTGATTGATGTTGACATTAGTATCAGAACTGGGAGTGATATGACTATTTCACTACGAGTTGCTACGCCAATGATCGATTCGAAGTCAATATATTGACACCACGACGAACCATCGAATGTCGATTAGGGGTGGCCTGGAACTTTGGTTGACTCGTGCGATGACAGGAGATCCCTGCTTTATGAGCCTAACGCGGTGCGATACTTTATTGCCTTCAAAGTTTGAAGTGTTTTAGTAGCGGATTTTGCATTCACGTTTTCTATCGTGTAGATTTACGAGTTGCGCTTTTGATAATAAAGTGTTAAGTTTTTTTTTTTTTTTTTTTTTTACTCAAAGACGCGATTAAATAATTAAGCTATATGCGTCTGTGTCTCGATGAAATAATTTATTCATGAAACGTAAGAAGAATATTAATCTGAGAGTAACTTATCTTTTACTTAAATCGACAGAGTGATTAATATCCGGAAAATCAATATTTTATTATATATATATATATATATATATAGGTATAAAATTAAGCATTTATTTAATCTTAACTGAGTATGGAACATTGTTGTTAATGATTCATTAATGATGTACATCTTTTTATAATTCATATACAATGTCAATATTTAAAATGTATTACGAATTATGTGTTAATTTATATGTTATTTTGACAAAGATTTTCCATTATTTAGATGTATACAAGAGGGATAGAAATTTCATCTTTAATTAAAACATTATATCTTTAATTATTTTTTAAGAATTTAAAGAAAAAAATTTAATAATTTATTTATGAAACGTAATTGGAACAGAATTAATTCAGAAGTAACTTATCTGATTTGTTAATTTATTTGGCAACGATTTTTTTATTATTCACATGTATACAAACGGGATAGAAATTTCAATATCATTATTTTAATTATCTTTGAAAATTTTCAGTTAATTATATGTAACAATTTTAAAAAATTTTCTTTTTATGTAAAATGTCGAAATATATTAGAGAACCATTATTACGCTGCATGTATCGTAAGGCAGATCCTAAATTTTACATTAGCGTATTACGCCTATATATTACAGGTGTCGTAAAATGCTCGCTCTTTTCGCGACGTGTGCGAAACAGGTGGCGGTGCCGACCGGTCGCGTGATTTTTCTTTCGATCACAGTATACGTAGCTCGCGCGCGACTCGCGGATGCGAGCAATAATTTCACCGCAGCTCCGAGGCGTAGTTTGCGTTGGCGGGAGTGCATAACACTTTTCACAACGCAGAACAGAAATTATTTTGTCGACGAATAAAAATGTTTACGCAATAAAAAAAGCAACGCATTCTCTATTTCGTCTACGATAACTTTTCGGCTTTGTCACGTTTCGTTCACTGGTACGCACGAACACTCGTCCGTTTCGGAATTCTAGGTAAAATATTTTTTTTTGCTTTCTCTTTTTTTTTCTTTTTTTTTTTTTTTTTTTTTTTTTAATAATGGATGCGTGTTTAACACTGTTTCACTGCTCGAGTGCGCAAATATCTAATTTTACGCGCGAAACGAAATTGCGTTTTGCAATTTCGGGAAATTATTTACAGCGGGGAGATAATTGAGTACTGTTTTTAAATATGTTTTTCAACACGTACACGTGATTTGCTAGCAGGATCGTTCTAATATAATTTGATACTCGTTGCTTTAGGGCTGTTATAATAAACAAATTAATTTCTGTTTATAATACCGTCTATTCCATGTATGTAAATTACGTTTTACGTCACAAGCGCAATATGTTTTGCAATATCGAATATTGTGATGCGCCATCGTGATTATAAATTTTTGATCATCTTGTTGCGACAAAAATAATTTTTGGCGATAAACCTAAAATAGTTTATCTATTCAGTTAATTAAAAATAAAAGGTAATTTTGTTTTTGGTATAATATACTTACGCGCATTAAAAACAGCTGAGAAATATATCCGACTGCATATGTATGTACACATATACCGCTGTACGCGCATTGCATACTTTATGAAGAATAAAATGTGAAATGCACGGTACTGAAATTAAACTTTCATGGACGATCGATTGCTATCTCGAGCGAGAGGCACTGATTTCGCTCCTATAATTCAACCAACGCTTAAAATTAGTCCACTACCATATTCTCGTATTACTTCCTCTCGAGCAATTTTTTTATTTTTTACACTCCGTTTAAACATGCGAATTGCATTTACCATTAATATTTTTAGCTCGCATATCGTATGAAATTTATCTAACGTTTACTTCACTATCTTAGGACGGAGCTTTAAACTCCAAAAAAATATATATTACTTTGATATTAATTTTATTATACATAAAATTGATACTAGTTATTATAATCGTATTTATATTATATCTGATTAACGAGTAAAAATTGATATTCGTTGTTATGACATTGAACAACATTTTTTTCGGTTCGGAAATTATAACGAAAATTCGAATTGTTCTATTAAACTTTTTCTTAGTACGGTCAAAGAGCATTTACTTGCGGAGTCGCGATCCTTTTGCTACAATATTTCCATGAATATTAATTCTAAATTTGTAATTTAGTTCCCTTTGATGGCATAATTACTCAACACCGACTGATTTCATATCCACATTACTTGCTACAAGACGCAAACAGAATTACGTAACTCTATGTTTGAAGATTCACGTCAGACGCAGCTATTATCTAGCCGGCTGAGTAAATTCATCAAAAGACGCATAGTGGAAACTTGCAATAGGATAATCAATATTTTGTGTACGTATTGCTGGCGAAATATTTTTTTACGAAAAGATTTTCAAGAATGCTCCATGTAAAGTGAGGTATACATACTCTATTAAACTCTGTCTTTACATTTCTTATCTTCGCTTATCTTCTTCCGAGCACTGATAAAAGTCTTATGAACTGCTATATGATAATCAGATTTTATTAAATATGTAATCGAAGATATTGTATTACTATAATTAAATATATCCTTGTAAAGATGATCTCTAATAATTTGCACATTTTTAAGACTAAAAATAAAATTTTTATGCATGTATTTATTTAGTTATATGCGCGCGTCACATAATTGATACATTGTAATACTAAATTCATTGTATTTCTTTCTATTTCTTAGCCTATGCTAATTTTTATTTCAAAAGAGAGAGAAGATATATTTATTATAATAACATATTAAAACAATTTCACTATTAAATTTATTATGTAAATTTTATAAACAGATATAATTTGTTCGTAAATGAGAGAAGAAAACTTGTGCGACGGGCTAGAAGCGAAATTCCGCGACATCGAATTCCGTCATCGGCTAATTGTAAGCATTCCCGAGTCACTAATTAGAAAACTAGGAACTAGGAGCGAATGTTATCTCGCTTGGGAGAAATAGCAGTCTTAGTGCAACAACGCGGCTTGGAAGAACTAGGACCATATTGTTTGAATTATGATGTAAATAACTCGAAGCTAAGACATTAGTAAATCCCCCGATGAAACGGAAACTTCCCAATGAACGTACTAATTCCGTTCTATTTAATATACGGTATGTTACCAACTAGTGGATGTGCATTGCAAAAATATGCTAAATAATACAACGGGGTAGAAAAAAAAAAATTTTACTCCATTCTTTAGCTCAAATTTTAACATAATTACATAATTTTTACACGAAGTATACAAATGGCTTTAATAAATGTGTATCTCAGCATTTACAATATGCTGATTCTTTCTTTACTTTTATCGCGTCAGCAAAACTGCTTCGTGAGGCCCGAGTAATTCATCATCTTCAAGTCTGCTTGTATCAGTCGTTTTATAACGAAGCATATCGTGGTTCTAGAGAACGGAACAAGGTAGTAAGTGGAATTAAAAATATCTCTTTAATCTCATGAATTTTTTTATGAATTAATTTTTATGTTAATATTTAACAATTCGATAGCGTTCAAAAGAATTATATAACTTTTTTTTTTTAGTAAATATTTTTAAAATATTAAAACTTGAGTGTCGATAAAATTTTATATTGATACTCTTGCAATATTTTAATATTCAAAAAAAAAAAAAAAAAAATTGTACTCGGGTTGAATCGCGCGAATAAGCGCGATCCAAGCAGTAAAGTCAACTACGTACGATCTGTGCATCGAATACTTTCGTCAATTGTCAACAAGGCAAAAATAGGGACTACTTCATTCGTATATCTTACTCCAGTTCTACATTTCTATTTTTCATTGGCATTTGGAGGCGCTGCGCAGAGTTCTTCCCTGAAAAATAATCCGGGCGAAAAGTAAGTCGGAAAACCGTGCGGCGTACCCGCAGATACAATGTGCCATTTAAGTTCCGCGATCCATGAAGAGACACAAGGAGACCGACTTGTCACGAGTTTCTCGGGGCTTTTTTACGTGCTTTAGACTCCGGTCGATAAATGTAACAAAGATCATGAATTTTAATGACGATTGAGTGACTAATCCTGTTCCTTAAATCGCAATCCTCGCTAAAACAATGGTACTCTGGGTGACGAGAGACCTGTGCCGGACAGCTCCCATGATTTATTCGGTAGAGACTATTAGAGGACGTTACGATGTGATCAATCATTCTTGCCGTGGAAGTTTGCTGGAAAAACATATTTGCATTATGCATATCGGATCGCGCAAAATGTACATTCGCTAGAATTTAACAAAGCACCGTGTAAGAAAGCTCTCTGTTACATTCTTTTAATTTTAAATTTTAATATTACAAAATTGCATTAAGTAATTATTATTTGTATGCAAAACATTAATTAATGATATTTTAAACTTGTTTAAAAAGAAGAACATTTGCTAAAATAAGATTATCGAATTTATGTATTTTGCTGCTATAATTTAGATTACTATTATTAGATTTACAGAATACAAATTGCAATTTGAATTCCGTTTTAAAGCTATTGAAAACAAGCTATTTTCACACTATAAATTTGTGTAATTATAACTGTAGAATACACTGTTATATCGTATAATGTTTGCTCATTTCATTTATTTTTCATTTGCGAGATAGACAGCTGTTCGCCATGTATATTTTGCTTCAAACATTGTGAAAAAATAATATTGCATTTGGTGAAAGGTTAATAATATTTTTTGTTGTGAATAACACAGTGGTTAATCATTTTTTATTGATAGATTTCTCATAATATTTATCTATATAATATTTTAAAATGCAAGAAATTATATATTGTCGTATTATACAATTTATTTTATATAAAATTCTTCTAAAAGTCTCTAAACTGTAAAATTTTGCGATATATCTAACACAATACTTGTTTAAGGTGTCATTATTGATTTAACGATATGTAACGAAATGTTCTTCCGATTTTACGAGACACTTTCCTACATCTGTCATCGCTGTAAATTTGCTACATAATTTACACAGATTTTACTTTGACGCTTTTATTCTCGAATCCGAGCATTGAATTCAATATAATTTCTGCGAATTTAAATCGCGATACTATAAATAAAAAAATATCTTGACTTTTTCGAGAGATAAAATGGAAATGCCAAGTTTGAAGATTCTTTTCGTGCGGAGGATTCTTTCTTTCCGTACGGTGGTATATATATATATATATATATATATATATATATATATGCATCAAGGTATCCTAGGCCACCCGTACCTCTTTTCTTTCAAAAAAGAAAAAATAAATAATTGTTATAAAAAAATATATTGCAAATAATTGCATACTTTTTTTTAAAAACAATTATTTTC